>CAJVRI010001191.1:0-345069 GCA_911649635.1 Poeciliopsis gracilis | reverse complement strand
CATCCATCTATCATCCATCTATCATCCATCCATCCATCATCCATCCATCATCCATCCATCCATCCATCCATCCATCCATCCATCCATCCATCCATCCATCCATCCATCCATCCATCCATCCATCCATCCATCATCCATCCATCCATCCATCCATCCATCCATCATCCATCCATCATGCATTCTACACCAGCCTGATGATGGATGGACGGACGGACGGACACACACACGCACACACACACACACACACACAGGCACACACAGACACACACACACACACTTCATGCTTTATGTTCTGCACCATAATCTAGACAGTTTTAGTTCCAGTGAACAAAGAGCAAAACTCATCAAACTGTGAGAGAAAGAAACAACTTTAGACCATTAGATAGAAGAAAATTCACAAAATAACTAAAGTGTCTCCAAGGTGCAGAAAATAAATCCTGAGGAGAAAATGAAGAAACTACGAGGATCTGATTGGTGGAGAAAATATTTGATCCATTTTACTGTAAAGAAAAAGGAAAAAAAAATGTTTTATTAAATTTGCACAAAGTAGATCTGAACTGTTTATATTTGTGAGTACAGATCAGATCACTGATTATTGATCATGGATTGATCCAGTTGTGCAGATCATTGATCCCTGAACATCGGATCAATGACAGTGAAATAATCTGAGGATGGATCCGGACCTTTAAGGAACCGCTGATGAACTGAAAGCAGCTTTCAGTCCTTAAGGAGAGAAACAGTCACAGATCATGCAGAGGATTCAAATACAGACACGTAGATTCCCACAGAACAGGAAGAGGAAGAGGAAGAGGAGCAGCTCATTGATTAGAGGAGCAGCTGATTGATTAGAGGAGCAGCTGATTGATTAGAGGAGCAGCTGATTGATTAGAGGAGCAGATTATTGATTAGAGGTGAGCTCCAGTAGTTTAAAGGTCAGACTCTCTGGTGGTGCAGTACCAGCTTGAGGCACTAGGGGGAGCCTGGTTAGAGGCTCTCAGGAAGGTAAATGTTCCCCTGCTGGACGGTTTAAATGAGTAATTAATTTAATGAATTTCTCTAATCTGTGTCTGGAATCTGGCCACATTATCACTTTATGAAACGTTTTCCTGCTGAGTCATCTCCTCCTGGGCAGTGAAGTCATCAGCCGTTTTCATAAACTGTGAATCAGAGCCGTAACGTGTGCAGGATTCAAACCGTCGTCCATGAATCAGAGCGCCATGTTTCCGGCTCCTACCTGTCCTCAGCAGAAAGCTCCTTCAGCTGCTGGTGAGGTTTGGTTCCTCTCATCTCTCTGATGCTCACCGCAAACATCTTGCTCACGTAATCCACCGTCTTCTCTCTGGCAACGTCGCTGTCGTAGCCTGCAGCACAGGAAATGACATCAGAAACCAGGAAGCAGAAACCAGAGGAACCAGTGAGAGAGCTCAGTCCCACCTCCGTCCTCCTCGATGTCGTCCTCTGACTCCTCGCTGTCCACGCCCGGCGGAGGGTCCAGCTCTCTGTTGACTCCGCCTCCTCGCTCTCTGGCCCAGACCATCAGGGCGGTGTCGGCTCCGCCCACCGTCAGCAGGGCGGAGTCATCCTGAGCCCAGCGGACGTTGGTCACCTGAGCGCTGTGGCCGACGTAGCGCTTAAACCGGGCGAACCGACCCTGATGGAGAGAGGAGCCACTGAAAACCATCCAACCAAACATCCAACCAAACATCCAACCAAAGCGTCCCAACCAAAGCGTCCAACCAAAGCGTCCCAACCAAAGCGTCCCAACCAAACGTCCAACCAAACATCCAACCAAACGTCCAACCAAACATCCAACCAAACGTCCAACCAAACGTCCAACCAAACATCCAACCAAACGTCCAACCAAACGTCCAACCAAACATCCAACCAAACGTCCAACCAAACATCCAACCAAACGTCCAACCAAACATCCAAACGTGTGTGCGCGCGCGCGCGCGTGTGTGTGTGTGTGTGTGTGTGTGTGTGTGTGTGTGTGTGTGTGTGTGTGTGTGTGTGTGTGTGTGTGTGTGTGTGTGTGTGTGTGTGTGTGTCGTACTCTGACTGGGTAGCTGAACAGCTTCAGGAAGCCGAAGTCGTCTCCGGTGGCGAGCAGCGTTCGGTCTCTGGTGAGCGACGCCGCGTTGATGTCGGTGATGTCACTGTGAGTCGGCCATATTCCCTCACAGCTGGAGCCCAGAACACAGGTGCAACTGGACCAGTCCACCCGCTCCAGCTGCACACACACAGGCAGAGAGCAGACTGGGTAAAGCCCAACAGAACCTGACCCGGTTGAGGCTAAAACTGAAGCCTGTAATTCATGGCTGCTGTGAAGACAGGAAGAAATAAACATTTTGTCTCTGATTTGGTTCAGATCTTCAGTTTTGTCCATTTAACTGAGAAACAGGAACTGAGCTGGATTCGACCTCTGACCCCAAGTATCGGCGCTCTAGAAATGAAGTCCAAATTCCAACATGGCATCACCCATAGACATTGTTCTTATAAACTTTCTTTAACCAAACTCTGGTCCGGTCCAGTCTGGTCCAGTTCGGCCCAGTCTGGTCCAGTCTAGTCCAGTCTGGTCCGGCACGGACCGGTCCAGTCTGGTCCGGTTCAGTCTGATCCGGTCCGGTCCGGTTTGCATGCAGAGACTCACCTCAGAGTTCTGGATGGTTTGTCTTCTTCCTCTAGGAGCTTCGAAGAACAGCTGCTCCTTGGCTCCGGTGTTCACCTGCAGCAGTTTACCTGCAACGTGTCACACAGGGAGAAACGTCGCCATAGTTACAGGAAAGGAAGCTGATTGGCTGAAGGAAGGAATGATGCGGTTTCTGTAGGAATATTGAGGAAGTTATGAGACAAAACATTGAACTAAACTAATAATTTCTTGTGGCTTTATGTGACCCGGCTTGTTGTTCGTCTCCATGGTGACAGGAAGTGGTTTACCTCGCGCGTCCCAGTCCATGTGTGTGATGTAGCTGGACGCTCCTTTGCAGATCCCGACCCGCTTGGTGCTCAACACGTGGTAGATGTCAACGAAGCTGTCATGTGACGCCACGGCCAGGTATTTACCTGGATCTGAGAGCAGAGACAGAGGAACCGTTTTCCTCTGGTTCTGGTTCTGGTTCTGGACAAACGGGTTTGGTAAACATGAAACTAAAGACAGTTTAACGTCTTAACAATCTGGATGTTGATGCAAAGAAACAGAAACTTTAATTCCTCTGGAAAATCTTCCAGAAAAATGAAACAGGAAAAAAGCAAAAACGAAGAAAACATTTCAGCCCAAAGACTGAAAATAAGAAGAAAAATAAGAAAAAAACATGAAATTAAACTTGATAACAACCTGAAAGCTTCCCAGGTACCGACCCAGAACCGGGTCCGGGTCGGTACCTGGGTTGAACCGGGTCGGTACCTGGGTTGAACCGGGTCGGTACCTGGGCTGAAGCGGGTCTGGGTCAGTACCTGGGCTGAACTGGGTCGGTACCTGGGCTGAACCGGGTCGGTACCTGGGCTGAAGCGGGTCTGGGTCGGTACCTGGGCTGAACCGGGTCGGTACCTGGGTTGAACCGGGTCGGTACCTGGGCTGAACCGGGTCGGTACCTGGGCTGAAGCGGGTCGGTACCTGGGCTGAACCGGGTCTGGGTCGGTACCTGGGCTGAAGCGGGTCGGTACCTGGCCTGAAGCGGGTCAGTACCTGGGCTGAACCGGGTCTGGGTCGGTACCTGTGCTGAAGCGGGTCGGTACCTGGGCTGAAGCGGGTCTGGGTCGGTACCTGGGCTGAAGCGGACGTCAGAGATGGCGTCCCGGCGGTGGTGGAAGCTCAGCAGATCCTCCAGCGTGTCGCCGTTCACCACCAGGACGGCGCCGTCGCTCAGCCCCACCGCCAGCGCTTTGCCGTCCGGGGAGAAGGAGCAGCAGCGGCCGCCTGCGGCAGAACCACAGCAGGTTGGACACACGGCTCGGTTCTGGAACCGACAGAACCCGTGGTTCTGGTTCTGACCTCTCTTCAGCTTGCGGACCGCCACCATGCGGTGGTTGGCCGACGTCTCCCACAGTCGCAGCGTTTTGTCGTCGCCGACGGTGACGCAGACAGGAAGCAGCGGATGGGCGGCCAGACCCCACACCTCGCCCTCCATGTGACCCTGCACACCCACAGAGACCCGTCTGGACCACGATACCGACCCGTTTACCATACAACAGAACCAGATCAGAACCACTTCCTGTTACAATCACATGAACTTCCTGATCAAAGTTTGTTTTACTGGAAACATTAAAACCTGAAACATCCAATGAATGAAAACCTTCAGACTCTGAATGTTCAAACAGAAAGTCCAAAATGTCAGGAAGAACCAACATTTATACCTGCTGGTCCGGACCGGGTCAAACCGGACCGGGTCAAACCGGACCGGGTCAATTTATACCTGCTGGTCCGGACTGGGTCAAAGCGGACCGGGTCAAACCGGACAGGGTCAAACCAGACCGGGTCAAAAGCGGACCGGGTCAAACCGGACCGGGTCAAAACGGACCGGGTCAAAACCGGACCGGGTCAAAGCGGACCGGGTCAAACCGGACCGGGTCAAAGCCGACCTGGAGCCAGAACCCAGAGGTTACTTTATATTCATCTGGAGTTTGGGTCAGAAATGTACCTGTAGCTTAGAGTTTATTAGAACCCAGTGGGTCCATGGTTCTGACTGGTTCTGACTGGATGTAACTGGTTCTAACAGGTTCTGACTGGTTCTGACTCCCAGTGCTCCCACCTGCACCAGCAGAGTCATGGGTCCGGTCTTGTCGATCTCCAGAACCTCTCCGTTCTTGGTGCCGACCAGGACGTGTCCGTGGCCCAGAGTGATGGCTCTGATGGACGGGTTGTCCTCCAGCAGAAGGCCTGGTCACACACAAACCAGTTCAGAACCAGAGAGCTCTGGGCCGGATCAGAACCCAGAACTTTCAACCAGCAGGAAAACATTTAATGTCTCTGAATCACATCTAAACATGTTGACATGTCACCACATGTCCACATGGGGGCGACGTTTACCTGCGACATGAATCCTGGTACTTTCAGTAAATTATCATTTTAGAACATTTGATTTCAAGACGATTTCAACAAAATGAATATTTATCACTAATAATGCAACAACATGAAACATTAAGACACTTTCTGGGTTTTTATGTGAGATTTTAATGAGACATAAAATCTCAGTTTCTGTTGTTTTCCTCGTCCTCTGAACCTGGCAGAGGACGAGGACGAGATCCTCCAGATCTGTCCAATATCAACATAACATCCGTCCATCCTTCACCTTTTGACCCCGGGGACAGAGCCGTCCTCTTGATGGCGTACGTCTTCAGGCAGCGGTCGAACATGTCGTCCCACAGCTCCACCACTCCATCTTTCCCTCCCGTCACGAAACCCTGAAACCAGGAGAGAAACGAGCTGAACGACAGAAATCATCCCGAGGGAGAGAAGAGCAGGAGAAACGGATCAATAAACCTCCAAACGGATCAATAAACCTCCAAACGGATCAATAAACCTCTAAACGGATCAATAAACCTCCAAATGGATCAATAAATCTCTAAACGGATCAATAAACCTCCAAACGGATCTGTGTGAACCGTTCAACTGGACCTGGTTCTGTTTCTAGAACCGGATCACTGTAAGTAGACTGTGACGGCCCTGCTGTGTAGTCCTCCGTGTGTGTAATTGATGATTAAACAATTAAGGTCCTCAATGTGGGAGGTGTTTCCATTACAGACACCTGGATGGTATATAGGGAGCGCCGTTCCATTCATGTTTGTGACTGTCAGAAGCCAGCACCGCAGACGTCCCAGAGATCCAGACCAGGATGGGTCCCGGGCTTCCTGGTGTGAAGGGACCAGATTGAAGGGACGCGGATCGACCACCCTTGGGCCGTCTTTTTCATGTCTCCTAGACAATTTAACTTTTTTAGAAAATAAATGCCTCACGGGCTTAACACCAACTGGTTGCCGTGCCTACCTTTGTTGCGGCTTTCTGAGCCGGCCGTAACTTAGACCAAAAAATAAAAAGAAGCGGAAAAAGAATCTGAAATTATAAGATCTGCTGTGTGAGATGATCATCCCTCCATCCCTCATCCTCCATCCCTCCATCCCTCCATCCCTCCATCCCTCCATCCCTCCATCCCTCCATCCCTCCATCCCTCCATCCCTCCATCCCTCCATCCCTCCATCCCTCCATCCCTCCATCCCATCCTCCATCCCTCCATCCCTCCATCCCTCCATCCCTCATCCCTCCATCCTCACCTTGTCCAGGGAGAACATGGCGAACACCGGCCCATCATGAGCTTTCACCGTCTTCAGCAGGATCGGCTCCTTCCAGATGTAAACGTCTCCGTTGGCGGCGCCGGAGAAAACCAGCGCCTCGCTGCGGCCGTAACACACCGACATCATGGTCTCTGGACGCCCCACGCTCCTGAACGCACCGCGCCTGAAGGTCAGGCCGCCCCCTGGAGGACGGAGCAGGAAGAGCAGGAGAGAAAAATTAAAGCTGCTTTAAGAGAAAATGATGAAAAATCAGCAGAAAGGAAGGAGATAAAATAATATCTATTATTGATCATTTTATTGAAATCAAAGCAGATCTGATTTGTTTTATTGATTTGTATTATTTCACAATAATTAAAACTTATTTAAGTGCCAATCATTTTATTTGCAGTAATCAGACGATTTTAACAGATAAGATGAAAAATCTGCCGTACAGCAGGAGAGAGAAATGCGTGTTTGTGTGTGTGTGTGTGTGTGTGTGTGTGTGTGTGTGTGTGTGTGTGTGTGTGTGTGTGTGTGTGTGTGTGTGTGTGTGTCACCTGCATGCTGCCAGAACCGGATGTGTTTGATTCCCACTGTCACCAGTCTGTCCATCACCACTGGGTTACATTTCACCACAAAGATTTTGTCCTTCTGTCCCCTGAAACCGGACGGACGGGTCAGGACACGTCCTCCGTCTCTAATGTCTTACTTCTGTCTCCTCAGATCCAATCAGAGGTTCTGTCTTCAGAACTGACCAGAACCAGACAGTTTGGGTCAGAACTGATCAACATGATGTTTGATTTGAAGACAGAAACAAAGAAATATAAAAATAGATGCTGACGAAAATAAACAAGCTTCCTCTAAAAATAAAATCCAGATTTATAAATAACTGAATGTGTTTTATGATCAGAATCGTTTAAACTGACTGTCAGAGCGTTGGATCCATCAGCAGAACCAAAGACGTATCTCAGACTTTAATCCTGTTTCTGAGGTTTATTTTACATTTTTTCTGGTTTTCAGCACTTTCTCAGTTTTTTGTCCTGTCTGGTTTTCCGTACCGAGCTGTTGCCAGTTTCTCTCCTCGTTTCCAGTCCCAAACTACGATCGAATGTTCGTCATCGACTCCAACAGAAACCAGAGTTTTCCCGTCGGCTGGAGAGACAAACAGAGAACGGATCAGGAGGCCGAGGGGTCAGAGGTCAAAGGAGCATCCAGCTCCAACTGTTTCACATAAACCATAAGATTAAAGAAATATTAACACCCAGAAATAAAATGTGTTTTTTTCCTGCATGATTCATAAGAGAAAGTTTACTGACACAGAAAATGAACCAATTTGATTGTTAACAAAACTTTAATCTTCACCTGAGAAGTCGAGAGCGCAGACGCCCCTCTGGTGGTGACCCCTCAGCAGGGACAGACACTTCAGGCTCTGGACGTCCCAGACGTGGACGGCCGGGTCTCTGCCCACCTGCAGACAGACGGACAGCAGGACGGACACTGTGGACCCGGTCAGGGCTCAGCGTCCCTCATCAGGCTGACCTGAGACCTCATGGCTTCATGTCCACATTACAAACATTGATGGTTACATTTAATTCAGAAAAAAATTAAAACTTTGATTCTAAAGATTTAAGAGAAAAATCACTTAAACCAGCAGATGAAACTGAAACTAACAGCTAAAAGAACAAAAGAGCAGCAGAAAGAAAAATGTTGCTCAGAAAGACTCTGGAAGACGAGCGTCTGTCCCTCCTTGTCTCTGTCTGTCTGTCTCTCTGTCTGTCTGTCTCTCTGTCTGTCTGTCCCTCCTTGTCTCTGTCTGTCTCTCTCTGTCTGTCTGTCCCTCCTTGTCTCTGTCTGTCTGTCTCTCTGTCTGTCTGTCTCTCTGTCTGTCTGTCTCTCTCTGTCTCTGTCTCTCTGTCTGTGTCTGTCTGTCTGTCTGTCTGTCTGGCTGTTTCTGTCTGGCTGTCTGTCTGGCTGTCTCTGTCCACCTGTCCCGTAGCGGCGTAGTCCTTCAGCGGATGGACGCTGAGGCTCAGGATGTCGTCGTCGTGGCCGAGGTAGAACCGCTGGCTGTGCAGCTGCCGGTTGTAGACCACGCCCACCGCGGCCACATGGTACACCACCTCACCGCTCTGGGCGTAGAACAGGTTGTTCCTGCAGTCGTAACCACGGTAACTGGACACACACACAGCAGACTTCTCTTTAAATTCAAGATGGCCGCCGGACTCCAGTCTGGATGAAGCTGAACTCAGATGTTGAAATCAAACACGAGCACGGCAGTGGAGGTGTGATGATACGGGCTGGTTCTGACCTAGTTATTCTGAGCTGGCACAGCTCTGGACTTTGACTAGGCCATGTTAACTGCATTAATCCAAACCATCCCATAATACACTGTGTTAGTTTTAAACCTCTGAGTTTATTGTTGGTTCAGCTGAATCTGGGTCCAAACCTGGTCTTCAACAGAACCCAGCAGATCCAGAACCCAGCAGGTCCAGAACCCAGCAGGTCCAGAACCCAGCAGGTCCAGAACCCAGCAGATCCAGAACCCAGCAGGTCCAGAGACACTCAGACAGAATCTGGTTCTGGTTCAGTTGAACCTTCTGAACTCAGTGAATAAAATCAAATGGATTTATTAAAATGATGGATTATAATCTGATGTTATTGATCGGTTCTACTGGAGTTTAATCCAGACATCTTGAAACGCCAAACCTTTCAACATCAATCTGGATTTTAATCTGATGAACTTTGACTGGACCATTTTTCTCTCTGAAGACAGAATGTTTGATCTGAGTTTGTGATGTGGATCAGATTTATTCCAGATTAATAATCCAGATGTCAGACTACAGCCCGTCTCCATGTTGACGCACCCGTGAACAAACTGCAGGCGCAGGCCCTGGTCCGGTCCGCTCTGCCTCTTCAGGGATCCGACCTGCTGCTTCTTCTCTCTGCTCTGTTGCTGCAGCTGTGGCAGGTCCTCCTTATAGACCTGCAGCACAAACACAGCGTCAGGCTGCAGTCAGTGCTGCAGCAGCACAAACACAGCGTCAGGCTGCAGTCAGCGCTGCAGCAGCACAAACACAGTGTCAGGCTGCAGTCAGCGCTGCAGCAGCACAAACACAGCGTCAGGCTGCAGTCAGTGCTGCAGCAGCACAAACACAGTGTCAGGCTGCAGTCAGTGCTGCAGCAGCACAAACACAGCGTCAGGCTGCAGTCAGTGCTGCAGTCAGCGCTGCAGCAGCAGCTGCTTCCTGTGGATCAGCTGATTTACTGATGGAGCAACGAGCAGGAGGATCCGTGCAGCTTCCTCTGCAGGTCAGAGGTCAGGTCAGAGTCTCACCTGCCGCTCGTAGTTTATCTGCGTTTCCTGTTCGATGTCCGAGTCGAGCTCCGGGACGTCGGAGGCGTCGCTGTCCGATTCCTCGCTGTTGGAGTCGCCGAGATTTTCTGAGCGACAAACAAAGAGACACAGATTCTTTGTGTGGCTTCACCTTTGACCTCTGTGCTCATGTCCTTATAACAGGTTGTAGTGGCATCATGTCCCATTAAACTGCACTAGTTTGGGTTGGTTGTCACAGTAACTTATGACATCATCTTGGTCAGAGATGTAAAATATTATCTGAACTGGTTGAATTCAAACTGATTCACATCGAATCAACGAAACTGTGAGACGATAGGAGAATAAAGTGAATCCAAGGAACTTGGAGATCCTGGACGTTTTTCCAGTTTTTCTGCTCTGCTCTCATATGAAGCTCATCGGGTCGGGAGTCCCTCAAGGCCGAGTCCTGGCTCCTCTAAAACTGTCCTGGTTTCACACGGATCCAAAACTTCAGCTTCTCACCCACAACGTGTCGATTTAACTCCATCCCTGAACTGATTTCACCAACCAGTATGACCAGTATGACCAGTATGACCAGTATGACCAGTAGCAGCTCCAGGCTCCCTCTGAAGGTTTGGGATTATCGATCCTGTTGGATCTTGATGGAAGTGAGGAATCATCAGGTAGTTTGTCCTTCCTGTCCCACCTGCTGTGTTTCCGTCCGGCGCGCCGCCCGCCCCGTCCTCCGGCAGGAACCTCCACTGGAAGAGGGCGTGGTCGGCTCCCCCGGTGGTCAGGACGCTCTGCAGGTCGCTGGACCAGCGGACGTTGGTGACATGCGCCGAGTGGCCCAAGTACTTCTTGAATTTGGCTCCTGGGAGGAAAACGAGAGGCAGACTGTAGAGAGAGAAGCGAAGCGAAGTGAAGCCGCAGGCGCAGCAGCCGACCTCTCCGCAGGCAGGGGAAGCGGTAGAGCTTCACCAGGCCCAGGTCGTCCCCGGAGACCAGGACGCCGGCCGATAGGTTGGCGTCCACCGCATTGACGGCCGTTGAGTCGGAGTATTTGGGCCAGATGCCGCTGACCTCTGACCCCAGGACGCTGCTCCAGGAGGCCCACCGCTGACCTTTCACCTCCTCGATGTTGGTGATGGGTTTTCCCACTAAAGGAGGAAGGAAACCAGATCTCCACAAATGCTGCTGTTGTCATAGAAACGATCAATAACCATCAACCACAGAAAGCAGACAGAAAAACAAACAGCTGAAATTAAACTGCAGGAACCTGATCGATCAGTGAAGGATGGATCAAACTCTACAGACTCTGTTCCAATCTGATCAGATGATATTTATCTGATCAGATTGGATCGGATTGATACGGATTGATCACATCAGATCAGATCAATTGCATTGATCCAATCATGACTCACTGGGCATCCGGTAGAAGAGGCGTTCTCCTGCTCCATCGTTGCTCTGCAGGATCTTCCCGTCCACAGTCCAGTCCAGGTGTGTGATGAAACTGGTGGATTTGCTGCATTCTCCCACCTGGAACCAGTCAGAGTAAAGATGGCTGCCAGTCACACCTGCTGGGTTTCCTCCAGTAGAAAACTTTCTACCATCTGACAAAACTGGACAGTAAACTGGATTGCATGAATTTTTATCTCCTTTTACAGTTGTCTGGTTGGTTTTTATATTTCTGGAATCGTTTTTATATTTCTGGAAACACACACACATCACTTCCTGCAGACACACATCACTTCCTGCAGACACACATCACTTCCTGCTGATTCTTCCTGACCTTCTTGTATCTCTGGGCGACGGCGTAAACGTCCACCAGGCCATCGTTGGAGCCAACAGCCAGATACGCTCCGTCTGGAGAGAACTTCATCTCATGGATCACCTCCTTCCTGTCCTTGATGTGGACGACCTCCGTCATGTCCCTGAGTGGGCGGGGCATCCAGTCAGCATCACAGGATAAACATTAGCATGATGCTAGTAAATATTAGCATACTGTTAGCATCACAGGGTAAACAGCAGCGTTCAATTTGGTTCAGAGGGCCCGTTGTGGTTCAAGGGCCCGGTCCGGGCCTCAGCGCTGTGTCTGGCTCACCTGACTCTCAGCACGGTGAAGGAACCGTCCTTCATCCCCAGAGCAAGCTGGGATCCGTCCAGGTTGAACGCCACGCTGCGGACCGCCTCCTCCATGTTGCAGCGCGCAATGAGGGCGTGGTCGACCAGGCTCCACAACCTGACACACACACACGCACACACACACACGCAACGCACACACACGCACGCATGCACGCACACACACACACACGAACACGCACACACACACACACACGCATGCACACCACGCACGCACACACACACACACACGCAACACACACACGCACACACACACACACGCACACACACACACACACACACAAAGCACGCACACACACACACACACACACATTTGGTCCCCACAGATACACAGGTCCCCACATGTATGTGTAGAGTCAGGCCAAAGTTCCCACTAAGGGGGAAAAACAAGAATACACTCAGGGGGTTCTCCCCTGTTTCAGGCTAAACACAAACTGATCTGTCTTCAGATCAAAGTTGTTCCTCCAGAGTTTACAGGTAGAGCAGAGGAAATGAAATGAAATAAATTCTGTTTTTTTCCTCTCTCTACTGTCTCTCATTTCTTATCTTTTGTTTTTATATTTTCTCCTTCACATGAACCTTCATCTGCTGGTCAACCCGAACTTCCCCTCTGAGGGACACTAGATCATATTTCTATTATAACTATTCTGACTCTGCCCCCAGTGCAGTACTGGTGTTACTGGGCGGCTCCCAGTGTGACCTGGTTTCCCAGCTCCCACCTGACGGATCGGTCGTCGCTGCCGGTTACAGCCAGAGGTTTTTTGGGATGAACGTCCAGAGCCCAGAGTTCGCCCTCGCTGTGACCCTGCATGATGAGCAGCGGCTTGTCGCGCTCCCGCACCATCACCTGCTCACCAGATGAACACATGAACATAAACTGTGGATGTGAAACTTTAAGCTTTAATGTTTTGTGCTGATAAATCTGTTCAGAGAAAACTAAAGATAAACTTAGTTTAGACCTGCTGCAAACTAATCTCTGCCAAACCGTCAAATTGTTTGTGTATCAGTTTTATAAACATGGGTCTGTTTGAAACACAGTAGATGAAATTATTTACTGATAATGTAAGTCTTGTTTTAGTGAGGGATGAAGGAGGATTTGGTGCAGATTGAACATGAAAATATTCCATGAACAGAAAAATGATCTGCAGGATCTGAATGTTTATTGCGGCTGACAGTCGGTGATGAATCGACATTAACCTTCATAAAGCTTTGATTTTTGGCTGCAGTTTGTTGATTAGAGACTCTGAGCGGCAGAATGAAACACGTTTCTGTTCCTCCTCACCTCAAAGATCTCGCTGTCCTGAGTTCCTGCCAGAATCCGGTCGGCTCGCCAGCAGACGCTCCGGATGGACAGACCTGGACCGGAGGAGGAAACACAGTCAGACCTGAGTCCGTAGAGTCCAAACCGGCTCAGAGCCCATCTGAACAGAACCAGGCTCATACACGAGTTTTACTTTGATAATAAAGTTAAAAATGACTGAAAGAAATTAATCTTCAGTTATTTTCTCCAGATTTTTGTTAAACTTGTTCTACACTAGGTCATAAAAAGTGAACAGAAATAAAATGTTTTTGTATCAAACTATGAAAAAAGTTCAATTAAAAATATTAAAATCCTTCAGGTCTGTTAATGCAGACAGAAAACGACAGAAACTTTTACATCTGTTTGTTTCTGGAGACGGAGGAGAAAATCTGGTGGTGATAAAACGTTTCAGACGCAGAGACAGGATTCTCCAGTCGATGCATCAGAGGGAAGGTCAAAGCTCCATGCGTCCGTCGCCATGGAGACGGACACATCAGCCCCTCCTTAGAACCTTAAAGGTTTCTGAAGCCGGTCGGTTCAGTCCGGTTACCAGCAAACAGAACCGACACATAAACCCAGACAGGAAGGAGTTAATATGAAATAAGCAGTCAGCTATAGAAACTAAATGATGCAGAGGAACGGTAGAGGCAGCATTATGCTGTGGGGACTCTTTTAATCCAACTAACATGTAACTGCAGTTTGTTTTTATCTGTAGTTTGCTCCTCTGTAGTTTGCTCTCTGTATGTTTTTCCTCTGTAGTTTGCTCCTCTGTAGTTTGCTCTCTGTAGTTTGCTCCTCTGTAGTTTGCTCCTCTGTAGTTTGCTCTCTGTAGTTTGCTCCTCTGTAGTTTGCTCTCTGTAGTTTGCTCTCTGTAGTTACCCTTGTATCCCTGCTCCGCCTCCCTCAGGTCGATCTTGGTGACGGGTTTGAAGTCGACGTCCCAGAGCCGGATGCAGCCGTCTCTGCCTCCGGTGGCGAATCCTTCCTCACAGGAAAACAGGCTGAAGATCCCGGCCTGCAGGAGGAACCGAAACCTTCAGGAAACACAATCTGAAGGAAATCTACGTCTTTAATCATAAATCCTGCAAAATGTTTCAGACAGATCAATCATAAAGTTGCGTCTCCATGGCGACGGGAAGCTCACCCCGTGGGCCGATTGGACCGTCTTCAGCAGCGCCAGGCCTTTCCACACGTAAACGTCTCCATTGAGCGCGCCGGAGTACGTGACGTCGTCTTTAGCCGACGCCACACACAGGATGGTCTGCAGGTCGCCCGTCTTCCCGAAGATCCCTCGCTTTGGCGTCAGCGCGTTCCCACAGAGCGACCAGAACTACCGGGACAAACAGAACCGCTGGTTCTAAGAGCCGGACCGCTCAGGGAACTTCCCTGGATCTTAAAGGTTTTATTATTAAATCATTTTAAATTACAGATTCGCGATATTTCATCAATAATATCAGTATCGGTTCGATAAATAAAACAGAACTGATATTAATAACTGATATTTATTCCCATTTTGTTGCTGTTTGTTTCTGGAGTTGGTCATGTGACAGTGATACTGATGCAGCAAAGGATTGTGGGAAGTTTATCTGAAGCAGAGAAGTCAACAGCTTTTCTTAAAGTGTCAAAAGGAAGAAATATATAGAATATAAATTATGAATTATATAACTGCTTCATGAAGTTCACATCTCCTGTTGTATTGAAACTGTATAAATTTGTTCTTAAGGTTTTTTTTCGTGTTTCAAAATGTCTCATTTTTTTGTAAATTGCAGTTTTTGGTCAGAAACTGCCTCAGTGCTGCCCTCTGTGGGTCAGACGGTGTAACTGCAGGTGAACTCGCTAACCAAGTGGCCCACTTGGCCACGCCCCTAACCAGCTCTTGGCTCCGCCCATTTTTGTGATGTTTTTGTGGGGGCGGGGCTAAATCAGTTCCAGTTTCAGAGATCAGAACCAGAGAGTCGAACAGAACCTGTCAGCGTCTCACCTTGATGTGTTTGACTCCGCAGCTCACCAGGCGGTTCTGCTGAAACGGATCCCAGCAAACATCAAAGATCTGCAGAGACAGAGAAGTTGTCAGAACCCTTCAGAACCCATCAGAACCCTTCAGAACCCTTCAGAACCCATCAGAACCCATCAGAACCCATCAGAACCCTTCAGAACCCTTCCTACCCGGTCCGAGTGTCCGCTGGCTGAGGCCAGGATCTTCCCCTTCCTCCACTCCCAGATACAAACCGTGTTCTTGGCGTCCAACCCGACCGACACCAACCGCTGCAGAGAAACCGAGACCGGCGTCAGGTTCTGCTGGGTCGGAACCAGACCTGCCGGTTTGGACCAGAACCTCCAACTGGACTAACAGAAGATGAGTCTCACCTAACCTGACCTTTGACCTTCAGCAAAAGAATAAAAATGACGCAGAGGAACTTAGAGATGCTCCGATGGTTATCAATAACTAATCAATAAAAATCTGTCACACCTGAAATGATTTTCATCTCCATAACAGGTCAAAGGTCATTGTATCCACTTGACTTTTATTAACAGTTTTATTCTGGATCTGGTGATTCGCTGATGATACATTTATACAACTGTGTGTGTGTGTGTGTGTGTTGTGTGTGTGTGTGTGTGTGTGTGTGTGTGTGTGTGTGTGTGTGTGTGTGTGTGTGTGTGTGTGTGTGTCTGTGTGTGTGTGTGTGTGTGTGTGTGTGTGTGTTGTGTGTGTGTGTGTGTGTCTGTGTGTGTGTGTGTGTGTGTGTGTGTGTGTGTGTGTGTGTGTGTGTGTCTCTGTGTGTGTGTGTGACCTGTCCGTCGCCGCTGAAGCCCAGGCAGGCGATGCCGTGTGTGTGTCCGTCCCTCAGCAGGCTGACGGTTTGCACGGTGAACGAGTCCCACACACACACATAGGGATCCCTGCCAACCTGGCCTGTGGCCACCAGGAGGCGCTCTGGATGCAGCGCCAGGCTGGAAACACAAGACGTTTCAACAGACGCTGATTTCAGTAAATAAAGGTCAATCTGTCTTCATAAACGTGACAAACTTTAAATGTTCTGATTAGTTTGATAAAATGGACTAAAACCCGGCAGAGGAGGTATCATGATGTGGGATTAGATCATCAGAACCAGGTGATCAGAAGAGTTACTGCTTCGGATAAAACCTGGAGATGATCCGATTCGACCTTCAGCACCAACCTGAAGGTCATCTGGTAACGAGCTGCTTAACGAGCAGCTGGGTTCAGATGAAGATACGCTCCTCTTCATCACAACTTCAACCAATCAGATCAGCCCATTTCCTGACAGGTGTGTCAGGCTCAAAGCTTCATCGTCTCACTCACAGACTCACAGACACCAATCAGATCACACACACACACACACACACACACACACACACACACACACACACACACACACACACAAAGACACAGACACACACATACAGAGACACACACACTTCTGCTCCTCTCCTCACGCTCCAGCCAATCAGGGAGCTGCCATGTTGTCATGACAACCATCTCAACCAAAGTGGCAAAGCTGTGAAGGTCAAACACGACGAGCAGCTCTGGACGACACCTGCAGCCTCCATGTTGCTTTACTACGGGAACCAATCAGACGCCTCGGAGCTATTACCAGCTTTTATTTTGAAAATAAAAGCCCAAAATAATGCAGCTATAGTAATGGCTGCATTACTATTTCCTGTTTGAGAAATTATTTAACCTCAGATAAAGATGCTGAGTGAAACCGGATCCAGAACCAGGACTGGAACCGGACCAGAACTGGAGTGGAACCGGACCAGAACCGGAGTGGAACCGGACCAGAACCGGAGTGGAACCGGACCAGAACCTCAGACGGAACTGCACTTAATCAGGAGTTAAATAAGCATCAGAAAACAGTTTGAAGTAAGAAACACGGATCAGAACCACAGAACCGAATCCTTAACGACCCCATAAATAAAAACTGCAGATCTTACAGTGAAGGATTCTGGCTTCACTAAGACATGAAGCAAAGGATTTTCTCTTCCTAAAAGTTTGTTTCCATGGAAACAGCAAGAAGCTGCAGTTTGATGGCAGAAATGAGAAAATCCTGGAAATGACTGAATGACTGAAACCAAATAATTATTGCAATTAATCAGAAAAACTGACTAAATTTACAGAAAATAAAAGAATGAAAATAGATTCTGGATTTCTTTAACCTCCACAGCAAGCTTCACTATGACACTCCAGACTGTGACCTCTGACCTCCTGTGTTCAGAAAGCAGCCGATATGTGAGCAGGTTGATTTACTCTGAATCAGAACTGAGAAACTCTACACACACACACACACACTGAAACACACACACACACACACACACACACACACACACACACACACACACACACACACAAACACACACACACACACACACACACACACACACACACACACACACACACCACACAACACACACACGCAGAAACCCTCACACACACACACACACACACAAACACACACACACTGAAACACACACACACACACACTTCTGTCTTTTTCAGTTTTGTTTCCATTTTTCTGCAGCTTCATTCAAATAACATAAAAATCACCAACAGGACAAAATAATCAATATGATCAATAACCTCGACTGGAAATAACTGAGTCACATTTCAATATTACTTGATTCTATAAACAAATGTCTGTCTGATCACCTTCAGCTGCATTACCTGCAGCCTCCACCGGGTGGCGCTAAAGCACTCAGTAAAATCACCAAAACCGTTAAAGATGCTGAAATGCTTCCTGTCATTATTCTCCCCACTTCCTGTCGTCCTCTTTGTGGTTTCCTGCAGCAGTAACATCCTTCTGGAAACATTTTTCTGTAAACGCATAAAAATAAAAATCACGTCGCAAAAACTTCTTCATCCAAAACTGAGATTTTTCTAAATTGTTTTGTTTCCATTCATTTATTTTCTGTTGTGATTATTTCATCCTGAACACAATCTGTCCCAGAGGCTCAATCTGGGTCAGAACCGGGTCAGCAATGAAAACAGAACCATTCTGTGGTTCTGCTGGTTCAGTTTGTTCATCCAAGCAGAACCAGGATCACAATGCAGGTCCGGTCGGATCCGCTCTGCCTGCAGGCGGCAGCAGGAAGTGGGACAGGAGAGAAAAGAACCGGCGCCGCTCCGATAACAACCAGACATCAGGGAGATTCAACGTTTGTCATCCAGACACAGATCGACCTTTGACCTCCAGCAGAAACATGGAGAAGCTTCAGAAACATCCTGCAGGAAAACAAACTGAAACGCTCAGTTACCACGGCAACCATCAGCAGAGGAGGAGGAGACGATGCTTCATCCTGAAACATGAAACAACTTATAAAAGCTCTGGGACTCCCAGAGACAATCCAGAACCAGAACCAGAACCAGAACCAGAAACCGGATCTGATGGGTTTTTCTGAAACGTTTCAGGTTGGAGAAACTTTGGATCTAAAATCATCTGAAATCAGAAATCTGTCAGTAAAAATCAAAAGTTTTATCAGTTTCTCTGCAGCTGAGATGGACCAGATCCAGACCCGGTTCTGGTTCTGAAAACCTGCAGTCGGCTGGCAGAGAAGAACTGGAACAAACTCAAAGCTAATAGTTATGTGAGAGCAGAGAGCTGGGCGAGGCAGCACACACACACACACCACACACACACACACACACACACACACACACACACACACACACCCACACACACACAAAACACACACACACACACACACACACACTGACAACACACACACACACACACACACTGACAACACACACACACACACACACTGACACACACACACTCCAGGCTGCAGCTGAGAAAACAGTCCGAGCCGCTGCTGTGATGACTCACAGCCTGAACACCAGGTGTGTTTCAATGTGTTTCAGTGCGTGTGTGTGTGTGTGTGTGTTTCAGTGTGTTTCCATGATTCAGCCTCCTCTAGAAAATCTCTTTGCTGTTTTTCTGCTCAACATTTTTCTAAACTTCAGAATCAAAATCCATCAAATTTTCTCTGAATCTGAAAAAATTTCAGGAATAAAATAAATTTAATTCAAGTTTTATGGATAATTAGAAAATCCAGTTTGTGGAAGGAAACATTAAACATTCCTGTCACACACACACACACACACACACACACACACACACACACACACACACACACACACACACACACTGAATTTTTCTGAATATAAATAAGAAACATGTAAATCACAGGAAGCCGATTCTCCTCATAAAGTTGTTTCTTATTCATCATTTTATTTTTAATTTCATTTTTCATAATAATTTTTTCTCCTGAAATCTTTTCGAAGCTCTGATGAGTTTTATTCACGAATAAAGTTCATATTTATAATGAAATAAAACACACACCATAAACGATAATATTGTTGTTTTCACACATTTTCTGAAAGATCAATAAACTTTAAATTCTAACAAACTTTTAACATTTTAAACGTCCAAAATCAACAACAGATCAAATGAATTATGAAGATGTGGAAACTGATGAATTTCATCCTCAAAGAGAAAAACAATCAATCATAAAATGGAAATTATTGAGTTTCAATTGATCAGATTAATAGATTTATTGCCTCCTGGATGAAAGCCAGTCTCGTGACGGTTCCGGTCCAGGTGAGTCCCTACCTGATGATGTCATCGCTGTGGCCCAGGTAGAACCGCTGGCTGTGCTCGCGGCTGTTGTAGACCACGCCCACTCCGGCCACGAAGTAGACCAGCTCCTTCCCGGCCGTGTAGAACAGGTTGTTCCGGCACTGGTGGCCCCGGTACCCGTAGACCCAGTCCAGTCTGAGGCGGCAGCCCGGGGCGCTGCGCTCCGACATGCCTGGTTCCGGTTCTGGTTCTGGATCCGGGCCGGATGAAGAGCTCTATCACTGAGGATGGTTCTGGTTCTGGTTCTAGTGAGAAAGTTTCCTCTGATTCTCCATCATGTTTCTGTTAAATCAGATCAAAGATCAGAGCAGGAAGCGGATCGTGTCGGAACCAGAACCGAGGTCCAGTCTGGCTCCAGTCATGGTAAACGGGTCAGGTTCTTGACGAAACAGTCAAAGTTGTGAGCCAGAGGAAGTTCTGGAGAATCATCTTCATCCTCCTCCTCTTCATCAAATCAACTTTTTCCCGAATCAGAGGAATTTTCCTGTTTCCAGATTCCTGATCCTGGAATATAATCCCACTGCGGGATAATCCTCATCCTCTCCCCCAGCGGCGCTCCGCCTCCCGGATCACATCCTCCCCACCGGGGAACCGGAGGACCGAATCACCCGCGGAGCAGCGGAGGCGGCGGCTGGCCGCCGGGGAACCGCCGGAGCTCCGGCAGCGGCACAGACAGGCGTTCAATCCCCGCAGATGGAGCGCGCTGAGCGGGCTGAGGAGCAGCGCAGCCCCCGGAGATGCGCGCTGGTTCCCGGCCAGAGGAGCGCATCGCCCCGCTGCTGCCGCGCCCTTAGAGCCGCAGCCGGACCGCAGCTCGAACCGGACCGGAGGGTTCTGGTCCGGTGGAGACCCTCCCTGAGCAAACTGATGGAGGCTGATGGGCTCACGCTGACGGGCACGCGCCTTCAGAGGCACGCCCGCGCGCACATCCGGTTATTAAAAATAAAAGTAAAACAATAAAATAAAATAAAAAATCCCGCAGGTTCACCAGAAGAACAACAAATAAATAAACATCTAATTAATCCAAGAGTTTATGAATTAGTTAAAAAAATAATTTGGAGGTTTTTTTTTATAATAATTAAATTTATTTATCTAACCCTTTTCTGGAATCACATGCAGCTATTTTTAAAATAAACTTATAAAAGCGAAAAACAAACAAACAAACAAAACATACATTTTCAAACAGCAAATTATTTCGGTGTCAATTATTTATTACCATATTTTCAGGACTATAGAGCGCACCTCGTACAAGCCGCATCTGCAAAGTTAAAACAAAAAAACAAACTGGATACTACATATACCTATATCTACGGATATAGATATCCATAACTATATTTCTATAATTCTATATCTCTATATCTATGAGCCGCTGCGTCCTGAATGAATTTCGCCTTCAGGCCGCGCAGATTAAAAACTGAATCTTGTGAATTTCTGGTTTTGATGAGTTTGGATAAATTTGCTGCTCCTTCTGAATGAAAATCGGCGCTTTCTTCTTTGATTTCCAGTTTTGACTCCCAATGATCCTCTTCCTGCTAGAGCTCCCCCTGGCGGTTGAAGAAAAATGAGCCTCGTGGTTCAATCTGTGGGAGAAAAGCTGCGGCTTATAGTCCAGGAAATACGGTACTTCTGAAAACGTTTTGCCTAATTACCATTTAAATGTTTTACTTTACCAAACTACGTTTAAATAAATTAGTCTTATTTTAAAAGATGATTTTATTTATTAAACTTTAAAAAGTTTCCAACCCAATAATTTATCTGATGAATTAGTTTCATTTTAAACATCCTAAACTGAGGCTGGAAGAGAAACACATAAAAACCAGGAGAGGCTGAGGAAACATCCACTGGACTGAAGAGAGGCGGATTTTCTGGCGCAAACAACCCAGCGTTCAGAACCAGAACATTTTACCTGCAGTCAGACATGGTGGTGGCAGAGTGGTGATGTGGGCTGCTGGGCTGCTTCAGGTTCTGGATGAATCGCATTTGAGTTCTGGTTTGTAACAGAACATCCTGAAGGGAAACATTCAGTCATGACCAACCAGGAAGTCCAAACATTAACGCTTTGAATTGGTCTAGTCAAAGCCCGGAGCTGATTTTGATTGAGTTTGAGATTCTGGAGCTTTGATGTTCTTTAATAAAATTCCTTCAACATTTGGTCTTTTCCAGGTTCTACTTGTCACATGAACAGTTCAAAAGAATCATTATCAACCCGAACAGAACCGGAACCGTCCACTGGCTGAAGGTTCGGATTCAATTCTGATGCTTTACGTTAACTGACGAGCTTTTACTTTGAAGGGTCAGATTGTGGCTGCAACACCTGCGCGCGCAGACTGAACAGCAGGACGCAATGCATCATGGGAGTAGGAGTTTCTTGTAAACTACAAATCGCAGCGGGTGGCCGGCAGGAGGCGCTGTGCGCCACGCCGAGCAGAGGAAGAGACAGAATGAAAAATATTTGATGTTTTATTTGATTAAAAACAAATTCAATCTAAAATTTTCCATGTTTGATCTGAATTTACTAAAAACCATCTGCTGATATTTCAGATAAATAAATTAGTTCTTCCTGCTTTGATGTTATAATTAATAAATTCTCTCAAGTTTTCATTTGTTTTCTATTTAATGTAAACATTTTGGTTGAAAAATAGAAAAAAACAACTTTAATTAGAATTTCTATCAGGTTAAGCTTTGGCCTTTGACTAGGCCATTCCAGCAGTCAGCTGTCTGGTTGTTCTGGAGGTTCTGAGGTCGGCGCCGTTGGACCCGACGGTTTGCAGCAGGAACCAAACGGAGTCGATTTGTTTTAAAAGCTTTTAATGGCTTTTTGCACAGATGTAACAGACGGGGAGAAATCTACGGTGCAGATCCAACTAGCAGTGACCCCCGATCCGCATCAACCCACCTATGACCTATGACCCCGCCCACCTACCCCAACGTGGCGTTGTGCAGAATGAAGAAATATCTGGTTACTATGGTTACAGTGACAGAGGAATGCACACTATTTATCAAACTGCCAGATTTTAGCACAAAATAAAAAATGAAGCAGCCCCCCCCCCCATAAAATGATTGACCTTTGACCTGTTCGGCCTCATTCCTGCTGCGTTACACCAACTCTATTCAGGCTCTATGGAACTCCATTAATGACGAAATCACTGAAACAAATGTCAAACATTTAGGCCCGAACATTCAGATCTAACATTTATTCTTCTTGATGGTCAGTTTTTAGTTTTCAGAGGAAAAGCTGGTGATCAGCTGTTTAGGCCTGAAACCGCTGCCTGAAGCGCCCCCTGCAGGCCGGAGAACCCCGCCCCCTGCAGGCCGGAGAACCCCGCCCCCTGCAGGCCGGAGAACCCCGCCCCCTGCAGGCCGGAGAACCGCTTCCCTGTGAGGTTCTTCCAATCAAAGAGTCTTTTTCATAGAAAAAATATTCTCCCACCATCTGCCAGAAATCCAAAATGTATAGTTTTCTAACAAACATGAACATTCTTCATTTGGAAACATGTTTTAAGAATCATTAATCTTATAGTGGTTACCATGGAAATCTGAGGAAATAATCTGGATTGTTATCAAATTAACGGTTTTCTTGGATAATGTGGATCATAAATCACATCCCAAACAAAAACGTTTTTAATGTTGCATCTTTTTCCACATCTGATCAAGTTCACATCTTAAATGAGTTTGAGTGACTTTTGTCATGAATGGAGCTCCGTAAAGCGCCACAGGTTTCACTTTAACGACGGAGAGCTGAAGCCAAATTCACTTCCAGACATAAAGATCCACTGAACAGCTTAAAGTTACTTTATAGAACATCTTCAAACTCCAGACTAATAAACCTGATTAACTCTGAGACACAAAACCAAACAAAGGTCAGAGGTTAATGTTTCAGAAACAAAGTAGAAAAGAAACCCGACTGATTGTTGGAAAACTGATTAAACATTCGGTTTCCTCCTTCATACAGAATCACTGAAGCTTATCACGGTTGGTCATATTATTAGTACTAATAAGTGAAGAAATTAAACACAAGTTTATTTAAACAGTTTGTTATACACAAGTTATACATACAGATGAAGCAGGGCCGGGTGGCGCTCACGCTGCTGCAGGAATTAGACGGCCCCGAGCAGCTGCTCAGCCTGGTTAGCTCAGTTAGCCTGGATTAGCCTCAGTTAACTCCAGTTAGGGTAGCTAACTCCCCTAACTGAGTTAGGGAGTTAGGCTAACTGGTTTAACCCAGTTAGCCTGTTTTAGCCCGGCTAGCCCAGTTAGCCCAGGCTGAGCAGCAGCAGGCGGATCCGCGGCGGACCCCGCCCTGCTCCAGGTTCCCCTCCACACAGGGAAACACGGCATCTTGCAAAGACAAGGCCTCGCAGAAACGGCTGAGGATGGAGCCAGACCGGCGCGAGCGACAACGTCCAGGAGAACCGGGAGCGGAAACACGAGAAGCTGGACGACGAGAGACAGCAGGAAGGAAAACGGAGCGGGATTCCTCCAGGCGGTGACCGCGTCCGTAGGACAGCAGCAGCCGGACACGCCAGCGGTGGTTCTGTCCCTCCTAGCGAAGGTTCCCGCCGAGCGGGAACTCTGAGCCACCGGACGGCTGAGAGGCACAGAGTGGAGAGTTTTGGCTCGGAGCTGCATGCTGGAGTCACGCTTTGAGAGGAAGAGGAGGAGGAGGAAGGCTGTTTGGGATCAGGACATGTTAGGGATCATCATCAGGATGGATTAATGAGACAGATCTACATTCTGAGCTTCGCAGCTGCTCGGAGCAAACCGGCTGGCGGCTGGATGAACGATGGACAACAAGGAGGAGCGAGGAGGAGCGACCCCAAACAGCCGCGGGAGAGGAGAGGAGAGGACAGGAGAGGAGAGGAGAGGACAGGAGGGAGAGGAGAGGACAGGAGAGGAGAGGAGAGGAGAGGAGAGGAGAGGAGAGGAGAGGAGAGGAGAGGACAGGAGAGGACAGGAGAGGAGAGGAGCGTCTACTTCTTCTTGCTGAACAGACTGAAGCGTTTCTCCTTGTCTTTCTCCCGTTTGCCCGGGCTGGACTCGGCGGTGGAGGCCGCCACGGTGGCCGGCAGCGTCTGGGCGCGCGCGGCGGGGGCCGGCGTGCTGTGGCTGCTGGGCGTCACCTCCGGCCTGGAGCCCGCCGCCGCCGCCACGATGGCCGAGATCCAGGCGGTCATCTCCTCCTGGGGACAGAAGGGAAGTACCTCACACACGGGAACTCATTTCACTGATCGCTTTGTTCCAGATGTGAGGAGAAACTCAACTCGGCCTCACCGGGTCAGTCTGGACCCGCCAGAACCTGGTGGATATGTGACCAGATATTAAAGGCCTCATAGAGCCCAGTGAGACCAGTTCAACAAACAGCAGAGACCAGTGGATTATCCAGTTCCTGGTGTAGGTCAGAACTCTGGCTGCAGCAAAATGCTGCAGCCAGAGTTCTGACCAACGATCCCAACAAACATCATGACAAACTACTGGACACAGACGCCTCTGTGGGTTCGTGTCTCTGTGGGTTCGTGTCTCTGTGGGTTCGTGTCTCTGTGGGTTCGTGTCTCTGTGGGTTCGTGTCTCCTGTGGGTTCGTGTCTCCTGTGGGTTCGTTTCTCCTGTGGGTTCGTGTCTCTGTGGGTTCGTGTCTCTGTGGGTTCGTGTCTCTGTGGGTTCGTTTCTCCTGTGGGTTCGTGTCTCTGTGGGTTCGTGTCTCTGTGGGTTCGTTTCTCCTGTGGGTTCGTGTCTCTGTGGGTTCGTGTCTCTGTGGGTTCGTGTCTGTGGGTTCGTGTCTCCTGTGGGTTCGTGTCTCCTGTGGGTTCGTGTCCTGTGGGTTCGTGTCTCTGTGGGTTCGTGTCTCCTGTGGGTTCGTGGTCTCTGTGGGTTCGTGGTCTCTTGTGGGTTCGTGTCTCTGTGGGTTCGTGTCTCTGTGGGTTCGTGTCTCCTGTGGGTTCGTGTCTCTGTGGGTTCGTGGTCTCTGTGGGTTCGTGTCCCTGTGGGTTCGTGTCCCTGTGGGTTCGTGGTCTCTGTGGGTTCGTGTCTCTGTGGGTTCGTGTCTCTGTGGGTTCGTGTCTCTGTGGGTTCGTGTCCCTGTGGGTTCGTGTCTCTGTGGGTTCGTGTCTCCTGTGGGTTCGTGTCTCTGTGGGTTCGTGTCTCTGTGGGTTCGTGTCTCTGTGGGTTCGTGTCTCTGTGGGTTCGTGTCTCTGTGGGTTCGTGTCTCTGTGGGTTCTTGTCTCCTTCAGACAGAAACTCTTCTGTTCGAGGTGCAGCTGCTGATCTAGCAGGAAAACAATGTTCATGTGCAAACAGAATATTGGCCAAGTCCAAGTCTCACTTCATGACTTTGTGACTGATCAGTGGGAGGAGCTGAGGATGGAGCCCTGAGGAGAATCACCTAAACTAACAGTATTCCCAGTTCTCAGAACCAGGCGGTCCGACCCAGTAGTTCCGTCTGTCAGAGGAAAAACATTTTCCTCCGGGTGGAACAAGTTAAATATGAGCGTCTGTATGTGACGTGCAGGAAGTGAAACCAGAGGAGTTTCAGTTTGTTACTCACGTCGTCTTTGGCTTGGAAGAGATACTCGTTCCCGTCGGTGAGCCTGCGGAGCGTCAGACATGATGGTCAGGGAAAAACACAACCACCAAACTTTCAGCTGCAGCAGAAACATCACACTCATCTGAAATGTGACGTTTAAATTTCATCACCAATCCAGCGAACAAGCAGAGCACTTTGTTTCCCTGCTGTTTGCTGGATTTTTCATGCTGATGCATAAATGTGAGCTTATTGAAAATAAACTGCAAAAGTCAGACACATGGGCTTTAAGTGATGCCTCCTCCCACCAACAGGTGGCAGTGTTTCCTCTGCTGCCTCAGCCCGACTTCATGCCAAACTATCAAGTGTTTGCTAATATTAAGTTCTTGAAGAATAACATGTTTCTGTCACATCTGGTTTTCTTTCCCATCTTTTCTCCTCTTCATAAACCCTGAAAGAAAAAAATCACTAATTTCTTTGCAAATATTTCTAAAAATATCACAAGATCATAAATCCTGGAGGAAATGATTGGAGACATGAAGAGACTTTCATCACGCTGTGGAGGAGAAACGGCATCATGAAAACCTCAGATGGAAGGGAATGTGATGACCTTCACTGTCCGGCTCCATCAGGATCTCGTTATGGATCAAACTTCCATTAATAGATTGAAAGCTGGAGGTTCTGCCTCCTGCTGCCTGTTTTATTGGTTTCATTCTGATGTTTTCTCAGCTTGTCTTCATCTTTAATAGCTGAAACATGAAACTGCAAACATGAATCAGAGGCTGTTGGTTGAACAGAACCTTGTCGTTTCCACTGTTCTGTTTAAACCACAGATAGAAACAAGTTTCGTTCAATTTAAAGGAAATCAATCAATTTGCAGCAAAGCAGCTGAATGTCTGATGATGATCATGAATGTCCCTCTGAGACTCACTTGAGCTTGAAGACGTGTTTCTTCTTCTTGTAGTCGAGCGCCACCTCGCACAGCGCCTCCTGCAGGCTGACGGGGATCTCGCTGTGGTAGGGGACGCCCTGCGCCGCGCTCTTCTGGTCCTTATAGAAACCCATCTCCTGCTGGTTGATCACACAGAACACGTTGTGCCAGGACCTGAGGAGACGGAACCAGAACCGGGCTCAGAACCAGGACCGGGCTCAGAACCAGGACCAGAACCAGGCTCAGAACCAGAACCGGGCTCAGAACCAGGACCGGGCTCAGAACCAGGACCGGGCTCAGAAACCAGGACCGGGCTCAGAACCAGAACCAGGCTCAGAACCAGGACCAGACCCGGCTCAGAACCAGAACCGGGCTCAGACCCAGAACCGGGCTCAGACCCAGAACCAGGCTCAGAACCAGAACCGGGCTCAGACCCAGAACCAGGCTCAGAACCAGAACCAGGCTCAGAACCAGAACCAGAACCAGGCTCAGAACCAGGACCGGGCTCAGAACCAGGACCAGAACCAGGGCCAGGCCAGAACCAGAACCAGGACCAGGCTCAGACCCAGAACCGGGCTCATGTTTAGGGTTATGAAAATGTTAGTCGTGGAACATTTAGTTGTTTTTCAGGTCAAATGTTTCCTGATTTTTCTCTGCCTCCAGGCAGCAGCTGGTTTAACTGAAAGTTTAGTGAACACATGTTGAGTCCTGGATGTGTTTATAGATTATTGATCAGTTCTGTCCTCAGTTAGGAATAAATAATGTGTAAAAGTTTCCATGTGCCTGTTTCAGTCCAGGTTTCCTCAGAGAAGCAGCTGAGCTCAGCAGTCAGTCGTCCTGCAGCTTCACGTGTTTTTGGGTTAAATAACGTTTAAAGTTGACACAACGTCTGAAAACATGACTTGGTAGTTAGTTATTGGAGGACATTAACTAAACCTAAACCAAGGACAAGTCTTAAAAAGACATTAAAGACAATTAAAACCTGTTAGAGGCCTTCTTGTTGTGGCCCTCCCACTCGTGTTTGCGGTGCAGGAAGGCCTCCAGCAGGCAGGTGGCGCCGTCCTGCTGGCTCTTCGCCGGCAGCGTCGCCGCCTGGCTGGCCTTGGCCTTACGGCCGGCGCCCGGCGACCCCGCGGGGCTGGGCTCTCCGTTCACCGCCTCGTCCACGTTCTCCTGCAACCAGAGGGGGCAGTCAGTGCGGCGGAAAGGTCACAGAGGTCAAAGGGGTCACAGAGGTCACAGCAGCTGCAGATCAGTCAGTAGAGCTTCAACATGCAGAGCAGAAAACAATCACAGGCTGGGAAGACGCTACAGATGCTAATGCTAACAGAGATGCTAATGCTAACAGAGACGCTAATGCTAGCAAGACGCTATGCTAGCAGACGCTATGCTAGCAGCTCCAGGATCCATCAGGAAGATCCGGCTCTAAATACGGACAATAAACCTGATTTAACCTGATAAACGAGGATCAGAAACGTCACAAAAACATCAAACTTTAGGTTACAATTCAAACAATCAATAAAACCAATTCTGATCATTATTCTGGAAAAATGTTACATTTTAAATGAATAAATCCTGAACAATGAGAGATTTAGATGGACGGCAGGTCCTTACAGGGAGATTCAGACTAATCCTCTAAACATTCAATTTAAACCGTTTATCCAGGATGTTTAAATGACTTTGCAATGGGAACACAGCGCTGGGTTTTATTCATTTCCACCACCAGGAGGCGCTAAAATCAAACAGATATAAAACAAAAATGACTGAAGAATAAAACTTTGTTCCTCTGCTGGTTCAGGCCAACAGCTGAAACCGAGAACTGATCAAAATAAATCTGAATATTGGAAAAAGTTTCACAGCTGTTCTGTAAAATCACCGACTAGTTTCCCCAAAACGCCTCCTGATTGGCTGATGCCAACTTTCATCACTTCCTACAATCATAACCAACAGCAGACCGACTTCCTGCTGCCCTCTGACCCGGAACCGGATCAGTCCCGTCATTCCCAGCCTCAATCTGGACTTCATCATCATCATCATCATCATCATCATCATCATGGCGTCCTGATCACAGCCAGCGGTTCATTGTTCTGCTGATCACATGCATTGATCTCTGGTTCATGCTGGATCACTGCAACACATCCCACAGCATCACGGCGCCACCACCAGGTCACTCAGCGTTAGAGAAGCGGCGGCGCGGCAGAGGAAGGTCACACCACACATCTCAAACAATCAACCAGTAAATTGCTTGGAAGTGAAACTGGGAGCTGTGGTGAGGACTGATTGGTTTGTTTCCACTCCACTGCAAACGAAGGTCATTACCCTGTCACAGACGGAGGTTAGGGTCCAGTCAAAGGCCGGAGGGTCCTGGGAGCTTTGGGAGGCGGTCTGGAGCGGTCCTGGGAGGTTTTACTGGGAGAACTGGTTTCCTGACCCTGAGCTCCATCAACCAACAGGAACCGGGTCCAGAAACGTTTTACTGAACTGCATCACAGCCTGAGGAAGTCTGACTACACTGGAAACTTTTCAAAATAAAATTCATGGGTTTCAAAGTTCTGAGTTTGATGAAATATGAATTCTGTAGATTTTCTACCATTTCAAGCAGCTTCACCGTGAATCTGATTTTATTTCTGTCATTAATCTGTGGAACCAAAAATCAGGCAAATATAAAATATAACTTAAGAAATTATGAGATTTTTATCTTTATCATAAAACAGGAATTAATCTGGATCAACATTAAATTCAAATATATTTTAACATTAAATCTAAAGAGCATCTGTTGGTTCTTCTCTTTCATAACCGGGCCCTGACCCGGAACCAGAACCGGGCCCTGACCCAGAACCAGAACCGGGCCCTGGCCCAGAACCGGGCCCTGACCCAGAACCAGAACCGGGCCCTGGCCCAGAACCAGAACCAGGTCCTGACCCGGAACCAGAACCTGACCCGGAACCAGAACCGGGCCCTGACCTGGAACCTGCAGCTGAAACACTAAGCATCGTTGACCTCTGACCTCCAGGAGGAGGAAGCGTCTCTTGATGGAGCAACAATCAACCAGAGACAGAAACACGGATGAGACACGAAGAGACAAACCAGGACGGGTCAGAGAGGACACTGGTTCTGACTGGGTTTATTGGGAATGTTAGTCTGGAGACGGACAGAGACACAGGAAGGGACAAAGAGACATGATGCAAATAAAACAACTGAAAATACAGAGACGAGCAGAAATCCACTCACACCGTGGGACAGAGTGGGACAATGAGGGACAGAGTGGGTCAGAGTGGGACAATGAGGGACAATGAGGGACAGAGGGGGCAAGGGGACAGAGTGGGACAATGAGGGACAGAGTGGGACAGAGTGGGACAATGAGGGACAGAGTGGGACAATGAGGGACAGAGTGGGTCAGAGTGGGACAATGAGGGTCAGAGTGTGAAATGAAAGTGTTTGTGGTTTGAAATGATGATATATTGATGAACATGTGAAGAAATGAATAAAAGTTTAAAGTTTTCATCGTTTTTAGTCATAAATGATGTGAATCTGATTGATTTAGATATTTTGTCTCCAGAAATGAATAAATGTGAGAAACGAGGAGGAAACAGCAGCAGAGATGAATTTTCTGTTTCTGCTCATTTCCATCAGTTTCAGTTAAAACGTCATTACAGGATCCGGTTCTGCTCAGCATCCCATAATTCAGATGATTATTACATAACAAGCAACAACGTTAATTACTGACTTCACTGTAAGCAGATAAACAGCTGGATGTTCCTTAAAGGGACAGTTCCCATATTTAGCTCCGTGGATCAAAACAGAGAGAAATGATGAGGTTACAGTGAAACGCAGTGAGATCCTCCATCAGGAAACGTTTCGCCGTTTCAGGAACGGAAACGTGACGACGGAAACGTGACGACGGAAACGTGACGACGGAAACCGTGACGACGGAACCGTGACGACGGAAACGTGACGACGGAAACGTGACGACGGAAACGTGACGACGGAAACGTGACGGAAACGTGACGGAACCGTGACGACGGAAACGTTTCCTGAAATACGCTGGAGGTTCTGCCGATCTGCAAGGCGAGTCCTGCTTCAGTTCAGAGCAACTGCGTGTTAGAGAGGATGATGAAGATGGAGACGTGATGACGCGGCGATGCAGACGCTGATTAACACGCCATGAACCGCTTTCAAAATAAAAGCACAAAAATAATAAATCATTTTAAAATCTAATCATTTCAAAAGTTATTGATTATATTTTATATTTAATTCTAAACATATTTGTCTTTATTTTGATGATTTATCAGGTAAATAATTGAACTAAATCCTTTTAATATATTTTATTTATAACGACAAGAAATCAGATTTCCTGATAATTAGTTGATTTTCTACATTTAGTTTTGCAGAATTTCTGGATCAATAATGTGAGCATGAATGTGAGCTGAGCCCTGCGAGGCGTTCAGGTGTTCATGTTCTGCGAGGCGTTCAGGTGTTCATGTTCCACAGCGTGAGTTTGTAAATGATGACGTAAAGGAGCAGAGCCATTAGCAGCTGAGGGGACAGGATGGCGGGCGGGTCGAGCTGAGGGAGACAGGAGGAAGAGGAGGACAGGGATGAAGAGGGCTGTGTGTGTGTGTGTGTGTGTGTCTGTGTGTGTGTGTGGTCCCAAACCAGACGCTCACAGTCGCACTCACACTGACATCACTTCCTGTTCACATGGTAGCACCTTTAACATTTGTCAGAGTAAAACAGGAATGTTGAGTCTAAAGGACAAAAACTGCAACAACTTGTTTCCAGGAAGTATACAGGACCCAAAACATTTCAATACTTAGAGACAGCCGGCAAGAGGAGAAACTCAGCGCTAAAAACACAAGCTAACGCTAAAAACACAAGCTAACGCTAAAAACACAAGCTAACGCTAAAGCTGAAGTTACAGAGTCTGGGGATGTAGATTGAAGGAATGATTGCTCTGCAGTAAAATTCATCCATAATAAAGTGAATATTGTCGTCTGGATGTTTTGTATGAAAGTTTTCTCTGATCTGTGGCAGGAAGTAGCCAGGTGATGCACTTCCTGCTGGGCTGACAGCAGATGATCTATTAGAAATGAAATCCAGGCGACACAGAGGAATGCTGAGTATTTCTGCAGACTGCGGTGTGTGTGTGTCTGTGATCATGTCTGAGGCCGACTCCGTGCTGCAGCAGCTGCGGCTGCAGCAGCTGCGATGGCCCTGCGGCTCTGCAGGGAGCTGCTGTAAGTCTGGTAGGCAGGAGAGCGGTAACTAACCCGGGGCGACTCCTGGTCGGATGGCAGACCGTTCTGGGACACCGGGTCGCCCTCCCTGCAGAAACACACACACACACACACACACACACACACACACACACACACACACACACACACACACACACACACACACACACACACACACACACACACACACACACACACACACACACACACACACACACACACACACACACACATTATCACACTGGAGCGGTTGGTTCCCCTTCAGCTTGGTGATCATTTCTAGTGAAACAAAACTGATTTCGTTTCTCTCCAATCTGAAAGTGTTTAAGTTTAAATCTATTTGTCCGTTTAAAACAACATCAGAACTTTAGAAACTAAACAAGTTGCAGGTTCAACACTGAAACTGCTGAGATGAATGAAGTTATTTTGTGACGAAGCAAAGCAGATCCTGCTTTATTCAGATCATCTGAATGTTTTACTTTAACAAACTGGTCCAGATTATAACAAAGAAACAATAAATAAAACGTATTTTCTGTCAGCAAACCAACAACCTGCTTCTATAAAGATACTCAACACAAAACAGAGAAATAAAATACAATATTTTAGAAACCTGTAAATGAGCTTTTTCATTTCGACAGATTTCTAATAAATTAACTAAAATCTCTTATTTGTTCAAATAAAACATTAAAACTTCTGATTTTCATTCTAATTTAGCAGTTTAATCACTGATCAAACCATTTGGGTCATTGTTGAAGAGTAAATGTCCCAGTTCTCCTCCCAGTTCTCCTCCCAGTTCTCCTCCCAGTTCTCCTCCTCACCTGCTCTGGCCTGCAGCCTCAGCAGCCTCTGCCGGCTGCCTCTTCCTCTCCTCTTCCTCTTGCCTTCTTCTCACTTCCAGTAACTCCATCTGGACAGAGAAGCAGACAGAGCGTCCGGTTCTGGTCCCGAGTGTCCGGTTCCGGTTCGGTTCGGGTCCGGTTCCGGTCCGGCGGGCGGGCGGGCCTCACCGTGGTCAGCCTCTCCAGCGCGGCGAAGCGTTCCTCCCAGGTGGCGGCGGACTTCTCGAAGGCCTCGTGGCGTTTGATGAGCTTCTCCACCTCGTCCACGCTCTGACCCATCTCCCTGCTGGACAGGTACGGCTCCTGGCCCAGGAGCCACGCCTCGGCCACGCCCGCGTCCCGCGAGAACTGGTGCACCTCCAGCACTGGGGACAGAACGAGGGGTCAGAACCGGGGTCAGAACCGGGGTCAGAACCGGGCCGTGGGAACCGGCGGAACGGGTCGGACGTCTCACCCAGCCTCAGCCACTCCCAGCGATCCTCCCACTTATCGATCATCTCTTTCCTCTTATCCGTCAGCTGGAGCAACTTCTCCTTAATCTGCAGCAGAAAACACAGTGAGCAACTGGGACAACTGGGACAACTGGGAATCCATCCATACAGGTTTAATCTGTCTTAGAGCACTGAGCTTTAGAGGAGGTCAAAGGTCATCCACACGGACCAGCAAACTGCTGAGTTCAATCAACCTGTTCTGGTCCTGAATGCAGCAGTTACTGGAGTGTTACTGGCTGCAGACTGGTTGTACTGGTTGGAGGAGAAACCAGTAAACAGTCCATGTGGACGCTGCAGCTCCGTCTGTGGCCACTAGAGGGAGCTGCAGATGACAGACATGAGGCTGATCCAGGACGGGTCCAAGAACCCAGAACAGAACCGGTCCTGACCCGGTTCACTTTGGTTCTACATCCAGAGAGACACCAGCTGGTTCAGAGCCAGAACTGATCAAATATTGATCAAATATTGATCAAATATTGATCAACATGTTGATGCGTAACGAAGATTTAGATGAAAATGAAAAGTTTGTTTCTGGTTTCTCCATCGTTGCTCACAATTAAACTTGATTGATTGATTGATTGATTGATTGATTGATTGATTGATTGATTGATTGATTGGGGTCAGTCAATCACTACTATCGTCATAGCAGGTCTCTCTAAGTGATTTTAATCGTTTTACATTAAAATCACTTAATCTGGAGTAATTTTGATCATAAATATAATTAAACATTAATGGCTGTTTAGATTTTTGTTCCCTGGGAAGAAAATTAAGATCTGAACCTGAAATCAGATCTTTCTGCACAACTAAAGATTAGTTTTACAGGAGGTGCTGCCCAGCAGGTGGCGCTGCCCGCCCCCTCCGCTGCCCAGCAGGTGGCGCTGCCTACCTCCTCTGCAGCGTAGTGCTTCCGGGCCAGCAGCGCCTTGCCCAGCTCGATGCAGGCCGTGAAGCTGTCGTTTCGGGCGTCGATCTCCGCCTTGATGCCCTGGTGGTTGTTCATCAGCAGCTCCACCGATGACACGTCCCTGCGGGCGCGGCGGCAGAGGTCAGAGGTCGCCCGGCCCGGTCGCGTGCCCCCGGGCGGAGCGGCTCCTACCTGGGTTTCTCCTGGGCCTCGATGAGCCGGATGACGTCGTCCATCCACAGCATCAGGTCCCGCACCATGCTGAAGAACCGGAACTTATCGGCCGTGTCCAGCAGCTTGGAGCGCCGGGCCTCCGCCGCCTCCAGGAGGTTCTTCCAGGCCTCCAGCACCTGAGGGACAGACGGAGACGTGAGGGCCGGCTGGACGGCAAGGGGACATGGGGGACGGCGGACAGAGGGAGGGAACCAGCTGCAGCTTCAACTCAACCAGCGCCGCCGTCGTGCAGCAGAAGCTCTGAGCAGAAAACAAGCAGCTAGCTAACGTTAGCCTGCTGGAGGAAAACAGGAAGTGATGTCACTGCATCCACCTGAATTTAAGCTCATTCTGTCCCGTCAGCATCACTGAGACGAAAGTCCAGCTGTGACCTCCGGGTCCGGATCCAAGCAGAACCAGAACCAGAGCGGCTCTTAAAGCTGCAGTACTTTCTTAAAAATATTTTTTTACATGTTTGTTGTAACAGTTTGTTATGAGACAATCTGTAAATATTAATCTCCTTCCTTCTCCCAGTGTCAACAAGAAACAACCAATGAGAGCCTGGGGGCGGGTCTTAGTGCTGTCAATCACCCTACACTTGCCCTTGTTCTCTGCTACACTACAATCATCATGAATGCTAATGCTAGTTAGCATTGCCACTGATGAAGGTGGATAAACATTTTCGTGTTCAAGTTATTTCTCTGCCATTAACAGCACGTGCACGAGCTTGATTGACAGCACTAAGCCCCGCCTCCTGGCTCTGATTGGTTGTTTTTTGTGCTTTTCTTCAGTGAGGAGCTCGATCTTTTCACAGATTATCGTCTCATAAACTGTTATGTGACAGTTTGAACTGACGTGTAAAAAGATATTTTTATTAAAGTCGCATCGTTTAGCTTCGACGTTTCTGAGCCGGTGATGAAGGTGTGATGAAGAGGAGGCTGTGACCATGGAGCCTCCTCCCCAGCTTCCCTGTCTGCTCACCTTATTACTGCAGGAGCGTTTGTTTTCAGCTTCTCGGCAGCCCAGCCGGGTGGAGAAGACCGAGACAAACGATCCCAGATTGAGACGAGCGCTCAGCCAGAGCGACTAAAATGTTTGAGCTCATTTTAGTCCACAGAGGAAGAGGAGGGGAGGAAGAGCAGCCAAGTGATGCAAAGCTGGAGGGGGCGGAGTCTCACCTCTCCCTTTCTCTTCTGGGCTCACAGGGCGAAACGCAGGGAGACACATAGGGACGGTCAAAACACAGCAGCAACACGCTAACACGCTAACACGTTGGCCTGAACAACAGAACCAGCAGAGTCCAGACGGGTCGGGTCCAGGAAACACCAGCCCGACATAAACCTGGAGGTGAAACTACGGCTCCTCTGGTGGGACAAAACTAATCTCAGAATAATCTGAGATAATCTGACATTCACAATAATCCATATTCACAAATAAAAACAATTTAGAATAAATGAACCATTAGACATTAAATAATTATCTTTAGAGGAACTTAATGAATCACTCCATGTTCCCTGGGGAAGGAAAATGACGCGACACCGAGGCCTTTCCTGGAAGCCATGTTGAAGTTAGAAAGTTTAACTGGGACAGTTTTACAATTTTTACTCTTATAAAGGCGGAAGGTTTCCATGGCAACCATTTGGTGCTATCCACATGCTAAGCGGTTTACTTTAACTAGACCACTGATGTCAGGTCAGATGAGCCTGAATCATTCCATCTGGGTCGGAACCAAAGGATGAGGTAAACCCGTTCAGCCCACTGCAGGGTAAAGTGGAGGCTCCATGATGCTGTGGGCTGCAGCAGGCTGAGCGACTGGAACATCACGAAGGGAACGACCCAAAGCATCAAAACCACTCATCTTCCAGAACCAGGACCAGAACCTGGACCTGGACCAGAACCAGGACCAGAACCAGAACCTGGACCTGGACCAGAACCAGAACCTGGACCAGAACCTGGACCTGGACCAGAACCAGAACCTGGACCTGGGTTGAGGCGGATGCAGTAAATCTGTGTTGATGTTTCCTGTCATCAGGCGATTTAATGGATGAATTAATTTCCATTTCATGTTTAAATTAAATTCAGTTAAATTGTTGATGTAAACATGAACTCAAACTGAATGAAACCACAGCGACGTTCACCGCATTTTGACCACTCCCTGTGTGATGTCACAGTGTGTGAGGAGGAACATTTAAAGGGCCAGTGTCATAGAAAATCAGCATTTTCTATCTTTCCATCCTGCTGTGTTGCTTTAGTTCTTTCATGTTTGAGGAATCCTTTAGTCTCCATGGCAACCATTCAGCTGCAAAACACCTGAGTGGACCAAGCCCCGCCTTCAAGACACAGTTCCTCCCACTCAGCTCCTTCAGACTAGCTAGAAGCAATTAGCAAACAGCTGCTGAGCTCAGAGCGGAGCTGGTAAAAATATTAGAGGGCTAATAGAGGAGCCATGTTGGATGACTTCCTGGAGGCGGAGCTTCAGAGAAAGCAGGAGCTTCTTAAAGAGACAGAGGCCCAATTTCAAGACAACTGATCATGAAGTTACATTTATTTTAAGTTCTATTTAATATCATAATGACCAAAGGTAACAGTTACGAGATTGTCTTTCATGACACCGGCCCTTTAAGCGCTGGCTCTGGTATAGTGAAAGTAATCTGTGGTGCTGAGGCTCTTTCAGGAGCAGAGAGCTGATGTGATGTGAGAGCAGCAGCCGTGCAGCATGCGTTGCGCTGAGAGCAGCAGTGGCGCTGTCTCTTTAAGACATCTCAGACTCTCTGGTCCAATGAGGGAGCAGAGTGCTGGTCTCTCACCTCTCCTTCTCTCTTCTGGATGTCGTCGGCTTTGTCTCCGGCGTACGCCGACTGCAGACGGACGGCGTCTTCCTGCAGCTGCCGGACCTGCAGGACAAACTGGTCTGAGCTCAACAGACTCCGGGTTCTCCGGGCGCCGGGTTCTCCGGGCGCCGGGTTCCCTAGCTGCCATGCGCCCTGGCTCCAGCATACCTGCGTGCCCAGCGCCTGGATGTCGTGCTCGAAGGTGGTGTGCATCCTCTGCAGCGTCTCCACAGTGTTCTGGTCGCGGCCCAGCTCCTCCGGCAGCTTCTTGTGTTTGTCCAGGATGCGGTGCAGGATCTCCTTGGCGTCGTGGTAGAACTTGTGCAGCTCGTAGGAGGCGGCCAGGATCTGCGTGCGCGTGTCGATGAGCTCCAGCAGGTCGGCCCAGGCCTCGTTCAGCCCGTCCTTCCACTCGGCGATGGTGGCCGCGTCGCCGTGGCCCGCGTTGATCAGCTCGTCCGCCAGCTTGTTGACGCCGTCGACGCGCTCCTGACCGATGTTCCCCGTGTCGCGGGCGAATTCTCGGAAACGCTCCTGCAGCATCTGATCGGACCAAAAAAGGTCAGAGGTCAACAGGACGAAGCAGTCGATCATTTTACACATATTAAAAAATGTTGTTAAATTTGTTTTGATTCTAACAATAAAAGTTGAAAACGTTTCAGAGAAAATGATTGAAACATGTTGACAGTTTTGCTCCTGTTGGTTTTTAAATGTTTCTGAAACATTCAGACTTTCACAGATCAAAGAACCAATAAAAACTCATGAAAACAGTTTCACAGTTAAAAAAGCTCTGCATCAAGAAATGTTAAAAAACCTTAAAAACATCTTACTCCAGCTAAAACGCAAGAAAAATATTCTGGTTTTGTTGATTCTGGTGACAAATGAATAGTTTTCAGTTGTCCAGACGATTAAATTAACCTTTAAAACTAAAACATAAAGTTCATCAGGAGGAAACCTCAGGCTGGAGCAGTGCAGGTTTCATTCATCCTCTCACCGTGACGTGCTCGTAGTCCTGGCCCAGCTCGTGCGACCCGGCCACCACCTCCCTCTCGGCGATCCACTGCTCCAGGTCGTCCACCTCCCGGTTCAGCTGGAACAGACGGAAACGCTCGTCCAGCTTCCCGCGCCGCTCCTCCGCCAGGTCCTTCAGCCCCGCGTACAGCTTGTCCACCTGCGACTGCCGCATGCCGATGCGCTCGCTGCGGCGGGACGACACGGGGTCAGGGTTCGCTCCCTGCGGGGGCGCGGGGCTCGCGGGCGACTCACCTGTCGGGGTGACCTGCGGCCACCAGGCCCCGGCTGGTGCTGGACAGCTGATGGACGGCGTCGGCGTAATCCTCCACCGCCTGCTCCAGGATCTGATGCTTCTTCAGCATGGCCACCGAGCTCTGCTCATCCTGCACAGGGGTCAGAGGTCAGAGGGGCTGATCAGAGGTCAGACAGCCTGCTGAACCGGTCAGAGGTCACACTGACTCCTCTCTGCTGAACCGAGTCGCCAGAACTCAGCGACGCCCAGGAGGAACCGACAGCAGAACAAGGAAGTGAAAGGAAAAGAGAAAGGCGGGGAAATTTACAGACGGGGAAAATTTAAAAGCAAGAAATAAGAATAAAACCTGGAGAAACTGAAACAATAAAGTTACACAAAAAAATGTCAAAAAGATTCAAGAAAAGGATCTGGAGTTTAAACTGGAGGAAAATAAATAGATCTACCGCTATAGATCTATATCCATAGATCTATGTTCTGGCTCCGCCCACCTTGGCCTTCTCCTCAGACATCATGTACAGCTCCTGCTCGCTCATCCAGGCCTCGGCCTCCGCAGCATCAAAGTAGTACTGCTGGGCCTCGTGGGCCTCGCTGAGGCGGGAATGCCGGTTCTCCGTCTCCTTCCGGATCCGCTCCCACAGCGCCTGCAGCTCGCTGAGCCTCTGGCGGATCGGCTCGGCCGTGGGGCTGCCGGCCCGCAGGACCTGCTGGCTGCGCTCAAAGATGTCATCATAACGAGGCTGGTGGCCCTGGATCTCCTTCTGCAGCGTCTGCAGGACACACACACACACACACACACACACACACACACACACACACAGAGACACACAGACACACACAGAGACACACACACACAGACACACACACACACACACACACACACACACAGCACACACACACACACACACACACACACACACACACACACACACACACACACACAACACACACACACAGACACACACACACACACACACAGGGTCAGTCTGGGTTCAGCTCACTGCATCATGTTTCCTGTCGTTTCCTGTTAAACTCTGTATGTGCGACGGCAGTCGGGTTTCATCTGTTCAGGTTGTTTCCTGGTGAGAGGTCAAAGGTTACCTGGTTCTTCTTGATGAGCAGCTGCACCGTCTGCAGGTTGTGTCCGTGGTCGGTGGACGTGGCCAGAGGCAGCCGCTCCTCCACCCACAGCTGCACACAGAGCCGGAGGTCAGAAACTCCCGTAAGGGGTCAATCTGGTTTCCATAGAAACTCAGAACCAATCAGCCGCCAATAAACTCCAAACAACATGCATTTATAGAGAGAAGTCAATGAAAACAGATGGTATGGTTTTACTTTGCACCTCATTTGATGGAATTATATTTCCTTAAAGGAAAAAGTGGATCTGATTTGATCCACTAGCAGAAATAAAACTTCTGAAAAGTTCTGACTTTGTTTAAAACAAATATCAAAGCCTCTCAAATTATAAACGTCTCTGTTTACAAATGTGCAACATTAACGGTGAAATACTGAAAATACTTACAGAATAAACTGCTTCACATCATTTAACTCCAGAGCTGATTATTATTTATACATTGAACAGATTATTGATACGACACACTGAAAGCTGCGGGTCAGACGGTTCTCTCTCCTCCGGGCCTCCAGCCGACCCGACTCATGATTTATGTCATTTCATGACTTTATTTAAAATAGTTTTTCACTATTTAATGTTGCAGATATGAAGCAGAAACAGAAACTTTAGTGTGACCTGCTGCAGAAATAAAATTAATATCTGGAAAAGGTTCTGCTGCGTATAATCTGATGGTTTAATGCAACCAGAACCACCAGAACCATCAGAACCACCAGAACCACCAGAACCACCAGAACCACGGGGTCCAGACTGACAGCAGCGGTTCTCTCCAGAGAGAAACATCAGACCTTACTGTAAACTGGGTTCTTCTTCTATGAAAACAGAAGTAGTTGCAGCTTTAATGTTTGTTCCTGGTTTCATGTTGATAAAGTGAACCTGGGTTGAACAGAACCAGAACCAGAACAGGAACTGTGGACTCACGATCTCGTCCTCCACGTCTCTGTTGAACTGGTGGATCTCGCGCGACGCCATCAGGTTGTCGCGCCTCATCTTGAGCGGCGCCAGCAGCGCCTGGAACTTGTTCTCCACGCTGATCCGCTTCCCGTCCGCCTCGTCAGAACCTTTGCCCTCCTGGCTCAGCGCCTGCGACTGCTTCTGCAGCTCCTCCACCTCCTTCTGGCGCACCTCCACCTGGCTCTCCAGCATCTGCAGGAGGAGGAGGCGCGCCATCAGCTGCTGACTGATAGAGCTATTGATAATTGACCTGATACATCTATTGATAAAGGATCTGATCAGCGTCTGAAGCGGATAAATCATTCAGTAACGTTTTATGACCTTCTGACGAAATTTAACATGATGAATATTAAAGACGTATCTAAAATATTCTAGATCTGTTATCAGTGACCTTGTGCCGATCTATTCAGTCTAACTCTATGCTTTATGAACGACATCATGGTTTATTTCTGTCATCAGAGCCCCGTCTGTGTGTTACTCATCTACATACATCACTGAGATAAATGAGCTTTTCAATAATAAAACTCTACAGACACAATTTACTGATTGTGTAATCAAAGCTCCTCTGATCACATTTCCATTGATCCATCATCAGGTCCTCTGGGTTTGGCGTAGACCTCCCAATATCTGATCACAGAACAAATGATGGAGGTCTGAAGAGTCACCATCTGTCAAAGAAAGCTCCCTAAATCTCTGCTGTACTGGTTTAACTGGTCTGACTGGTTTACCTGCTGCTTCTTCAGCATGATGTTGACGGAGGTCAGGTCTTTGCCGAAGTCGTCGGACTGCAGCTGGCCGTCCAGCCCGGTCAGCCACTTGTCCAGGTCGGCGCAGCTCTGGGTGAAAAGCTCGGCCTTGTTGGCGTCAAACAGACACTTGGCCTTGGTCTGGGTGGTCGACTCAAGGTCGTCCCACATGACCTTCAGGGACGCCAGCTTCTCCTTCACCATGGCCTCCGTCTCTGGCTTCTCCGCCATCAACGCCTTGCCGTCCTGCAGCACAACCACCTCAGAGCTCAGCCCAGGGAGCAAGAGAAGCTAGCCTAAAGTTAGCATTAGCCAAGCTTTAAGAGAAGCTAGCCTAATGTTAGCATTAGCCGAGCTTTAAGAGAAGCTAGCCTAATGTTAACATTAGCCCAGCTTTAAGAGAAGCTAGCCTGAAGTTAACATTAGCCCAGCTTTAAGAGAAGCTAGCCTAAAGTTAGCATTAGCTTAGGTTAGACAAGATAAGCTAGCTTAGAGTTTAGTTAGGGTTAGCATAGGTAAGGATAGAAAATAACAAGCTAATTGAAATCAAGCTAAGCTAGTAGCAGCGCTTTGCAGTGTAGCTTATAAAATGCTATCTTTGTATGTGAGGAACTTTAAGGATTCGTGTTTATACTCAACACTTTGATCAAAACATGTTTTCTCACTGGAGTAAAGGAAGCTTTAAATGTTCTGTTTCCATCACAGCTGTGTCCCAAAGCAAGCTGGGCGTGATTTAAACGATGTTCTGTGATTTTCTTGCTGTAAGCTTGATTTGAGCGTTTCCCTCCTGACCTTTTCGATCTTGTCCAGCCACTCCTTGTTGGACTGCAGCTCGGCCATGAAGGCCTGGTGCTTCAGCCACTTGCTGTGCAGGTTCCTGGCCTCGTCGTACGTCATGTCCTGAGCCGTCAGCATCTTCTCGTTGATCCACAGGGACAGCTGGGGACAGAGACACGCTGAGCGTCCAAACCAGACAACCTGCCCGTCTGCAAAGCGCCTGTGACCTTTCGCGGCCGGGCCTGACCTCTTGGCAGTCCTGCAGGAACTTCTGCAGGTCCCTGTTGTCCTTCAGCCTGCTGAGCAGGTCCTTAGCCGCCTGCCGGTTCTTCTTGTGTCTGAAACCGAACATCAGAACCGAGTCAAGCTTCACGACGGACAGATTAATGAAGACGTTTCCTCTGGAAGAGCAGACGGCATCTGTGCTACCTCTGGTCGATGGAGTCCACCTTCTCCTGGATGCGCTCGCCGTTGATGTTGCCGTCGGCGACCAGGCGGCGCCCGGTGTCGACCACGCCGCTGATCTTTTCCTCGTTGGCGTCCATGGTGGTCATGAAGTCCTCCTGCTTCTTGATGGCGGCCTCGGCGCCCTCCAGGGTGGTCGGCATCTCGGTGTGGGCCAGGACGTATTCCTGAGCCGAACACACAGCAGAACCGGACCGGACCGGACCAAATTATCATTAGTACTACCATCAACATTAGGCATCTCTGCTTCTTCTTCTCTATATTTTCATGGCGGTTGACCAACATCTTACGGCTCAGATGTTCTAGTGCTACTATATTCTTCCTAAAACGATTGTTCTTTTTAAAAAACAAAAATATTTGTATGTTTTTTTATTCATTCCTGACTGTGACTATTTTTAACCCTGAACATTGAGTTAAATTTTCTGTTTTCCTTAATGAACATGTTTCTGAACCAGAGGTCATCCACCAGCAGGGGGCAGCACCACACCGTCCTGTTCATGAATCGGAACCGTTTTATTGAAGCGACTGAGAACCAGAGGAACGGTTGAGTGGACTTGGTCCAACAGGTGTTTCATTACCAGGTAAGGGTTGGGTATTGTGTGACATCATCAGTGTTGGTTACCAGGGTAGAGTAGCAGGTGTGACATCATCATCATCGGCGGCGGCGGTGGTTACCTGGTTGTTGAGGAAGGCCTCGGCCTGCTTGGTGTCCCTCAGGAACAGCTGGTAGGCGTGGGACTGGGACAGCAGGCTCTGCCGGTTCTCCCACATCTTGTGCAGCTCGTTCCAGCCGGTGTCCAGCGCCTGCAGCCGCTGCCGCAGGAACATGTACTGGGCGTCCGTCTGGCCCTGCGTCACCATGTCCCCCATGTCCCTCATCTTCTGGTAGTCCTCCTCGTAGTTGCGGATCTCGTTCTTGATGTTCTCGTGCTGGGCCAGCAGCTTCTCGGCCTCGGCCAGCGCGTTGGGCATGTCCTCCGAGGCGATGGCCGTCTGCGTGCGGGACAGCCACGACTGGAAGTCGTCCAGCTCCCGCAGGAACTGCTGCAGCTTGCTGGCCTCGCCCAGAGACTCCTCGCGGTTCTTCAGCGTCCCCTAGAGGCGGAGCGGGACAGACGGGTCAACGCTAAACGCAGATCAATCTACAACGTTAACACGCTGATATCACAGAACGCTGATTAATAACATCTCTCTGAGAGGTTAGCCGAGGTTAGCCTTTGCAGCGCCGCAGTACTGGGTCCGCCAGAGAGGAACGATGGATGAAGCCATTTAGACGACAAAAAGGAGGAGCAAATATCCACCAAAAAACTCCTTCTGACTTTCAAAACATTTTGACTGGACCAACCGAAACTGAGATTAATCTCACAATTTCCGTTTTTCTCTGGCAAATTTTCAACTATTTAAGCTCAGAAAAGATTTTTCTTCAAAATTCCTGAGATTAATCATGAATAGATTTTGGTTGAGATGTTCTGCTTCGGACCCCAGCATTGTCCCGTCAGACTGGTAGCTCAGCTGTTGGCAGGACGTCCTGAGGCTGAATCCTCGGGTCCTGTGCCTCAGGTCTTTCTAGCCGGCCTGTCAGATTACGGTCAGATAAAATCCCACTAACCGGAATGCCGTGGGGTTTGGGATGTTTGGGTGAAACCAGGGTGGTCTGTGTAACGGTGAATCATCCTTCCATCGCAGCACAACCAGTTTATAAAACATTTCATAAAACATTTCATTACATTGATGACAAAATTTCTTTGAATCGTCCTGAAAATGAAACCTGGAAAACTGACAGGTTTCAGTTTGTTTTCAAAGTTAGACACCATGATTAATGGTCTTTATTGGTGATTATTGGTGATTGATCGTATTGTATTTTAAATGGAGTGGCAGCAGCAGGGCGCTTGCAGAGACGACCTCTGACCTTCATGTCGTCCCAGACGGCGGTGATCTCGGCCAGCCGGCCCCTGATGGCGGCGGCCTGCTCCGGGTGTTCGCTCGCCAGGCGCTCCGCCTCCTTGTCCAGGTCCGTCAGCTTGTCCTCGATGGCGGCCAGGTCGCGCTCCATGCCGGTCAGCTTCCTCTGCAGCGCCATGACCCCGGCCAGGTCGTTGCCCAGCTCCTGGGTCGACTCGATCACCTGCAACACAGAGCGTCCCGCTGAGGGGGGCGGGCGGGTCGGGCCGGGTCGGGTCGGGTCGGGTCGGGCTGGCCGGGCCGGGCCGGGTCGGGTCGGGCTGGCCGGGTCGTACCTTGGTCTTCTCCTTGATCCAGGACTTGGTCTCGTTGCATTCCAGGTGGTAGTTCTGGACGCCCAGCGCCGAGTTCAGGTTCTCCTTCTTCTGGTCCACCAGGTCTCTGAACTGGCTCCACCTGAACACGGACAGAACCGCCATCAGACCCGGGGTTCCAGCTGGACCCGGCCTGACCCAGCGCCCTCTGACCCGGCCCCTCCCACTCGCCTGGTGTTGAGCTGGTCCTGCTGGGCCCGGATCTCGGTCTCCCCGGGGTGCCCGCTGTGGACCAGCTGCCGGGCCACCTGGTTCACCACGGCGACTCGGGACGCCTGGCTGTTCATCTCCGGCTCCAGACTCTCGAACCTGCAGGGAGACGGACAGCGAGCCGTGAGGAACGCCAGCGTCTCCGGCCTGCCGCGGTTCTGCTCCCGGCCCGTGGATCCGGTCCGGCCGGGTCTGGGTCTCACCGGTGCTGGACCACCTCCAGGTCCTCCAGCTTGTCGGGGATGTCCATGCCGTTGAGCCACTGCTCCTTCTCGTCGACCCACAGCTCGCAGGCGCTGGCCTCGCTCAGCATCTTGTAGAGCGCCAGCGCGTCCTGCAGCGCCTGCTTCCTGTGCCGGGTCAGCTCCGCCACTTCCTGGTACCGCTCCTCGATGCCGGCGAGCCGGGCCCGGACCTGCGGGGCGAAGGCAGCGGTGAGGCGTCCCGATGCGGGCGCGCCGGCTCGATGCGGCGCGGCGGCCCGATGCGGCGGCGTTACCTCCTGGGAGCCGGCCTCCTGCGGCGGCAGCGTCTGCGCCTGCTCGTGCAGCGCCTCGATGACGGGCCGGTAGCTGCTGATCTCCTCCGCCACGTCTTTGTGCTTCTTCACCAGAGCCTGGGCCGAGAACTCATCATGGCCGACGTCCACGCTGGAGACGATGCGCAGGACGTCCAGCATCCAGGTGTCGATGTCGTCGGCATCAGCCTGAGGGTCAAAGGTCGGGTCAGAGCAATAATTCATCTACTGACACTGGACCAACATAAAACGCCTGATTCAATCAGTTCACTGAACTCTGACCCAGAACAGCAAAGCATTCTGGGAAAAACTTTAGCTGCTCAGCTGTTTGGTTACCTAGCAACACCCTGCAGAGTATTTATGGTTACCTAGCAACAACTGCTTCAGAGGGGGCAGCAGGAAGTAGCTCTTTGACCTCTAACTGGGATCTGTGGGAGTTTCTCACCTGGAACTGGTGCAGGTTGCAGGCCTCCTGCAGGCGGGTTTTCCGTACGGCAGACAGGCGCTCCAGAGCCGCCCACTGATCCTACAGAGACAGGAAGTGCCCTGTTAGGCTGGTTCTTTCAGAATAAAAGCCTCCTGACCCCATGTCGGCCCACCTGGATGTCCTGGATGCGCTCCTTGATCTTCTCGGCTCCGAAGTGGTTTTCGTCCACCAGCTGCTGGCCCTGCCTGATGGTCTGCTGCAGGTGGGCGGCGCGGCCGCTCATCTCGTCCTCGAAGGCTTTGTGCTGACTCAGCAGCCGCACCGTTCCCGTCAGATCCTTCCCGTGATCCTCCGAGGACAGGATCTGCTCCTTCTCCCGGATCCAGCCCTCCTGCGAACCAGAACGCCAGGTTACCGTGGAAACCGCCACCGCCGTACGGCCGACAGTGGGGTGGAAGGTCAGCGCACCTCCTCGGCCATCTCCCAGAAGAACTTCCAGAGGCGGCGGGATTCCTCCAGACGGGCGCGCCGCTCCGCCGCCAGCTGGTTCAGCTCCTGGTAGCAGAACTCCATGTGAGCCACGCGGTCCCGGATGCCACTGGGTGCCGGATGACCTGCGGGTCGCAGGGTTTGTAGCCTGGGGGGAGGAAGAGGAGCGGTGAGGAAGAGGAGCGGCGGCGGCGGATGGTCAGTGAGCGGCGCCGGCGTACCGTCGGTGTCGCTGGCGAACTTCTGGGCGTTGCTGTTGACGTTGCGGACGCGGTCGGCCTGGATGGAGATGTCGGCCTCCACCAGAGCGTGTTTCTGCAGCAGATCCTCCACACCCAACAGGTGCTTCCCGTAGTCCTGGGACAGCAGCAGCATCTGCCGGGGTCAGAGGTCAACACAGGCGGGTCAACCAGAGGACAGGTGATTCAGGATGATCAGAAACAAAAACAAAAACACTTTTTCCTGCTGAATCGTCTAAAACTGTGTTTAAAAAATGAAAATGTTTGTTTTCATCTGCAGCATCGTGAAGCTGCAGCTGTTTGGGACCAACTGGACCTGCGGCGCCACCTGCTGGCCAACAGCAGCATCCCTTCATCCTTCTGACCTGCTGAAAACCTCAGCAAGTAAAATATTCTCAAGGAATAATTATGCAAAGCATAATAACCAACTCATGATGTATGATTCAAACATTCGATTAAAAATATCCCGCAGAACCTTTAGGAAGTTATTTCTGCCATAAAACAGAGAAATTTTAATTTCCAAACTTTCTGTATCTTCATTCTGAACCTTTTTAAGATCATTAATGTTGGTTGAATTAATAAAACAACAGTTTGTGGATATAAAACTGCTCTGTCCTCATGATGAAATGATATTTAAGATTCAAACTGCTGAGCGCAGAGGACCACAGACATGTTTACAGCGGACCAGATTTGGCCCACGGGCCTCGACTTTAACGATTACCTGAATGTCTGCAGGTAAGACGGTTTCGCTTTTATTATTGGGACTGGACACATCGATCACCTTTACTGTGATTTACAGAGCTGTAAATATGAACTAGATCAATAACTGAATTACATTTTTCAGATAATTACTGAAGAACAGAAAATCTGAACATATGAAACAGGAGCTTTATGATCTGACTGAACAAAGATCTGCAAACGGTTTGGCGATGCGTGGGTTTCCTGAACAAGACTGAACCGTTGCCTTGGCAACAGGTTTTAGTTCAGTAACATCGCTTTAGTGAAAGAAACGCGTCAGAAAATGAACTTTCCATCAAAATCAGGTTGGAATAAAATGGATCCAGTTAAACAAAGTTAGTCACATCGGTCTGATTTAACCTTTAACCTCTAAGCTCATCATGTCCGTCTACAGATTTTTAACTGTTTTAGCTGTAAGAAAATGTTAATTTGAATAATTGGTGTCTCAGTTAATCATAATTTCTTCTATAATAAAATGGAGCAGTTATTATTTTAAATGAAAAAAAAAACTGAATAATAAAAATGATTTTAGGGTTTTTATGAAAAAAACATCACAATTATTTTGTATTTAATTATAAAATTTAAGCAAGTAAATTAATATTTATCTTTAAATGAGAAACAAACTGGAAATAATAGCAATAATTACTAATAAAGAGACATGAAGGTAAAAGTGAGGAAAAGATGATGAGTTTTTATTCTAATTTAATAAAACCAGATAAACGCAGAGACACATTTACTCCAAATATCAAATGTGAGTAATTTGTAATAATTTGCAGTAAAATCGTGTTTCTGCTGCAGTTTCTGTCTAAAAGCAGCAGCAGCAGCAGGTACGTCCATCGCTCTGCCTTCGTTCTGCAGCGCGACAATCGACAGCTTTACGGCGTCTCACAGCGAAAAGTGAGACGTGACCTGGGCGGTGAGGATGACCACGTTACCTTCATCTCGTCCATCCAGTCCATGATGTAGAGCATTTCCTGGAAAACCCTCTGCAGGCCCAGGTTGAGCTCCAACCTGTGGCGCCGGGCCTTCAGCAGCTCCAGCAGGTACTCCCACAGCCGGATCACGTTGTCCTTCCTGGCCGTGATGCGCTTGATGTCATGGTAACTCTCCGCCTCCAGCTCCTTCGCCACGGCAACCACCGCCTGAACGCGCTCCTCATACGCTGCGATGTCCGTCTCTATGGCTTCATGCTTCTTGGTGGCCGCCTCCACGGCCTGCAGGTCGAATCCAAAGTTATCCTGCAGACGAAGGCGACAGGAAACGATAGGAAGAGGACAGGAAACGACAGGAAGAGGACAGGAAACGACAGGAAGAGGACAGGAAACGACAGAAAGAGGACAGGAAACGACAGGAAATGAAGGAGGAAAGGAGCGAAAGAACAGAGGGAGGATAGGAATCAGAGGAAAAACAAAAATCTGAATTAACAAGTAAAACATCCTCGTATCATTCTGGATTGTTATGAATAACTGAGTCGACATGTCCAGGTGAGTCCAGGTGAGTCCTGAGTCCCAGGTGAGTCTAGGTGAGTCCAGGTGGGTCCAGGTGAGTCTAGGTGAGTCCAGGTGAGCCAGGTGAGTCCAGGTGAGTCCAGGTGAGTCTAGGTGAGTCCAGGTGAGTCCAGGTGAGTCCAGGTGAGTCCAGGTGAGTCTAGGTGAGTCCAGGTGAGTCCAGGTGAGTCCAGGTGAGTCCAGGTGAGCCTAGGTGAGTCCAGGTGAGTCCCAGTGAGTCGTACCTGTGAGACCAGCCTCTGGTTCTCGCTCAGCCACGTCTCCCTCATGGCGGCCTTGCGGTCGAAGCGGCGGGCCAGCTGCTCCAGCTTCTCCTGGCGGATCAGCTCCGTCCTCAGGGCTAGCTCCCGCTCATGCTCCGCCTTCTCCAGACGCTCCCAGGCCTGAAACAAACGCACCCGGGTCAGAGCGGGGACGCCGTTCGCCCCCTGATGTCACGCTACAGGTACCTTGTTGATGTCAGAGATGAGCTTTCCTTCGCGCGGCGTAAAAACTTTCTGGTTGTTGGCTCTCATCTTACTCTGGATGGTGAAGAGCAGAACCTCCAGGTTCCCCTTCTCTGTGAACCTGAACACACTTTTATGGTTATTAAAGTTCCACCGCTGCGTCTCGTTTTAAAATGTTTTAAAATGTAAAAACATCAAATGTTTCCCCTGAAAGCAGCTGAGCTCAGTGACAGCATCGCTGCATCAGACGTCATTTTGAGTTTAAAATATTTAAAGTTGACAGGAAATTAAAAAAGATCCGTTATCAACAAAACCTAAACACCAACTAACGTTATTTAAAACAAGTATATCAACAAATAACACTAAAGCCTGGAGGAGCAATTAAAGCCTGGTGGCCCGCCAGGCTGATACGCAGAGGGAAACACTATAAATTATACATATTATATTCATGTCATTTAAACAAATGATTCTCACTGTCCTGCAGAATATTACACATTTCATGTATACGTTTATATAACAACAAAGAATGATTTAGATTTGAAAATGTATTGATTATGTAAAGATATATTAGCAATATATGGTAGAATATATTTAAAACATATGGAAATGTATATATATGTTGTACCATATAAATTATAGAGCACCTGTTTTGGTTTTTATTGAAATATATTTTTAATATTTATCAATACATGTTTAGTCTGAGCTCATATTGTAAAGTATCATCAGTAAATGGTTGGGATCAGATGGTTTGATGTGTTGTGATATTCTCCATTAAGCTGCAGCTGCTGCGGCTGCTGCGGCTGCGGCTGCTGCAGCTGCTGCGGCAGCTGCTGCGGCGGCTACTGCTGCGGCGGCTGCTGCTGCGGCTCCACTCACTTGGGCGGTTTCTCCACGGTGCGGTACGTGTTGAAGGCCTGCAGCTGCTGCTGGACGCCCACCAGAGAGTTGGCGAACTTCCTGTTGTTGAGGATGATGATGGTCTGCTCGATCCACTCCAGCAGGTCCGACGCCAGAGACTCGTACTTCTCGATCATCTTCTCCGTCTCGATGGCGTTGTCCAGAACCTGCGAGGCGAGGCGAAGGGAAAAACGGAACCAGAGACGGGTCAGAACCAGAGACGGTTAGAACCAGAGACGGGTCAGAACCAGAGACGGGTCAGAACCAGAGACGGTCAGAACCAGAGACGGTTAGAACCAGAGACGGGTCAGAACCAGAGACGGGTCGGAACCAGAGACGGGTCGGAACCAGAGACGGTTAGAACCAGAGACGGGTCAGAACCAGAAACGGGTCAGAACCAGAGACGGGTCAGAACCAGAGACGGGTCAGAACCAGAAACGGTTAGAACCAGAGACGGGTCAGAACCAGAGACGGGTCAGAACCAGAGACGGTTAGAACCAGAGACGGGTCAGAACCAGAGACGGTTAGAACCAGAGACGGTCAGAACCAGAGACGGGTCAGAACCAGCTCACCTTGCCGATCCTCTTGCCCTCCACCTTCAGCGCCTTCATCTTGGAGAAGTAGTGGTAATAGGTGACGACGTAAGTGATGATGGATTTCTCATCAGGATGTTCAACGCTGATGTCTGAAGAGGAGAGCAAAGCCGTTAACTCACTGTGTGTCTGTGTGTGTGTGTGTGTGTGTGTGTGTGTGTGTGTGTGTGTGTGTGTGTGTGTGTCTGTGTGTGTGTGTGTGTGTGTGTCTGTGTGTGTGTGTGTGTGTGTGTGTGTGTGTGTGTGTGTGTTGTGTGTGTGTGTGTGTGTGTGTGTGTGTGTGTGTGTGTGTGTGTGTGTGTGTGTGTGTGTGTGTGTGTGTGTGTGTGTGTGTGTGTGTGTGTGTGTGTGTGTGTGTGTGTGGACCTTCCGGGTCCAGCAGCTTGGTCAGCCCCAGGTGTTGCTCTGCCAGGTTGAAGGCGTTCTGCAGGTTGTAGTGAGCGTTAGATTTCTTCAGTTTATCAAAGTCGATCAGATCAGGTCTGAAAACAACAAGAAAACCCTTCAAAATAAAACACAGCCCTTCAAAAATCATTTCACATCCACTTCATTATCCGGGTGTCTCTGTGGTCGGTTGTTTCTGAGGAGGAGCAGCAGGAGGAGGAGCAGGAGGAGGAGGAGGAGCAGGAGGATGCAGCAGGAGGAGGAGCAGGAGGAGAGCAGGAGGAGGAGCAGCAGGAGGAGCAGGAGGAGGAGCAGGAGGAGGAGCAGGAGGAGGAGGAGGAGCAGCAGGAGGAGCAGCAGGAGGAGCAGCAGGAGGAGCAGCAGGAGGAAGGTGAGCTACCTGTGTTTGTGGATGAGGGCGTTGAAGGCCATCCCGTCTCTCCAGCTGGTGGTGAAGTTGTGGATGTTGACGTTTGGATACCTGAGCAGGAAGTCAGAAGATCAGCAATGAAAGTTTCACATTAACAGAAACTGATTCTGGAAACATTAAAACAACAATAACAACAACAATAATGATAATAAAGTTTAAAATGACAGAAAACCAAATCTGATTCATTTTCATCCATTTCTGAACAGAAACAGAAAAGGCTCCAATCAGCCTGAATCTGAGTCGTTTCTGTTCTCTATGAACTAAACTATTTTATTCTAGCCTGTGATCCCTGTGTAGGTTTCAGGGTCAGAGGTCATCAGGTGCACTGACCCTGCAGTCTTCATCTGGCACCAGAGCAGCAGGGCGTCTTTAGCCGACTTCTTCTCCTTGTTGTCCTCCGTCTCCACACTGATGTCCTGGATCTGAGACACACACAAGGTCAGAGGTCAAAACTGGGTCAACGGAACCAACAGAACCAAAGTGGGCCAAGCAGAACAGAAAGCCCAAAGACAAACAAACACCACATTTTCTCCAATCCTTGTTCCAATTGTCTCATTTCCACTTAAAGCTTTAAATCTAAAGACGGAGAGAAGAGCTAAAATAAGAGCTGAAGTTTTTCTACAAAACCGAGTCGCGCTGCAAAGCACTGAGGGAAACTCTGTGAGGTTCTAGCAGAACCTGTCTAGCAGAACCTGTCTGGCCTTCATAGATGGACGTCCCTCAGCCGGACCACCAGAACCCGGCCCAGATATCTCTGACTGCAGCAGCTAAAACGCAGAGCGCTTGGTCCGGCCGGCTCCGTTTCAGCCCGATTCTTCTGGCAGGATGGATTTAATCCTCACAGCTTATCAAAGATAATCCTGTCCGCCCATTTCAGCCGTGATGACATCATAAACACCAGCAGCGGCGGCGGCGGCGGCTCCGATCCGTGATAAGCTCACCTGGAAGCGGAGGATGATGGTCCAGATGAGGCCCAGCGTGAGGCGGTGGTTTCCGTCCACGATGTCGTGGGAGCCCATGTTCTCCAGGTGAACCCGCTGCTCCTTCAGGAACTGCAGCGCCTTGTCCACGTTCTCCAGGCAGTGGATCCGCATGCGGCCCTTGGTGGGTTTGGGCTGAACACAGAGCAGAACCGGTTACCTCACACACCCTGAACCCTCTGGGCACAGCTGCAGACACAGCTGGCCGACTTCACTGCTGACGTGTTGATCTGAGCCGTTTCTCCGTTTGGAGTCTCCATCCGCTAAAAACTCAACAAACCAGGAAACAGCCTGGAGCTGCAGCCGCTAGCGCAGGAACACCCGCTACATGCAGGCTAGCAGCAGCCTCCACTGGTCTGTGTTCAGTTTCCATGGTAACCAGGCAACGCCAGCTGAAAAGCGCTCGTCATAAACTAAAGCCAGTCTATGAATAGCTAAAGCATAAGAACAGCTAACAGGAGGCTCTGAAAACAGTAAATAGAAGTTCATTTTTTTAATGAACATGTTTGATTTTTGCTTCATAGCTGGTTGTTGCTAAGCGCTGCGTAAATAAACCAATAAACATTTAAGGCCTTTGCTTTAACAGCAAACTGTAAAAACATCTACATTTCTCAGTGAAACATTCAAACGGTCACTATTTAAATGATGAATTTTTCTCATTGATGAGATTTCTGCTGCTCCACCACATGGTGGCGCTGTCGCCTTCATGCATGTCAATCACATTTAGATTCCTCTTCCTCCCAGTATGTGAACTGGTGGAAGTCCAGTTTCCCCAGCAGGCAGGCAGTCAGACTCTTCCTCCTCGTCCTCCTCGTCCTCGCTGGCGTTTCCTGCGGCTCTTTCACGGCGCTGACAGCCTCCATGCTGCTGCAGCCGCTTCACACAGCTTCCCTTTATTCGCCGTCGGTTTCGTCTCCACTGGGATTCATGAGGCTCTGCAGGCTGAGGGAGCAGGACTGGGCTCCGGACCGGAGTCCTGCCGGTTCCTGTGTGTGTGTGTGTGTGTGTGTGTGTGTGTGTGTGTGTGTGATGGCAAAACAGCAGGCCTGCAATAGGCTTGTATTCCCGTCACCATGGAAACAGAACAATAATCCATTTCTCAGAGCACAAATGTGAAAGAATGCATTTCCACTGAACCACACACTGATATGAAAAGTGCTGAGTCACTGGTTGCTATGGCGACTCCCCCCTTCATTTCAGGACCAGATGAGAGGGCGAGCCCACAGCATCACTACTCACCAGACAGGAATTCAAACCTCAAACAAACAGCGACAGAACATGAAGACATCAGGGGAACAACTGGGGTCCTCCAGAACCAGAACCAGAACCGGAACCAGAACCAGAACCAGATCCAGAACCAGATCCAGAACCAAACCCAGAACCACAACCAGATCCAGAACCACAACCAGATCCAGATCCTGACCGATCCAGAACCAGAACCGATCGATCCAGATCCAGAACCAGATCCAGATCCAGAACCAGAACCGGATCCAGATCTGGTTCTGGATCAGATCTGGATCGAGATCAGTCTGAGATCAACACCCTGATGATCTTTCTAAAGGGTAAAAACTGCACTCTGGATCCAAACACTGACTGATTCGTCCATCTGGATTTGTTTATCATGTGTCTGTCATCATATACATTATTGATTTATTGAATTCTGTGTATTTGCTGGTCCAGTTGAACCTGCCTGGAACCAGTAACATGATGGTTTGTGTTAATGGTCCAAACCCACCAGCCTCTCTCCAGACAGAACCTCCAGCAGCTTGATGAGCATGCGGCCGTCCCTCAGGTCCATGTACAGGTCCGTGATCCGACACGACACCCTGGACAGGTGGGAGTTCACCCACTTAGTGAAGGTCTTCTTCTGCACCGCTTCACGCTCATCTGGACAGAGAGAGGTCAGAGGCAAACGGGTCAGAACCAGAGAGGTCAGAAGCAGATGGTTCTGATCGGACCGTCAGAGCGGATATTGTTTATGCGTGCAGACTCGCTGCATCCCCACATTGTTCCTGCGAATAAATCTAAACTGGAAACATCCTCAGAAGAAGAGCAGCCTGACAGTTTACACCTGCTGCTGCAGCGTTTACTCCTCAAAAGCTGCTGCTTATCGTCCCCATCACACACACACACACACACACACACACACACACACACACACACACACACACACGTTGGATCTAATCTCATCCGGCAGCAGGCGGCTGTTTATGTGAGAGGATGCTGGATCCCAGCTCTGACTTCCTTCTGGCTTTTCTGGGATTCTCTCAGATTTATTTCCGCACTCAGACGGAGCAGCGGCTCCGGAGCAGCGGCTCCTCTCTCGGACGGAGCAGCGGCTCCTCTCTCGGACGGAGCTGCGGCTCCTCTCTCGGACGGAGCAGCGGCTCCTCTCTCGGACGGAGCTGCGGCTCCTCTCTCGGACGGAGCAGCGGCTCCTCTCTCGGACGGAGCTGCGGCTCCTCTCTCGGACGGAGCAGCGGCTCCTCTCTCAACCTTCCACTAAAACCTTGATGTTCCTGAAGTGATGATGTGTGTGAGCAGGGTGTAGCAGCCTCCACCCGGCTGAACCTCGCTGCTTCCTGAAACACCAGCAGTGTGTCGGGTTAAACTCCGACACGCCAGCAGAGCCAGGCCTGAAAATCTGCTTCAGGAGACGAAGGACATCTCCAGAGACATCTCCAGATGTGTCGACCATCAAGCTGCGTGCTGAACTTTGACCTCATATCTGCTGAAACCTGGTTTCAGTTTAGAGAGAGCAAAGTACTGAGATAGACGAGTAATTCAACTACTGATAAACAATATTCACAAGAACAAATGTGATAAGGAACTAAACACCCTGACATTCTGATAAGAGTTTGATGTTTACACAGGAACCATGTTCATAAAGACACATTTAGTTCAAGGAGGCTAGTTAGCTTAGCAACTAAACAAAGCGTACTGCTAAACAAAAGCATTTAGATCAGCCTGGAAGATTCATTCATCCTAAAAAAACCATCAATATTTTCTACATTCATATTCTGACAACAATCTGAGTTTCCATAAGACTAATTATTATAAAATAAACCAGTTTCTATAACATAAACCTCATTCAGTCTAAACTAAATTATTACAACTTGATATCAGCTAGATTTAGCTAAGCTAAGCTAACATAAAAAAATATGCTAACACAAAACAAAGTGAATTTATAAACCTGAGCCAATGTAACCTCATCACACACACACAAGTTAATGTTTGGATAAATGAGCTGCAATAAGTTCAATAAAGCTAAGCTAAACCAAGCTAAGAGACACACAGACAGGCTAAGCTAATATTAGCTAAGCTAGCGGTATGTCAGTGGATGTTTGTGTTCAGACCAGTTGGGAGTATAAATAGATCCTCCTGGAGTGTGAAACGTTTTTATCTGTGAAATCTGAATTTAACTCAGTGAATTTAATGAGGAGTTATGAAAATCATTCCCACATGACATCAGAATAATTCAATTTCTGGGTAACTGTTAAATTTGTCGTGTTATTACTCGTATACTCCTAATGTCTGTTAACCAACTCTGGTGTCCCAGGAGTTTTTTTCCCAGAATGCCCTGCGTTTGACCTGCAGGAGAGGCTGGAGCGAGACGTGCTGATAGGAACATCTGATTCCTCCACAAACACTCATTCATGGCCGCCGCACTGAGTTACTGTGCAACGCAACAATGGCTGCAGTGTGGAGCCGATAAACTGTGGAGGTTCTGGTACCGACCCGGAGCCGCTGGGAGGAAGTGGACCAGACGCCGCCGCGGGGTCTGTGATTGGCTAGATATGAACAGGAAGCAGAACCATGGAGGCTTTAGCAGCTCGACCCAGAGAAACAGAACCGGTTCTGGCTCAGAGAGAAAAGGGCCTAATCAAAGGAAATCAAGACTTCAGGCCCAAGGCAAACCACTTAGCATGTAGCATGTAGCTTCTGGCAGCTTAAAGATGCAGAAACACACTCAGCCTGGCAGAAACAGACATGATCTTCCTGTGCAGGACAAACGTCTCCATGCTGTTTAAACGATTCTCGTCTCTTCGGAACGACGAGGAAAAAACCTCACGAGTTCAGGAAACAAAGTTCGCCTCCAGCACACAAACATCAATGTTGGTCTGGAAAACCATCCCTATCTGAAATAATCCTGATTATTCATTATTATTCATTTAACCATATTTTCCACTTCCACATCACAAAAAAAATTGATTTTCAAATTTACTGATGCTCAATTAAGGGACATTTATCACGACAACAATAAATCAAATTCTAATGAGGATTTTTCATGGTAAATTATAAGATACAAAAAAATACCAACTGCTTAAGAGACGCAGAAATAACTCAAATATGGTTGAGGATCGGTGGGTTGTTAAGAGAAAGGACTGAAAGAGATGAAATGATAAAAACCCAACAGCAAACGTCAGGTCCATGTTTACAGTGAAACATTTTGACACAATATGAGAGAAACGGTTAGAAAACCAGAGATCAGAGAAAATAACTGGAGCTTTTTAATAATAACTTTAAGATACAGAAATTATTATTAACCTTCCAGCAGATAATATTTACTGACTGACGAAACAAACAGCCATAAACTACAGAACCGTTCCCTGTAAAAACAGTTATTAATTAACAACAAACTGTTTCCATAAACTATTTATTAGCCGTCTATAAGGGAGCCCGACTGTAGAATAGAATAGAATTCAACTTTATTGTCATCGATGTCACATGTACAAAGCAACGAAATGTAGTTTGCATCTATACAGAAGTGCTATACATGATATAAATATTTATAAACAGGTGTATGAAGATATAAACAGAGAATAGGGCAAGTGATACAGTTATAGTTAAATAAAACTCATGGAATGATTAAAACATTTTAGTTAACTGAAATAAATAAAAACCATAATTAATGGGAAAAAATAGAAATATATTATGTTTTCATAAAACTGCAACAAATTAATGTATAAATATAATATCCTTTCTTTTTACATTTATTAGCCTTTTGAACTCATGTGGAACTAATGTTTTCTCCAGCAGTTTACGTCCGTGCTGCTCCTAGCGGCTACGCTACAAAATGGCCGACTGCTGGAGTCAGGTGGTTATTCAATAATAACTGAATACATCTCATGAAAATTGTATTTTCTTTATCACCTAATCTATGTATTAATAATCACAAAACGTTGGTTAATTTAGGATGAAAAACTAAAACTACAACCAGAACTAATAGTTAATATTTCACTAATAGTAACTAATAAAAACTAACAAATAGGCTCTGAAAACAAACCAACCAACAAACGAAAACTAAAACCCAGAACGATTAGAGCCCTGGGTCGGCACCAGAACCATCAACCCAAACGGAGCAGCTAACGGGGTTGACCCTCCGGGAACAGAGGGGCCCACCAGTAGAGGGCCACCAGTGAGCCACCAGTAGAGATTCCACCAGTAGAGGGCCACCAGTAGAGGGCCACCAGAAGAGATTCCACCAGTAGAGATTACACCAGTAGAGGGCCCACCAGTAGAGGGCCCACCAGTGGAGATTCCACCAGAAGAGATTCCACCAGTGGAGATTCCACCAGAAGAGATTACACCAGTAGAGATTCCACCAGTAGAGTGGATTCCTCCTCGGCAACAGAGAGGAAAACACATTTATTAGATGTTATCTGCATCTTCATGGTCCAGTTCTGTTTCTGCACAGATGATTCTGTTCCCACTGTGTGTGTGTGTGTGTGTGTGTGTGTGTGTGTGTGTGTGTGTGTGTGTGTGTGTGTGTGTGTGTGTGTGTGTGTGCCCTTCCTGTGCTGAGAACGAAGCAGATGCCTGTCCCAGCAGGAAACCATGTTTACATTCACTCAGAAATACAAAAGCAGCTCAATGTTTGGTTATTCTCTCCGATCGTTTATCGTTAAAATATTCTCATCACATTGAGAATTTTGGTTTATCGTTGGCTCAGTAAATTATTTCCTTTCGTTGGTTTTACAGTTTATGATAAAAGCCATAAAGTGTAAAAGCAGTTTGAATCAGTGAAAACCTCTTTAAACTAAATAATACTAATATTAACACATTAAATCATATTAAACATGTTTTCACATTTATGTATCTTGGTGGTATATTGTTCAAACTGCTTTGATTTGATCAGGACTCTGGGCAATAAGTATCAATAAGGTGTTTCCGATCAGTCAATGTCGATAATTATCAATTATTAATTATTGATTAAATCCCCCCAAACTGTTGAGGCGACCTTTACCGTTTCATCCACAGATTTCACTCCGAGCTGATTTTTATTTTTCTGTTGCCCGAGTCATGGATGTATTGCCCAGCCCTGTTTGGTGAAGGGGCATCAAACTGCTGTAAAACTGAAAGTTTCATTTTCTTCAGGCCTTCAGTTCGACACATTTCCTTTAAAAATCAGTAAATAAAGAAATCCGCTTCTTATCAGGAATGACTTTAAGGTCAGGGTTTATGCGAATGCTGCATGCAGTCACAGTAATAAACAGCTCATATATCTTAATTTAATCGTTATCAGAAAATTAACACACATGGTGGTTAAACTGTGAGTCGTTTCAGGATGATTCAGGGTTCGCCTGCAGCAGAACCCGAGCCCAGCAGGTCCAACTTCCTGTTCTGGAGTTCTGCTGAGTCTGATGGACGGATCGATCAGCAACACACACACACACAGCTGACCTTCACCTGAGCCAGGCAGCAGAGTGGGCGGGGCCAACGAGGACAACGGAGCCGGATCATGTGAGGAACGTCGGCGCTGCGGTCACGGTGAGAAAGTTTCTCCCATAAATCAGCCGGCAACAATACCAGGAGTCAGGATGAAGACAACAGGAATTCATACCACAGATTACACAGTTACCCTCTGACACGGCAGGATCCGGGCTCAACCGGGTCAGAACCGAGGCCGAACCTCAGCTGACCACCGCCGCCCGACAGGAAGCAGCAGAACAAGAAGGACAGGCGGACCGCTGGAGATTATCAATACAGAACCAGTCTGACCAGTAACACTTTCTGCAAACCAGCAGGACCACAACCCATCCATCAGGGTTCTGAACAGAACCTCAAGTAGAGATCAGCCAATCAGATCGCTCCAACTATCAACGAGCTGATTCAGCCTGACAGACGAAGTTCAGGGCAGAAAAACTCGCCTGGCAGCAGCAGGAGGCTGAGCGTTCACTGAGACCCAGCATGAAAGATGACTCTGTGTGTGTGTGTGTGTGTGTGTGTGTGTCTGCCTGTGTGTGTGTGTGTGTGTCTGCGTGTGTGTGTGTGTGTGTGTGTGTGTGTGTGTGTGTGTGTGCGTGTGTGTGTGTGTGTGTGTGTGTGTGTGTGTGTGTGTGTCTGTGTGTGTGTGTGTGCTGCGTGTGTGTGTGTGTGTGTGTGTGTGTGTGTGTGTGTGTGTGTTTTGGGGGATTTCCTGGAGTAAAGGTTGTGGTTCTACTTTTCCTGCATCAGTAACAGTGAAGCTGCAGTTTGAGTCGACTTGTGGAGGCAAGAAAACGAGCCAGAACTGATCCGACTGGGAGAACCAAACTGGACGGGACTAAACCTGAACTGGACCCGGAGTCTGTTCTGGTCGTCTCTGATATCTCAGCAGGCCTGTGAGGAACGCTCCTGCTCCTTCTCAGCTGGCGAATGTCTATGAACTGCAGACTTCACTGCTGCTGCCTCACTGACTTTAACGATTCATTAAAATGTTTAACACAACAAGCGACTGGAGAAAATAAAAAATAAAAATAATAGTGAGAAACTGTAAATATGAAATTATTGGGTTAATTAGCTTTTTTATTATTATTACAGGCTAAATAACCCAAATTATTCCTGTTAATTTTCGACTATGTACCTTTATTGACCCATATAGCACAGAGATAAACGGGTGAAGCCCACGCATGAATGAACGAACGAACGAACGAACTAGTTCCAGCTGAGATGCTGTTAAACTCAGTATCAAGTCGTTACTGTCTGGTTTTAATGTCCAGATTTTTCTGGATGGGAACCAGAACCGGCTGCAGCGTGATGAAGGTGAGGAAGAGGAGGAGGAGGAGGAGGAGGAACATCTGGTTCCACTGAGGCAGACAGAGCAGCCTGTGTCTCTGAGCAGGTCACATGACCTTGGCCTGACAGTCATGTGACCCAATCAAAACATCCTGTTCTCCCACTGAGACAGCGGGACGTCTGCACTGGGAAACAGAACCTGGACGATCAGGGAGGGGAGGTCCATCAGAACCTGAGTCAGAACCAGACTTCTGGTTCTACCCCTATTGTCCAGGAGCCAGAGGCAACCAGCCAATCACAGCCCTCCACTCTGAGCCTGCCAGCCAATCAGAGGGCCTGTAGCAGCAGTCTGGGTGAACGGACCGAGCCGCTGATCTGTTCACCACACTGAGCCCACATGGACCAGAACAGCTCCCAGTAACCGGGCCATGGACTGGGCTTAGAGGTCAGAACCAGGTCAGGAGAGGAGACTGGACCTCGGCTCAGCAGCTGGGGTTCTGTTAGCTGTTGGAACCGGTTCTGGCTGGGATTAACGGGCCAGTGTTGTGTTTTCCAGACACATAGAGCCGTTCTATAAATGAACTGAGTGAATCTCTTGACTTCAGTTATTATAAAATTGCTATAAATATCAATTATAACTTTTTAACTATCATAACTTTGTAATGTATCTAGAAATTGGGTCTGTGTCTCTTTAAGAACGTCCCAACATGGCTCCTCTATTAACCCTTTAATGTTTCCACCAGCGCTGCTCTCAGGAGCAGCTCCTGTAATGAGCTCAGCAGTTCCAGCAGATGTTTGCTAATTGCTGATGGCTAGTCTGAAGGAGCTGTGCCTCGAAGGCAGAGCTAGGTCCATCCAGGAGTTTTTCCCAGTTGAATGGTTGCCATGGAGATTAAAAAGCTTCCCAGACATTCATGGACAAATCACAGCAACACTCCAGGAATGATCCCAAAGGTTTCATACAACACTGCCCCTTTAAGGGACACAGGGGTCAAAGTTCATCCAGAACAACAAGAACATCATCAGGTAGGACGGGTCGGCCCGGTTCTGATAGGATCTGAGCCCATCCCACACAGTTAGCTTCACTCCCAGGAAGATGATCTCACCTGCGCCAATAAAGCAGAGCCACAGAGGTGGACTTTGGACCTGGATAAGAACCGGGCCAGAGCGGACCAAAGTCCCGAGGTCCAGTTTTACAGAGAGTTCAGGAAAACAGAGTTCTGGAGAAATTAAAGGACGATCCCTCACTGTCCTCCTCCAAGCACCAAAACCGGGCCTGCTGGACCACTGGTTCTGGTTCTGGAGTGGATCATCACAGATAACAGAGCAGATTCCATCAGAACAACACATCGGACCGACATACCTCCACTGGAACAACACACACCCTGTTTACCCTGGGAGGGCCGGGAGGTCACGGACTGGGTCACTGCAGTCAGAACCAGGCTGACAGAACCAGGATCAGAGAACTGATCAGACAACATCAGTTCTCTGACGTTCTCAGCTTAACATCAGAGAACTTAAACTTGTTCCCAGTAACAGGAACCAGAGGTTTGTCCCAGTAAACCCAGCAGAAATGTTTTGTGGTGTATTTGTTCGGAGGAGGTCTCACTCTGATCTTTATTTCCTGCTTCTGGAGGTTTTCAGGTGAACCAATGCAAAGTTCCAAGTCTGAACTAGAAAGACCAAACCCAGCCGTCTGCATCAGCTGAGGAAGAGGAGGAACTCCTGCAGTCATGATGAAAACGGGTCCAACCGGGTCAGAACCAATTCTGGAACCAGAAGCAGATTATCTTCAGCTCTCAGTTCATCATGGAACTGGACTCATCCGAGCTCAGTGGAGCGGGTCCATCAAAGAGGCTTTTCATGGAGAAGATCACGCACAGACACACACACACACGCACACACACACGCACACACACACACGCACACACACACACACACACACACACGCACACACACACGCACACACACACACGCACACACACGCACACGCACACACACACACACGCACAGACACACACACACACGCACACACACACGCACGCACGCACACACACAGACACACACACACACGCACAGACACACACACACACAGCATTTCCTCCTATAAGTTAAACATCTCAGCCAACAACAAGCCGGTTCTACAGCTTTGGAACCGGTACCACTCCGATCCGATCGATCTTCATCACCTCATCATCCTCAGGAATCACTCCTGGGATCAGATGGGACAGATCGGTTTAGTGGGTCCCGTCGGAACCAGAACCCAGATGGCAGAGAAGCAGTGGTACCACAAGAGGTGTGGGTGGTTACAGTGCGCTTCGGGTCCATTCCGGTCCGGTTCTGCTCTTTCTGCTGCCGTTAATATTTCAGCAGAGAATCCGACTCTAGGGCTGCACAGTGGCGCAGTGGGTAGCGCTGTTGCCTTGCAGCAAGAAGGTCCTGGGTTCGATTCCCGGCCTGCACGGAGTTTGCATGTTCTCCCTGTGCATGCTGGGTTCTCTCCGGGTTCTCCGGCTTCCTCCCACAGTCCAAAAACATGACTGTCAGGCTGATTGGCCTTTCCAGATTCTTCTTAGTGTCTGGTTGTTTGTCCTGTTTGCCTCTGTGCCCTGCGACAGACTGGCGACCTGTCCAGGTGACCTGTCCAGGTGACCTGTCCAGGTGACCCCGCCTCTCGCCCGGAACGCAGCTGGAGATAAACCAGCACCTCCTGACCCTGTTAGGGAGAAGGGTGACGGAAAATGGATGGATGGATGAATCCGACTCTAGAAACCGGGCCGGGCTTTGTGTGAACCCGATCAGGATTTTAATCCCACTAAGGGGACGTCCCCTCACCGTCGGTGAGGGGACGGTGAGCGGACGGTGAGGGGACAGTGAGCGGACGGTGAGAAGACGGTGAGCAGACGGTGAGGGGACGGTGAGGGGACGGTGAGGGGACGGTGAGGGGACGGTGAGCGGACGGTGAGCGGACGGTGAGAAGATGGTGAGGGGACGGTGAGGGGACGGTGAGGGGATGGTGAGGGGACGGTGAGGGGACGGTGAGGGGACGGTGGGGGGACGGTGAGCGGACGGTGAGGGGACGGTGAGGGACATGTGGGGGGACGGTGAGGGGACGGTGAGGGACATGTGGGGGGGCAGACAATCTGCGGAGCCTCATGAAACATTGATGAAGACGACGAGACGCTGAAGCTCTCAGAGGAACAAAGACCATGAGGGAGGGGCGATCTGGTACCGCGTCCCCCTTATTGCCCCCCCTCTTTTAATGCCCCACACAATGAGAGGGAGGGGGGGGCTGAGAAAACACACAGGAGGCTGCTGATTGGCTGGATGAGGACAGCAGCAGCAGGAGGAAGAGGAGGAGCAGAGTGATGAAGATGATGACGTTTTTACTCTACAATTTGAATCAAACAAAAACAAACTCGAACTTCAAAATAAAAGCCACCTTTTCATTTTAAACATTTATAATCAACCTTATTCATGTGATTATCAATAATTCATGTTTGTTGATGCGTCTGCAGGAGCAGATTTAATATTTTATGACTTTTATTCTCTGATCTGTTGTTGAGCAGCGAGTGTCAAACTTCTGCTTTTAAACGTCTTTATGAACAAATCGATGTGAACCTGCAGTGGGGGTTTCTGGGTAACGTAGTCCCTATGGAGCGTGACCTATGACCCAGTCTGACTCATTAACCCGCTCAGCTCTCTGCTGGTTTCTGTTGAATCAGAGGAAATTCTGCCGTCCTGGTCGGTTCTGAACATCTGAGCAGAACCAGGACCGTTTCCCCCGGGTCGGATCGGGTCAGCAGCTCAGCCAATCATAGCCCTGCCTTTCTCACCACTTTATGTCTGACGGCCAATCGATGCCCTTCATTAGAGGAAGCTCTTACAGAGCAATAAGCAGCGCCTGCTGCTGCGCCGTCAGCCTGCTGGGAATTCAACCGGCAGCCTCTCCAGGCTCATGGGCCAGGGGAGGGTTCATGACCTGCAGCCAGGAAGCTGCAGGTCCATTCAGGAATCGGTTCGGGAATCAGTTCAGGAATCGGTTCAGGAATCAGTTCAGGAATCGGTTCGGGAATCAGTTCAGGAATCGGTTCGGGAATCCTTCAGCTTTTTTTCCGTTCCAGCCAGACATCGAGCAGAAAGTCCCACACATTCAATACTTCCTGAATTTCAGCTGAAATCTGCTGGAACTGGCCTGGTTTATCAGAAAAACTCAATTTTCCTCCTGTCACTGAATGCACCACAGGTTTTATATTAGAAAATATAATGTTTACAGGCGCCATATAGAGTTTTACAGGATCAAAACTGTAAACATAGAAACAGGCAGCTAATCTGAATCAATGCATCATCGTCTCCATCCTGGTTCTGACCCGTTTCCAGCGCTGTAACATTTTCCCCTGTCATAAATCCGAGTTTTTCACAAACATTTTAACTGGTTCATTTCATGGTTAATTATTAAAATATCTCTGATTTCTCATGTTTTGTAAAAATAGACATTTTCTGATAAAAGCCTTCAGCTCCACTTGGCTCTGGTCCAGAAGGTCCGTTTAGAGCTTCTGGTTGGTTCTGAAGGTCCGATCGATCAGAACCGCCGATTCCTCCGTCTAAATGTGGCCTGATGGGAACTTCACACCTCAGAGAGTCGCAGTTATAGTAAAACGTTTTAGACGGTTTTAGCTCCACAGCAAACAGCTGAGTCAGCGCTGCGCACAGCCAGCAGAACCTCCCAGAACCTATTTCTGCTGGTTCTGACAGAACCAGAACCATGATGAACCGGGTCAGAGGTTTGTCTGTCTCTGGATCCATGAAGCCGCAGCGACTTTATTAACTGAAGGAACCAGGTGGATTCTGCTGAATTCACCAACATCAGAGCAGAAACGATTCCACTTGGATCATCCAACCACCATCCAACCACCATCCAACACCATCCAACCATCATCCAACCACTATCCAACACCATCCAACCACGATCCAACACCATCCAACACCATCCAACCATCATCCAAAACCATCCAAAAGCATCCAACCACCATCCAACATCATCCAACCACTATCCAACACCATCCAACCACCATCCAAAAGCCATCCAAAAGCATCTAACATCATCCAATCACCATCCAGCCACCATCCAACCATCATCCAACATTATCCAACCACCATCCAACCATGATCCAACATCATCCAACCACCATCATTCCATCTGGTCAGCAAGTTTAATTTTGTCCTTTTGTCTCTTTTCTCCAGTTAACTGATTGAATTGGCTGCTGATTATTCCAATAATTATTAATCGATTCAGTCCTGATCAGGGCTCTGACTTCATGGTTCGCATGTCAGTGGAGCATCAGGCTGTTGGCCTCCAACTCCAACAGGACCAGGAGGTTAAAGGTCACCCAGAGAGATGGTCATAATATGTATCTATAATAACCTCCAGGATTTTCTGAGATCAATTTAAACCTGATTCCCAACCTGCAGACCCCAAACGGGATCAGAAATCGGATCAGAAACCGGATCAGAAACTGGATCAGAAACCGGGCTGATTCCCAGATGCACCAGGAACGGTCTGGACCAAATGCGACAGCAGAGAAAAGTTGTGGTCCTGCTGCAGAACCCGACACGTTTCCTCTCTGAGGTTCACCAAACTGGAGGAGGAAGAGCACCAGCTGCCCTTCAGCAAGGCAGCTCCTGGTTTTATTAGAGCCACAGGGTGAGGAAGAGGAGGAGGAAGGGCGCGGTGGTTCACTCTGATAACGCTACAGCTGCTGACTCACACACACACACACACACACACACACACACACACACACACACACACTGAACCCAGAGTTTCAGCCCGATGAACCTCCAGAACCTCCTACCTTGCAGCTGCTTGAACCGTCCCTCCAGCTGGTTGTAGTTGAAGCCGGGTCCCGGGCTGGCGGCCCCCCTGCTGGGGCTAGGGGCCCGGCCCGGCCCACCTGGTACCGGGGACGGGGTCCGAGGCCCGGCGTAGTCCAGGGGAGGGGCCAGGGGGGAGAGAGGGGACAGCGGGGCGCTCTGCAGTTCCATCACACCGGACCGGACCGGACCGGGCCCAGAGCCAGGCAACAGCCACTACAGGAGAAAGTTCTGGTCCGATTCAGGAGAATCGGGTCAAAGGAATGTAGCAGCAACTCCAGAGAAAAAGTTCTGGTCCAGTTCAGGTTTCCCCGGATCAGAACCGGTCCAGAGATAGCAGTCACTCCAAGGAGAAGGTTTTGGTCCAGTTGAGGAGAAACGAGTCAGAACCGAGTCAGAACAGGTCCAGAAGCAGCCAGCAGTCACTCCAGGGACAAAGTGGTGGTCCGGTCCAGGTGAAGGTCCAGTTCAGGTTTCCCCGGGTCAGAACCGGTCCAGATCAGGACCGCTCTCCTCCTCAGAGGGACTGAGCTGCACAGAGGGCGAGCGAGGGACTCCCTCCCTGCCTCTCTCTCTCCCCCCTCGGGGCGAGGCAGGAAGCGCTAACTCAGCACGGCTGCCACGGCAACAGCACGCCTGGCTCTGCCTCCATCCCTCCAGAACCAAACCTTCCCCCGAACCCGGGCTGAGGAAGAGGAGGACGAAGAGCAGGACGAAGAGTGTGAGGAAGAGTGTGAGGAAGAGCGTGAGGAAGAGCAGCTGCAGCAGAGCGTTAGCGTGGGTCTGAGCAGACGCTGCTGAAAACACCTTCAGACTCAGCCAGAGGGGGAGGGGCCGCACGCCGAGCCGGCCAATCACAGCCCTCGGCTGCTACATGATGTCATTGCCTCATTAGCATAAGGGGCGGGGCCAAAGAGGCTGGACTTGATCTGAATCTCAGATGTTTATCAGAGTGAATCAGAAATCTCAACTTTTAGTTTCTATTTGACACAAATATGAAATAAACTCCAGCAGGAACGTTTGGAAAAACTGAAAGGAAACTTAAAGAAGAGCAAAAGACTCAACTTCCTGGCACCATAACTCATTTTACTGGACAATAAACTGTCCCAGAAGTCACTGCAATAAACTAGAACCTTGTTATTTTGAGTCCATTTTCAGGTATAACACACACAAGTATCCAAACTAAAACCATAAATAAAATGGAAATGAAGAACTCCCAGCCATAAGCAGATGACGGAGTCTCCTTCAGTAAATTACATCGAAACACAAACTCACTTTCATTTAAATCATCGTGTGAACAAGTGATTTATGACGACAGGTTCAACTCGCCATCAGCCCGGATCTGGGCTAACATGATGAATTTCACCAGAACTGTTCTGATCTGCACATCGTCTGGACAACGCAACCATTTAGAAACCAGCAGCAGAACCTCCAGAACCTCCAGGTTCTGGTATAGGACCGAGTTCTCCCAGTTCCACATCAAGCATCCATCCGTTCGCTGTTAGCTAACAAGCTGGACCCACATGTTCAGCAGATGTTGGGAGCAGAAGCTGATCTGACAGACAGAACGTTCTGGACCGACCCAGTAGGACCTGGTTCCGGTTCTCCTGTCTGGTTGGATGTGCTGCAGTGACAGAAACCCAAACGGCACCAAAGTTTTCTCCAGGTGAGGCTTAGTTCTGGTTATCTACTGAACCGGACTGGTCCGGATCCTCTGACGATTGGTCCAGAACCATCAGAGAGCAGAAGAGCTGCTGGACCGGACCACCAGCAGGGAAACCAGGTCGGTTCTGATCAACATCCTGAAAACACAACGGCGCTAATATTAGCAGCTGCTGTGGAGATGAGCTTCCTGGCTGGGCCTGACATCACTTCCTGTTTCCTCTGGTTCTGTGTCCAACACAAACACACACACACACACACACAGACACACACACACACACACACACACACTCAGACACACACACACAGTCGCACACACACACACACACACACACACACACACACACACACACACACACACACACACACACACACACACACACACACACACACACACACACACACACACAGGGATGAAGAGGGAGCAGGAAGCCGGTCTGGAGCTCTTGGAGCGCCGCTTCCTGTTACTGAGCAGACAGACAGGCGGAGGTCAAAGGTCACACCGTCCAGACAATAGCTGGAACAAAACTTAATGTTGACCTAAACAACCAGAGGCCAAGATAGCACAGGGGTCAGAGGTCACCGTGACTCTAAGCCACACCTCTGGATTCAACAGAGCGCCCTTTGACCTCCTATGTATCACCCACCTGAGGTCGGGCTGAGCTCACCTGGAGAATAGGAATGCTGTTGGCACAACCATGAAGGGTCAAAGGTCATCATGAGATGAAAAACACCTCAGAGTCCCAGCAAATTCAACCCAACAAAACCCAAAGGCTCTGTTTCTGGCTACAGGCCAGCTAGCAGGTCAAAGGTCACAATACTGAGCCAACATGGCTGCCGGGAAGAGTTACTTTACTGATCCCAAGGGAAATGAAATGAGCTGAAGGAAGAAGGGTCATCTCTCCAGAAACAAGATGGCGGCTGGTCTGAACCCTGTGATGTCACAGCAGAGGGCGGGGCTTCTGTGGTCTGGTTGTGTGTGAAACCACGCTGGGCCGTCATGCTGGCAGAGCAGCTTCAGGATGGAGCAGACACCAGCACGGCGGTGGCAGGATGGTGATACGTGCATTTATCTGATAGTTTATCATAATCATTGTAGTTCTTATGGTTACATTTATTATTGACCCAATAAAACCGGTGGGCTTGTTGGCTTCCCCATTTCCTCTGCCGTTGGTTCAACAGGAGTTCAGATCAATTTCGACGTCTGATTGAAGCTCAGGTATTTTCCTTTATGTGAGTGGAGTCCTGCAGAAGGGAAAATGTTTCTGAAGGCCAGTATTTGTCTTTGTGGAGCTCTGATTGCTGTGTCATGCAGTTACAACCATAAAACCGAGTAAAAAATAGTTTTTATCTCTTATTTTATTGTTATTTATACATCACAACCTTCCTAAAGCAGACTGATGGATGGACCAACGCCAGTCCAACACACCAAACCTCCTGGTTAAACATCTGGATTTATGGTCATTTCATTCATTTACTGGCTCTAAACTTCTAATCTGGAATAAATTAAAGTTCATGTTGTCCATCCAACTTCCTGTTCATCAGGAAGGAACTTCCTGTTCATCAGGAAGGAACTTCCTGTTCATCAGGAAGGAACTTCCTGTCTGGATATCAATCCGCCTACAGGTCGAGTATGAAGTGATGATCTTTGACCAGCTCTGAGTCTGCAGAGAAGAAGAAGAAACCATCCAGATGTTTCCAGCTAGGAGCAGTCTGACCTCCTGCCCCCCCACGGAGAGGTCAAAGGTCAGTCAGCAGCAAAAAGACAGCAGATGGAGCAGACGTTCTGAGCGCGCTCTGTTCTGCCGCAGTCATCTGCTCTCCTCGTGGCTCGTCCCCTCAGGGCGCCGCCGACACTGAACCAAGCGCCCCCTTCAGAGCGCCCGGGTCGGGCCGGGCCGTCCAGAACCTCTGCACCCTGAGGCCGGTTCTGCTGAACTCGGCGACGGCCTCACTGGTCAGACATCCGCCAGCCGCTCGCTGAATTTCACACAGAGACGCCAGTTCAGCCTGCGCAGCCCTGAACGGCATTCCAGGGAGGTCACGACCTCCAGAACCAGGAGGGGAAACCAGGGTCCACCGGGTCTCACCGGTCCACCGGGTCTCACCGGTCCACCGGGTCTCACCGGTCCACCGGGTCTCACCGGTCCACCGGGTCTCACCGGTCCACCGGGTCCCGCTCCAACACCACTGGAAACATTTCCCACTTTAATCCAGCTGCTGCTGACTTTAATAAGTCTGGTTAAATAAAGTCTTATTATCAGACTTTATTTAACCAGAGAGCAGAACTGGGTCAGAACCGGGTCAGGGTTCTGCTGTTTTATCGTCCCCTTATCGGGAAGGACTCAAGGTTGAACCAGGAACTGAAGTGTAGAAAAGGGAAAGCAGAGTTGATCTAATCTCCTGTTGTAGCGGCTGATAAGCGCGTTCCTGACTGGCAGGAAGAAAAACTGGGAAAACTGCAGATAAAACTCTGAAAACTGAGCGTAAGAACCTGCAGCGTGAGCTTTCACTTCCCAACCAGGAAGAAAAACATTCCCAGCATTCCAACTTGTGGTATTCCAAACAGGAAGTGACACGCAGTCCTCTCGGTGGGGAACCGGACCGGTTCTGGTTCTAATTATGGATCCACTGAGTGTCTCTTCAATAAACCAGACAGATTCTGATCCCTGATCATCTGATCCAAATGGATCCACACAGTCATTCCTGATCAGAACAGGGTAAATCGGACCCAGTTAAATCAGAACCAGGTGAGTCAGAACCGACTTTAGTTCAGTTTATTTGTGTGGAACTGCTTCAGAACTGAACCATCTGAAGAAGACAAATGGATCCAGTTCAGCTGCAGAAGTTCTGATCCGACTCCAAGTCATTCCCATTCAATCCAGTTAAACTCAGATTATGATGCTAATCCCAGCAGATTATATCAGGCTGAGGAACAACAAGAAAGCTGCAGCAGAAGCAGAGCTGGTTTATCTGCAGTTTTGATGTTATGACCTTTGACCTGCCTCGTTATTGAAACACAATAAACTGATGAACAGGAAACAGCTGAAGGTCATCCGGTGACCTTCAGGGCAGCTGATGGAAAGAGAGTCTGTCAGAACCGGATGAGAACCAGACCCGATGCATGCTGGATTATTTCCCAGCATGCATCTCACCCGACGGTCTGAACACAGCGCCGAGGTCGCTTCTCCTCCCACTCTGAGTGGAAGTCGATCAGGCTGCATCTCCATGGTAACCAGTGGTGTAGAGTTGCTCAGGCTATCATATGGACCGCACACACACACACACACACACACACACACACACACACACACACACACACACACACACACACACACACACACACACACACCATCAGCTTTCAGGCTAATGAAAGGTCTGAATGGCTGCATCGGGTCCAGAGATGTTCTGATTGGTCCAAACTGTCAGTTAAAGGGACAGTCAGACAATTTCTACATGATGATTAAATGTTTTCCTCCTCTGATGTTTAGATTCAGAAGCAGAGAAACTTCTCAACAGCTGCAGAAACTCTGAGATGGAAATAAAAGGTTTACTGTCAGAGGCCGGCCGTTTGATACCTATAACCTGAATAAGGTTCAGGTTTGACCCGTTTCTGTGTGCTGATCAATCAGTTCTTATAACAATCTACCAAACATGACTTTATAGAAGTTTGACTTTGTAATTTAACATCTTGAAATTGGGTCCCTGTCTCTTTAAGAAGGAGCTGAGTGGGGACGATGCTCATCTGAGCAGATTTGTTCAGCTGAGTGGTTGCCATGGAGACTAAAGGATTTAATTTGATGAGAGGATAGCATCATAACATGATCTAAAGCTAAGAGAAGCAGGTTTTTCATGTTACTGTCCCTTTAAGGCTCTGGATTCTGCTGGAGCTCCAAGGCAGGAAGGATGCCGGTTCAACTCCAGCAGGAGGCGGAGCTTCAGGCTGGATCAGGTCCAAGGAAACCAGGAGCAACAACAGCGTCTAGAATCTGAAAAGACCCATTGTTCCAGCTGATCAGACCCGTTTCAAGAACCAGGTGACCCAGCTGAGGTCCGATCAGAACCGCCAAGAATCCTTCAACTTAATAGAAGAATAGAATTCAACTTTATAGTCATTGCACTGTCACATGTACACGCAACGAAATGTAGTTTGCATCTATCCAGAAGTGCTATACATGATATAAATATTTATAAACAGGTGTATGAAAATATAAACAGAGAATATTGACGTGCTATAAATAAAATGTTTTCTACAATATAAATATAAATGAGATACCAAAACAGAAACCAGCTGCTCAACTCATGGAGCACAGGGAAACCCACTGACTGGTTGGTTCCTAACAGACCGGACCGGTCCGGTCCTCAGGTCCAATCAGAACATTCACGGGTTAATCAGTTTAGGAAGCAGAAAGATGATTTAATGAGCACCGGGCCCCAGGCCCCGCCCCGCCCCCCCTGTAAACAGGCTGCTGCATATTTAACACGGCAGGACGCTGCATTATTTAGATCACACACACACACACACACACACACACACACACACACACACACACACACACACACACAGGAAGCATGTGAGCTACCAGCGGCGGTGGCCGACCCGTGATCTGCATCAGACTGATGAAGAGGAGTTATTGTTGCTGTTTGGACACGATGAAGATGGAGCAGCAGAAAGACTGAAAACACAACCGGAGATAATCTGGATTATAATCTGGATTATTACCAACAACCACTAATAAAATAATCCCAGCTAAACGTTCATGTCAAGCAGCAGGGATCGACCAGACATGAAGTTATTATTCACTGGTTAATAAACAATAATTACATAAAAACTTGAACAGGTAATTAAACCTGATCTTATGATTTAATCTTATAATTTAATGACCATAAGATCATTAAATGTGAACAGAAAACTCAGATTCACGATGTTTATGAAAATCTTTTGTAAAACTGTGGATAATCTGGGGCTGTTGGTTCTGCTGCAGCTCGCTAGCGCCCCCTACTGTGTGACTCCTGTAGAGCTGATGAAGCTGCTCTCAGGCTAAATCCTGTTCTGAATTTAGAGCTCCAGCCTGAGGGGCAGAAAGCTTGTTTCACTCAGAACCACTACTATTCAGAACCACCACCGTGCTGCAGCTGGAGAGAAATCAAGAAAACCAGATTAACTTCAGGTTTACTTCAGTGACCAGACGTTGCAGAGCTGCTGCTGATGGGACGCATCTCGGTTCACACTGTGGGTCACACTGTGGGTCACACTGTGACATCGTGTGACCCACACTGCTCCAGAACCTTCCTGTTACCGGGCAGAACCAGTAGCTTCCTTTAATTAGTCTAACTTCACTCAGGTTTGGTTTAATCTGCTGAACATTTGGATAAAAACGTTTATCTCCTCGCTGATCCTGATCTTCCAGAAAAATGTCATCACCATAAAAACCTTCCTGTTCCCAGTTTCATGAGCCTGGGGACAAAGAGGGGGTCAGGGACCCCCGGGGGGCATGAGACACCAAGCAGAGGGTCCAATGATGATTCCAGAATCATCATGATGCCTGAGCTTTATGGAGAGGTAAAATATGAAAGCACGAAATGAATAACTTTATCATAAGATCCTTAAATGTGAAATCAAGTTATTGAATGTCCCGCTAAACATTGAACTATACTCTTAAAAAACTGTAAATCTGTATTCATGAACTTATTAACTACATAGAGAATTAAGTAAATCAATTCATGTGGGTCACCAGGTCACCAATAACTGTTCAGAACCTCTCCTCTAGGGGAAAGCAGCCAGAAGAAGAAAAACCACCAGCAGGAGAACCAGAGATGTAGGAAAGCTGAAGATTAAATCATGTATAACCAGTTTAACCAGCAGTCCCAGTTTGCCCAGTACAGCCAGCAGTCCCAGTTTGCCCAGTACAGCCAGCAGTCCCAGTTTGCCCAGTACAGCCAGCAGTCCCAGTTTGCCCAGTACAGCCAGCAGTCCCAGTTTGCCCAGTACAGCCAGCAGTCCCAGTTTGCCCAGTATAGCCAGCAGTCCTACCTGCCAGTGCCTTGATGCGTGAGCGCTCAAAGAGGCGGGCCGAGCTGTTCTCGTTGTCCCAGTCGTCGGCGTCCCAGCGGTTATTGACGCCGTCGCTGTACTGCTGCTGGATCTCCATGTGGTCGAACTCCGCCGCCACCGACGTCATGATGACCTCGCCGTGACTCCGCCCCCGCCCCCGCTCGCTGCTCCGCCCACCTGTTACGTGCTGTGGGGATCAGCGGGACCCTCTGAGAGCGGCTCCGATTGGCCGGCCGGGACGACTGGAGGAAACCTGCAGAGACAGAGGGCTGGTCAGTGAAGCACGGTGGAGGAGGAGTGATGCTGCGGGATACGTACTGACCACCATCAGCTCCTCTATAGACCAAACTGTTCTAGAGTCCAATACAACCACTGACACAACCAACCAGGCCACCATCACAGATGGCCTAGTCAAAGTCCAACTGAGAACCTCATTGAGCTGATCTGGACCAGAACCACAGAACCAGGAGCTGCTGGATCATGGGGTGTACAGAGTTTACTGACGGGGTGTACTTAGTTTACTCATGGGGTGTACTTAGTTTACTGACGGGGTGTACTTAGTTTATTCATGGGGTGTACAGAGTTTACTCATGGGGTGTACTTAGTTTACTGACGGGGTGTACTTAGTTTAATGCAGCAGCCTCCCAGGTCAACATCTGTTGATGTTTCTACAACTGGTTCCCAGTCATGTGACTGGAGCTCTGCTCTGATTGGCTGCAGCCTGGAGCTCTGCTCTGATTGGCTGCAGTCTGACTCTAACCTACAAATCGCTCTTCCTGGGCGCTGAGGGAGCGCTGCCCCCTGCTGGTGAAACCAGGTCACTGCAGAACATCAGAGCAGCAGGATGAAACCTGGCTGTGCAGAGATGCAGTTCCTGCTGTTGCTAGGCAACATTCACTCTGATTTATAAACTGTAAAGCTTCCTGGTTGGTAAACAGTCAGAGTTCCTCTGTGAAGAAAGAGACAAAAGTACAAAAAGAAAACAGAATGATGTACAGAAACAAAGATCTAAAAAATAAAGGAAGAAAGGAAAATTTCTTTATTCAGATCCACCTGATCAGATTTAGTTTTTCAGTTCAAATTTTCTTTGCCACGTTTGAGTCAGACTCTTCATTGAAGGCCCCGCCCACTGATCCTCAAACCGTCCAATCAGAGGAGCCGACTGTCAGAGCAGGAAGTGAAGCAGCTGGGACACTTGGTGACTTCCTCCCACTCAGAGAGAGGCAACCAGTCAGTGGAGCTGCTGGTGTTGCTACGCTAGAAATATGCCAATGATGATGATGAGACCAAAGCGCGCGCGCGCACGCGCACACACACACACACACACACACACACACACACACACACACACACACACACACACACACACACACACACACACACACACACACACACACACACACACACACACACACACACACACACACACACACACACACACTAGGTGCCATTACAACCGCCTGCAGTAGTAAAGCGTTTCTGCAGATTGGAGATCTGGATTCGGTTCTGATGACATCATCACATTTATGTGTCAGAACAAAATAAACCAGACTGAACATCAAAGGGAAAATGAAGGCCTCTGATTGGTCAATCTGCAGCGTTGACTAAAATATGGAAATAAATACTCATCTGTTCTACAATTTAATATAAAAATGATTTAAACCTCATCTCTACAGCTAACAGAAAAATTGTTCTTCTCACTTATAGATAGAACCAGATCAGGACCGGATCAGGGCCGGATCAGGGCCGGATCAGGGCCGGATCAGGACCGAATCAGGACCGGATCAGGACCGGATCAGGGCCGGATCAGGACCGGATCAGGACCGGATCAGGACCGGATCAGGACCGGATCAGGACCGGATCAGGGCCGGATCAGGGCCGGATCAGGACCGGATCAGGACCGGATCAGGGCCGGATCAGGACCGGATCAGGACCGAATCAGAACCGGATCAGGACCGGATCAGGACCGGATCAGGACCGGATCATCAACCATCTGATCTCTGAGGACCAATCAGAGATCAGACTGATCAAACTGATGGAGGATCTGATTGGTTCAGGTTCATGAGTTCAGAACCGGTTCAGTCCGTCCCATCCCGTCCTGTCTCTCAGTAAACCAGACATTACCCTGCAAAATGCCACGTCGCCATGGTAACGCCATCCCAGCATGCACTACGCTAGCAGCAACTTATCATGCTGCTGACAGTGGCACAAAGACCCGACTGGGATACGAACTTTAACTGGGCCGGAGACCAGCGTTTAACTGGGAGCGCTGGGATAAATCTACGGGTTCTGGAGAACATTTCTAACCGCCAGTTCTGATCCAAACTATGATTCGCTGAGCCTGCAGGTTTTGTGGTTCTGATCCAAGCAGACAGAAAGCTCTCTGGCTCTTTCACGTTTCAAGCATCAGCTGATCGCCATGGCAACCGCAGCACTGCAGAAACCCACGCCGCTCTCAGCCGCCCACGCCGCTCTCCAGAACCGCTCACATCAGAGCAGAACCTCCGGCTGCAGCAGGAGCAGACGGGTCGGTTCTGATGGTTCTGCTGGTGGTAAAACCACAGGTTACCATGGAAACGATTCCCCCATGTCCTGCCGGTCCAAACTGAGCGTTACGTTATTGCTGGACCCGTCCAGAATCAGAACCAGAACCAGACGGGCTGCTGCAGGCCCCACTGAGGTCCGCTCAGCCTTCACCGCACTGCGCCGCTGATTCTGGAGAACTGGGTCGGAGAGGAGGCGGGACGTCATCCATCACTGCCTCTGCAGCTTTAACTAGGCCACAGCCAGCCATGTAGGACAGCAGCAGCCATCTGACCCGGTACCAGCAGAACCACACCGACCCAGGCTGCGGGCCAGAACCCCAGAGACCCCGATCCTCTGGTTCTGATCCAGAAGCTGCTGCCACACAGAGACAGGAGAGGAAATGACCCAAAACAGATGTAACCATGGAAACCAGGCCAGTTTTCAGCAGACAGTTGGGCAGGTTCTACTGGGCCGACAGCCGAACCAGAGTCCACCAGACTGGAGCAACAGAACCAGTTCAACAAAACCGGGTCTTTGGTTTAAAATGAGTTTCAGTCAGACATGATTCAGCAGATGGAAAAACAGAGTAGCACTCAGATCCAGTTGGACCCAGTCAGAACCAGAACCTCCTTCCTCCATCCTGTCAGAACTCTCTCCCTGTAATCAGGTTAGCTGCTCCCTGCTAATGCACTTAGCGGTTGCTATGGTTACCACGATGAATGGATAGATAAACGGGGCAGAAACAGAACCGTCCCTGAAGTTCTCAGCGACTCCTCTATAAAGACCCAAACCTTTCTGGATCCGACCATCCGGTTCTGATTAATTCACTGCTCATCACTGATCAATCAATAATCTGTCAATAGTCTGTGATTCCTAACTAAACTCCTGGTCCAGTGAGGGATACTGAGGCAGAACCGCCTGCGCTGAGGAGGTTCCAGAGCCGTCTGGATCCGACCAGTTCTGATCCAAACGGTGAGAAAACAGAACCAGATCAACGAAAAAAGGCTGAGATGTATAATAATAAAATTACTGGTGTTACTGGTCTTAATGCTGTTACTGGTGTTTTCTGGCTCTCCACTTTCACTCTGACCCGTTTCAGAAGAACCCGTCAGAACTGGACCTGCAGCCCGAACCCAGCAACAGGTTACCGGTTCTGATCTTATTGGTTCTGAATCGGTTCTGTTTCCAGATCAAACATTAACCAGAGATGTTCTGATGATCAGTAATCTGATGATCAGTAATCTGATGATCAATACTCCGGGAGTCGCATCATCAGAATGGAGCTCACCCCTGAAAATATTTAGCCCCGCCCACATGTAGAAAAGCTCAAAAGTGGGCGGGAACGACTCGGTCCAATCCGCTGCAGACTTTTAAAGAAAGAGGTTTTCGTCTTTTAATCTTGTTTTTATTTTCTGTCTGGTTCTAGCACGTTATTATGAACAAACTTTATAAACTTCATGTTGTTGGACCTCATTTCACTCTGCAGGTTTCTGATGATCCACATGCTGGTTCTGTCAGGTCCAGATGGAACCAAACGGTACTGAACGGGTCGCAGACATTTCCAGGAGGCCTCTCTGCTCCATCATGTGAGAAAATATCCAACACACACGCCTGATAACAAAGAGTGAAGGAATAAAGGCTGAGAGCAGAGGAATGTGTCAGCAGCCAGAGAGGATGAGATCAGGGCCGAGAGAGGGAGGGGCGGGCGAGCGAGAGAGCGAGAGAGAGGGAGGGGCGGGCGGGCGGCGAGCGAGAGAGAGAGAGGGGCAGGCGGGCGAGAGAGAGAGAGAGAGAGGGGCAGGCGGGCGAGAGAGAGAGAGGGAGGCGGGCGAGAGAGAGAGAGGGCGATCGAGGAAGGAGAGAGAGAGCTGACCTGGTTTCCATCTGTTAATAACATCTGATCTGCAGCAGTCAGACTGATTGCTCCCACATGGAGGGAAAAGCTGGTAGCTGGTTAATTATTAATGCCAGCAGCAGGAAATCAATGCTGATCAATACCGATCAAAGCATGTAAATAAGCAAGCGGTGTCCACTGGGTGCGTCCGGGTCGGACCCGGCGTCGGACCCGGCGTCGGACCCGGCGTCGGACCCGGCGTCGGACCCGGCGTCGGACCCGGCGTCGGACCCGGCGTCGGACTGGATGGAAGGAAAGAAACACTTCATGATTAAAGTCAACAGATTCTTTCCTTTAGTTTCATCATTTATAGCAAAGGATGAATCTGCAGCTAAAAGGTCCAAACAGGAACTGATCTATTGATCAGTACAGCACACAGCTGATCTATTGATCAGTACAGCGCAGAGCTTATCTATTGATCAGTACAGCGCAGAGCTGATCTATTGATCAGTACAGCGCACAGCTGATCTATTGATCAGTACAGCGCACAGCTGATCTATTGATCAGTACAGCGCACAGCTGATCTATTGACCAGTACAGCGCAGAGCTGATCTATTGATCAGTACAGCCCTGCGCTGTACTATTGATCAGTACAGCACAGGGCTGATCTATTGATTAATTGGTTAATAACTGGATCCACAAGGTAATCAACAGGAGATTCATTTCCTGAATGTGAACCAGGTGAGTTCTGGGATCAGATTTACAGTCAGAAGGTTTTTACTGTAAATGTAAAATATTTATATTGTTCAGCTCTGACTGTGTGATTCTGTCAGCAAAGGCTTTTACCAGTCAGTTAATCGATTACTGAATTAGTTGATGATTATTTAAAAACGAACACGTTGCTTCTGATTGGACAGTTTCAGTTAGAAACAGAAACTGATCCAGGACACTTCAGGGTCTCACAGGGTGTGGGAACTTTGAGCTTTTGGAAGAACATTAGTAAAGATACTGGTTCAGTAGCTTTTAATGGGCTAACTGGGTTAAACCCATAAAGGAACCTTCCTGCTTCACCAGTAAAAAATGATAATAAATCTGTAACAAAGTAGAAAAATATAACATTTGATCATTTTCTCCTCCATGAAACTGTCAGTTTACAACAGACTGACCGACATCTGCAGCACAGCAATCTCACACACACACACACACACACACACACACACACACACACACACACACACACACAATGACTTCCTGCTGTTTGCTTCATGGATTCATCAGCTGGAAAACTGAACCTCTGACTCTGAACCTGGAGCTTCAGTTCTCTGGTTCTGTTCTCTTCAGGCTTACCAGAACCGAGGCGGTCCAGAACCAGAACCAGCCGAGTTAAAGCAGGCGGTCCAGACAGACAGACGGACGGTGGCAGCATCAATAAGTCATGTGGTCAGATTTGCTCAGTGAGGCGGATTGTTTTGTTCAGACTGAACCCAGATGAAGAGAACCAGAACACTATCCGGTTCTGATCGGTCCAGATTCACTAGGAATCATCAAGTTCTAATGTTTAAAGAAATTAAAGCTCAACAGAACCAGAATCTCTCAGATACACATCAACATATATGGAGAAAATGTTTCTTTTAAACTCAACACCCAATCACAGAAGACCTGATTGATTGTTTTTATTTTATTATAATAAAAACTTTTTATTCTGATTTTCCTTTAACTTCACAGTCAGAGATTAAACTGAAATAAACGCAGTTAGTTTGAGAATTTATCCGTCTAAATCCCGAAATGTTCCACATTTCTGAGATGAGCAGAAACAATCACATGTGAAGCTTCAGCTGTGTTATCCTCCGTTAGCATTAGCCTGTTAGCTGCTTGTAGCACCCATAAGCCTCTAATAGTCCTGGTTAGCCTGTGTTAGACCCAGTTACCCCCCATTAGCCCCAGTTAGCTCCTGTTAGCCCCAGTTAGCTCCTGTTAGCCCCAGTTAGTTCCCGTTAGCCCCAATTAGTTCCCGTTAGCACCAGTTAGCTCTCGTTAGCCTCCGTTAGCTCCAGTTAGCCTGCGTTAGCGGCTGTAAATCCATATTTGATAGCTTCCCTGTGCATTATTGATGCGGCAGACTTAGCCTGCTCATGCGTGTCTGAAGATCCTGAACGTTACTCAGGATCAGCCGGAGCGTTTCTGCTCCACACTCACTGATATTAATGATTAATAAACGTCCTGAGTGCTGCTCGTCAATAACAGCTGGTAGTTTATTCACTGAGCTCCAGGTCTACTGGTTAAACTGGTTTCATGGTTGGTCTATTAGGATTCCTGGACGAGTTTTTATTTCATTTCTATTAATTTATTAACCTGCAGCTCTTTTAAAGTTTTATTTATGATTTTTTTACTAGTATTTAAAGTTTTATTGATCTCTAGATCATTGAATGCGATGCAGAGGTTTGCTGCAGACTCGACCAACAGAGAGGCCACTGCTGCTGAACTGGGCCGGGCCTGGTTCTGAACACAGGAAGCCTGTCTCACACACACACACACACACACCCCCACACACACACACACACACACACACACACACACACACACACACACACAGGCAGGGTGTGGGGTGTGTGTGGAGCTGAAGTGGTTTGCATCGTGAGAACATTGATGTTTCTGTTCAGGACGGAATCCTGGTTCCCACTGTGGACACAGACAGGACGTCCAAATATGGACATGTTGACTGAATCTGAGATAGTGTGACATCATAGCCGATACCAGGAAAACGGGTCCAGAACCAGAACCACGAGGAAAACATCCAGAACCAACTAACCTGCTGAGGATCAGGAAACATTCAGGATTTTTTCTCCTGCAGAAGCAGAAACAAAATTTAGAAAACCTGATCACTTCCTGGATGAGGAGCCAGATTTATCCTCAGGTTCTGGTTCTGGACCGCGAGTCGTCATGACGAGGAGCAGACAATCCCTGGAAACCCTGAGAACTCTCCAGGTTTTCCTGGAATGTGTCTGAAGCTCAGCCTGCCGGGCCGGACCGGACCGAACCGCCCTGCTGGGTCCAAACTCCCCGCTGCTCTTCCTCCCATTATGAAACTAAAGAAACAACGGACCGGGTCGGACAGGGCCGAGCCGGGTCCTCCTCCTGTCCAAACAAACAGAGCCCAGCCTCTGCACCAACAGAACCACAACCGACCCAGAACATCCTCCAGGAATGAATGCTTTACATCAGGAAAGGTCAAAGGTCAGCTAGCCACAGGTTTTAATTAGAGCTGAATCAGATGGACCCAAACAGGAAGTTCTGACAGAACCAGCTAATTGGACCCGTTACAGTAACTACTGCAGCTGGATGATAAATCACCCAGGAGTTTTTATGATAAACGATAATATTGTTGTTAATCCAGATTCCAAATTATCATGCAAGTGATATTTTCTCAGAGTTTCTGAAATGGTCAATGCAAATGATGGTCAGTATAATTCTCAAGTCATGAACTACAGTATAAATCAGATTTGACTGATCGGATCTGCAGGATGTCAGAAAACCTTCAGAGCTGCTGCTTGATCCATCCGACCTGCATTAAACCCTCTGATCTTCTGCTGGAGGAAACTCCACAGGTTCCCAATAGGGTCAGAGGTCAGAGGTCAGAGGAGGATGGTGACACCATGAGTTTCTGCCCTTTATGCCCAAAGCAGCCAGAGACACAGAGTCAGTGCTGCAGGATGAGACGGAGCATCGACCTGCATGGAGACGGTTCTGCTGCTGAAGGTCCGGATCTTTTGGACCGAGACAGAAAGTGATCAGTTAGAAAGTGATCAGTTAGAAAGTGATCAGTCAGAAAGTGATCAGTCAGAAAGTGATCAGTCAGAAAGTGATCAGTCAGAAAGTGATCAGTCAGAAAGTGATCAGTCAGAAAGTGATCAGTCAGAAAGTCCATATTCTTTGCTGTTTTTAGCATTAGCATTTTAGCAGCTGCTCTCTTCACCCCATCAATGTGTCCAACAGAAACTTTCCTCTTTATACTTTTATCTCTACAAAGATCCCGACACACAAAACCATCTATGAATTTAATAGCGCAACAAAAAATGTAATCTTAATGACACTTTAATCCAATTTGCATAATAATTTGGAACATGATGTAACGGTGGATTCTAATCAACGTTTAAAACTGGAAACATTTTAAACAAAGAAAATTAATAAACTAAACAACAGATACAATGAATTAGGAAGACTGTCCTTCTGAGACCAAAACCCTGGAGTTTTTCAGCCAGTTTTTGGTAGAAATAAAAACAATAAAACATAAAAATGGAAATTATTGATAAAGTTTTAATTTATCATGTGATTAATTGATTAATTCCTGATGCAGCCGGTGCAATGGGACCAGCAACGATTCAAACAGAACAGAAGCTAACATGAACTTGCTAAGTAATCACCTCCACTAGAGAAAGGAGAATCTATTGCAGCAGAACCAGAACCAATCAGAACCTTCAGAACCGCGTCATGTCACCACCAGCAGGATTTCTCTCATCAGGCCCTGGCCCGTGGCCCAGTCAAAGCACTGCGGGGAAACCCGTCCTCAGTGGACAGACGCAGCGATTGTGCCTGCAGACGGCGGCTCCTCTGGACGGCGCCAGCGGCCCGGTTCTATTCTCATTCTAATTGGGTTAGACTCAGACATTCTTCTGGTTCTGGTTCCTCCCAGCAGGATGAACTCCCTGTGACCTTCAGGGTGCTGGGACACAGACTGCTACAGCTGCAGAAGAAGAACGTTCTGTTACGGCGGGGAGATCGGGGGAGGACAGGACAGCAGGAGACAAGATGGCCGCCGGCCGTCCAGATGAACAGAGGTCAAGAGGTCTTCCTCATCCATCCATCTGAGGAGGACGAGTCTGCTACAGGAGCCTGAGATGTTCACCTGGACCCGTCCTGGTTCTGACCCACAACCATTTATTTCTCTAAAAAGTTACTAAATACAACAAAAAGGTTTAATACGAGACGGATCATCTGAAGGAAACGCACCGTTCTGACCGAGAACAACCATCCAGGAGGCGGGGCTTAGCGCCGACAATCATCCTCATGTACTCAGCCATGTACTAATGTAAGAGAAATAACTCACCATCACCAGCAGTCATGCTAACTAGCATTAGCATTCATGACAGGCTATGCTAGCTGCAGTATAGCAGGGAGAAAGGAGGGGAGAGTCTGAGCAGCGCATACACAACAATGATTGATAGCGCTAACGCCCTCTTTGTGGATCTTTTTCATATATTATCTGTCTCATACTGTCACAGCATGATAGGTTAAATATATATGTAAAAACATTTTTTTTTTTAAGTTTCATACAGTAGCTTTAATGTTCGGCCTGAACCAGCCCCTCCCCGACCTGTTGCTGCTACAGTGACCTGGAGGAGCTCAGCCTCCAGAGAGAGAGGAGAAAATGAGTTTGTATTGGAGGAAGCTCCAGAACGTTTCTTCATAAACACTCTGTCCCTGTAATTAGCCTCCCTCTCCTCCAGCCTCCCTCCTCCTCCACCCTTCCTCCTCCTCCACCCTTCCTCCTCCTCCTCCTCCCATCAGACCAGATGTCTCCTCTCTGCCTCCCTTCGCCCTTCAGCAGTACAACCTCCATCGCCATGACAGCGCTCCGGCCCGACCTTTAGGGACCAACAGGAAGCCCACGCGCCGCTGGTTGCTAGGCAACGCCTCCATGTGGGGAAAACCAGTCTCTATCAGATGAAACATCATGAAAAGTAAAAACTGTAAACACTCATAAAATGTTTTAAACCCGTCTGGGTTACAGAAGGCCTCAGCATCATAACGCCTGGTCGTCATGGTAACAGGGCCTGCTGCTGCTGTCCAGCAGAGGGCGCTCTCAGGGGCAGATCAGGTCCGGCTGTGCAGCACTCCACACCGAACCAATGCAGGCTGGTGGCTTCAGGAGGAGGAACAGCTGCATGGCTGCAGCGGCAGACAGGAGGGAAATACGGCAATCCTACCGCCATTTAACTCTCCAACTATGGCAAACCGTCTGTATATTTAATCCATCACACCGGAGGCGGCCAGGATCGTTTCAAGTCACAGCTTAGCAACAAACTAAATACATTAGACCACATAGTTACAGTTTAATACAGCTCATACTTATTTTATATTTTTGAAACACGTTAAAATGAAGTCAAGTAGAAATATTTTAATTGTGAATTTAAGTTTAAATCAGAAACAATAAACTAATCCAGAGATCCTGAACCTTTTACTTGTTAAATATTTCTCCAGTTCAGGTTCATGGATGTTTCTGCTCTGGTTTAATGATGTTGTTTATAATCAGGTGTGTGTGTGTGTGTGTGTGTGTGTGTGTAATTTCTCATGAATCTGTTAACTTCCTCCAGGAAACATAGAGCCTGGATATGAAGCTTCTGGCTTCCTGGTGAAAGGAGAACCCGATGACCTCTGACCCTCCACCTGTCAGCTGACATCAACCAGCTGAGAGGAACAGGAGGCTAACGGCTGTTTCATCCACGTCACCAACACGGACATGGTTCAGAGAGAACCATCAGACCCTACAGGGTCAAAGGTCATCTGAGGATGGGTCTATACAGCTGTGTTTGAATAGAGGACAGAACCTGGACAGATAAGACGTCTGTCCATGACGGACAGCAAACACCGCAGGCACGGTGGTGGAAGTATGATGATCTGGGCCTGGTTCACATCTTGACATAGATTTAACACCAAAGAATCGATTTATGATTCCCACTCACAACGATTCAGATTTAAAACGTTTATAAAATAAAACAAATCTGGCATTTGTCGGCCTTTTGTAACTGTGGGGTACGTTGTTGTCATGGAGACGGTACTGGGACGAACCCAATCGCTGAAAGCACAAAAACATGGAGGAGACGACAAAAATTAGAGACCGATTCAACCAGACAAATTAAGACTTTCAGGAACACCAACGATTGTCAGAGCCAGATCCCAGTTAAACCAGTAGCTCCCAGTCCCAGCTCTGGTTCCTCCAGCTGACAGTAACCTGAAGCAGATGTCCTCCCCCCAAGGTCGCCACTGCCCCCAGATAGTTCCTAGGATGCCGAGTGTGTCAGCGGGTATTTGTGGGTGAGGAACACACTGCTGTAAAGCTCCTTACCAAACACACACACACACACACACACACACACACACACACACACACACACACACACACACACACACACAGTAACATCAGGTTCTTCTGACTGAGCAGATTCTTTCATCTCTTCATGGTGAAGCAGAACAAACGTTCCTGACATCAGATCCTGGAGCAACACACACACACACACACGCACACACGCACACACAGATGAAGTCATGAGGGTTGTGCTGCGGCTCCGCCCTGCTGGTCTCTAATGATGGGTGGAGTCCAGTGATGTAAGCCTTTGTGTCGTCATAGCGACCATATAGAAAATGTGACCTCAGCTTCCAGGAACCAAAGATCCAAAGTTCTGCAATCTGACAACGTTCAGAACCGAAAACAACATCTGCTCTGCTTAACACCACACGTTTACCTGAACTCATTAGCATAAAAAAAATTTAAAATTAAAAAGAGAAACAAAAAAAAAAAAGATGTTTTTGTACTAAACATTTTCAGTTTAAGAAAAACTTCATCCTGAAAAAAAACAACAACAAAAAATCACAAGAAGTGCTGGAGGGCCTCATTTGTGTTGAATTGCAGTTAATTTGTGGGCCACAAACGGCCCGGGGCCACACTTTGGACACCCCTGGTTTAAAGTATGATGAATTCAATATTTATCAAATATCTGTTGCTATATAGTCTCCATAATCCAGAAGCCTGGTTAAAAGCTAAACTTTATTTGCTAAATTGGTGCTTAAGGGTTGAATCTGCTGCTTCACATGTCACCATAAAAACTCCAATAAAAAAGGTCAATACATTTATCACCAGACAAAGTCTGAACAGATTTACTTTCAGATCCAGATTCAAATGAACGACAGAAAAGTGACTGCAGTTCCACAATTAAATAACCTCATTTATACAGCAAAATAACATAAAAGTTTAAATTAGATAAAAGTGAAATTAATTATTAAATCACTGTCAAATCTGTGAAAAATAACAAGCTAAATTCCTGAGGAGAATCAACTAAAACTCCAGAGAGATCATTTCTACCAGAAATAACCAAACAACCCCAACCCACAAGGCGAAATAATCACAGCTACTAGCATAAAATTAACCCAGAAATCAGAGGGACTGAAGCTAAAGCTAACATGACCCAGCAAACATCACGATATCAACCAAGCACTAACATTACAGCAGCAGAGAGTCAAAACGGGCAACAGGAGCATCAATATTGGCAATAAAAAGAGAGAAACCTTAATTAGCATTAGCATATTGCTAACCAAAGTAGCATTAGAGTCAAGTTAACCGCAGCGTTCATATCTCATTATTAGCGAAACCAAATGATAGCAGCTGAAGAACAGACAGTGAACTGTGAAAAAGCTCAATAATAATAATAATAGACATAAGCTGACGCTTACCGGCCATCTGGAAAATCCTCTGCTTTGTCAAGATGGAGAATTGGTCTAAACTCTCCCTCCACTGCGGCCATGGCCATGATCAACTTTATCACCATAGAAACCCAAAACTTCCCGCCATTGACATTAGCACGTTCTCCTAGCAACCACTAGCTAGCCTCGCTGACAGGACGGCTCCGGAAGCTGCAGGCAGTCTGCTGGGGCGTCTCGCTGTTCCAGTAAATACTTAAGGTTACATTTGGAGCAGAACTGTTCAAGTCTTTACTCCAACAGACCAGGTTTCTCTGTGTTCAGATAGTGGCTCTGGACTCAGCACCCTGACTTAGGCACACTATTAAGGAAAATAAGTTAATCATTTTTTAAATTATGTTTATAGATTATGTAAAGATTTTTTTCCCTCTATATCGGGGACCTGCTGCTAGTTGCATTTTTGATAGAAAGTCTCTAATCAGGTCTGAAAAGCCGCCAAATATGGCAATAAAGTTCAATGCATCTTGACCACGCCCCTCAATGCCTATTGACCACGCCCCTCAAAGAATCTTGACTCCGCCCACTTCAGTAGAATTTTTTTTAATGGGTTTGGGGGAGGGGCTAAGCTTTCACTGGGGGTTAGCTCCACTTTAATATCCAATTTGTCCTCAAGTATTTTTATTAAATATTGATAAAAATGGCTCCAGGTAAACTCTGGATCCAACACCGGAAAGAAACCTGTTACTGGTTCAGAACAATAAAAGATTAAAGTCTGCTAGTTTATATTCCAGACTGTTTCAGAACCTGGTTCGGCTCGGTTCTGGCTGGTTCATGGTCAGTATTTCTGTCTGGTTCAGCAGCTAGCGGGCCGGTCCAGAGTCAGCCAGTCTGCTGGTTTCCTGCCCAGAGGCAGCGACCCGCTTTCATTTCCTGTTCATGTCTGCGTGCCGACCCCACCCTCCCGGCTGCAGCAACCACCCGAGCCTGGACCCACTCAGAACCACCTACTGACCCCGAACCAACCTACCAGGGTCCGGGTCCTGGTTCTGGGTCCAAACACCACCTGACCTTTGACCTAATCCGTCCAATGTCTCAGAAAGAGGCACGGTTTCTACCAACGATGGACATCTGGACCTCCAGAACCAGCTGAGTTCAATAGAACTGAACCGTCCAATCAGAACCAGCTGAGCAACACTGAAAGGAGGTTCACCTCCGTATAACCCAGCTATGTAAACACACACACACACACACACACACACACACACACACACACACAGATCTGTGGTGAGAAGAAACAGAAACGGTTCAAACATCCCAGGAAGCCCCTGATGAGGTTCTGCTGGAATCCCACCCAGAACCGGGTCAGAGGATCATCAGCTGGATTCATCCTGAGGAAGAAATGTTCTGATCCGGTCCGGATCCATCTAAAAACTAGCAACATGATTCCAGAAGTCATGAACGAATCCGTCGTCTTTCTTTATGTTTGTTCATCTCCATCTGCAGGTCGGTTCTGCGTTTAATCGTCTCTTAGCAGATTATTTATATTTCTCTCTTTCTGATGTTTATTTAAGTTTCCAAATTAAACTTTCAGCATTTATTCATTTCCTGCAATGGTTTTGTTTTTTACTGAATAGAAGGCTGAAATGTTCTTTTAAAGGTTTTAAACCTCAAATCTGTTGATTATTATAAAAGAACATTAAAATGGTGACTTAGAAAACAAACATGCAGAGAATAAACATAAAGCAAAGCTGTAAACATGGGATTTCTAAACGCTGTGACTAAACCCATCTGAGGTGGACCAGTGGAACCACTCCCTGAAGTCCAGAGTGGTCTAGTCCAATCACAAATGGCTTTAACAACTAAAGCAATTCTCTGCTTCAAATAAATAACTGATGCTGACAAGATTAACTGTGAAATGTGTAAAGGTGTGATGTTTAATTAGCTGAAAATCTGTAAACAGGTGAATTTCCTTCATAAATGAGTGCAGCCAGGGCTGAGCTGAAGAGGGGAATCAAGAAGGCCAAACACCACTACAAAAGGAAGGTGGAGGATCACTTCTCCAACTCCAACCCCCGACGCATGTCGGGGGCAAGGCCTTCAGATTCTCACAGATTACAAGAACTCCAACACCTCCACTGCCTCCTCTGATGTCTCCTTCCTCAACGAGCTTAACAACTTCTATGCTCGTTTTGAGAGAGGAAACACTACAACTGCAACTAAGACAGATCAACAGCCACTGACTCTCCTCTCCTCTGATGTAGAAGCGGCTCTGAGCAGGATTAAATCCAACAAGGCTGCGGGTCCTGATGGCATACCTGGTCGTGTCCTCAGAGCGTGCTCTGGGGAGCTGGCAGGAGTGCTGACGGACATTTTCAACCTGTCCCTGGCCCGCGCCGTGGTACCGACCTGCTTCAAGTCTACCTCCATCGTCCCAATTCCTAAGAATTCCAACCCGACCAGACTCAATGACTATCGTCCGGTAGCCCTCACTCCCATCATCACCAAGTGCTTGGAGCGGCTGGTCCTAGCACACCTCAGATCCTGTCTACCCCCCACACTGGATCCCCACCAATTTGCATACAGGCAGAATAGGAGCACAGAGGATGCAGTCTCCATAGCACTGCACTCTGTTCTTTCTCACCTCGACAACAAGAACACTTATGCCAGAATGCTGTTCTTAGACTTTAGTTCAGCATTTAACACTGTCATTCCATCACAACTCATTACCAAACTCACAGACCTCGGCATCAGTTCACTCATGTGCAACTGGTTGCTCGACTTCCTGACCAGTCGACCCCCAACACGTCCGGCTGGACAATCACTTCTCATCCACCATCATCCTAAACACCGGCGTGCCACCCGGCTGTGTGATGAGTCCCTTCCTCTACTCTCTCTTCACCCACGATTGCAGACCTGTTCATGGCTCTAATGCCATCATCAAGTTTGCTGATGACATCACGGTGATCGGCCTCATCAGAGACAACGATGAGGCCTCCTACAGGAGGAGGTGGACTGTCTGGCTGAGTGGTGCGACAAGAACTACCTGCAGCTGAACACCGAGAAGACCAAGGAGCTCATCGTGGACTTCAGGAGGAACGCTGACCTCCACCCACCCATCCACATCAAGGGAATAGCGGTGGAGCGTGTGAACAGCTTTAAGTTCCTGGGAGTCCACATCTCCGAGGACCTGACCTGGGACGACCAACTGCTCCAAACTCGTCAAGAAGGCGCACCAGCGCCTCTTCTTCATGAGGACCTTGAGGAAGAACCACCTGTCCTCAGAGATCCTCACCAACTTTTACCGCTGCACCATTGAGAGCATCCTCACCAACTGCATCACAGTTTGGTACGGGAACTGCTCTGTCTCTGACCGGAAGGCGCTGCAAAGGGTGGTGAAAACTGCCCAGCACATCGCCGTGGCAACGCTCCCTGCCATCAATGACATCTACAGGAAGCGGTGTCTGAAAAGGGCCGGCAAAATCACCAAGGACTTGACTCACCCTGCACACACACTCTTCTCTCTCCTGCCCTCTGGGAGGCGCTACAGAAGCTTACGGACCAGAACCACCAGGCACCGGAACAGCTTCTTCCCCACAGCTGTCATGCTCCTGAACGCCTCCTGACACAAACTATAAGGACTGTACCCCCCATCCCCGGACTGTTCCCCTCACACACATACATGATCTATATACAATCTTTATATAATCTGTAAATCTAATTTCCCATTATTATCCTGTATTATAAAACAACTAATATATATACAATCCATTCTTCATATTCCTGTATATTCTGTATAATCTGTGTAATTTGTATAATATGTACATTTATATTTATATTGTACAAAACATTTTATTTATAGCACATCAATATTATTCTCTGTTTATATCTTCATACACCTGTTTATAAATATTTATATCATGTATAGCACTTCTGGATAGATGCAAACTACATTTCGTTGCTGGTACATGTGACAGTGCAATGACAATAAAGTTGAATTCTATTCTATTCTAAATCTCTAGTTTCTGCTAACGTCAAAAAAACTAAATTTTAAACAAATTAAATTAAAATCTCACGTTCACACAATCAGTCATTAACAATCATGGCAGCGATGGATGTAAACATGATATTATATTCATCAACTGTTAGATGTCATCGTCTATCAGCCAATCAGCATCTGAGTGTTGGACCAACAAGCCCCGCCCACTGGGGCGTCGGCCATTTTACAGAGCAGCTACAGACTCAACACAACTTATTCTGAACTGTATGATGCTGTTCATAACTTTGTATTTTGTTTTTGTTTTACTCGGACAAACCACAAAGAAGACCACTTCCTGTCATCTTCTTCATGGTTTCTGGCAGTAGTAACATCTAACTGTTGGTCATGTAACTCATGATGCTAAAAACAGTGATTATACTAATTTATGTTCATGTTTTTCTTTCTTAAAATTTACGTCTTTCCATTTAGCAAATTTATTTTTGTAATTTCAATTGGTGAAATTTAAGGTTAATGGAAACAGCAGAAGAAACCAGTGAAACCAGTGCAGGATGTTTTGCCCAGATTAGAGCTATTCTGTGTATTTTGATCTGCAGTAGGTTTTACATGAAAACATTATTATTATTACATTATTATTACTACTATTAGTATTATTAATACTATAAAGTTCTGGGGAACAATCAGCTTCTGGAGAGAAAAACTTCCAGCCTCAAATATTTCCACTGGAACGTTTTTTATCTTTTCCTTTCCCTTCGCCCCACTTCTCTCCTCCCTCAGGATCACTTCCCTCTCTCTCTCTCTCTCTCTCTCTCTCTCTCTCTCTCCCACGCATTCCTCCCTCATCCCTCCATCTCTCCTCCCTTTTCCAGCCACAGAAAGTTTTCGCCTCCTCCCTCTGCTCTGTGTTCATGCCTGAAACTCTGCTTTGGTTTGGAGTTCTGACACTGCAGCAGGAAGGAAGGAAAGAAAAGAGGAAAGAAAAGAGGGAAGGAATGGAGTGAAGGAGTGGAGGGAGGAATGGAGGGAGGGGAGGAGGAGTGTTTGGAGGACAGGAAGTGCTCCAGAAACGAGGCGTTTTGTCCTGGTTCGTGAGGCAGCAGCAGCTCACCTTGCAGCTCTTCAGGGACGCTGCATCAGTTTAAGTCTCCAAGGTCCTGCAGCAGAACCAGCTGGACCAGAACCAAAGTTCTGCTGGTACCAGGGAGGACCGGTCTGGATGTAGAGCGTGGTCCTGGAGGAGCAGCAGCTTATTAAACTATTTATATAATAGAAACCAGCAGTAAATAAATCAAATATTTTTACTCTGAACTTCCAGACCCCCCACCCCTCCCCCCCATGCTCCCTGGTCACATGACCCTGCTGGACCAATCAGAGACAGCGACACATTCACTCTGTTTACCACATGGAAACAAACAGAAAAACCACAGAAGAAGAGAAGTAAACATGATGAAGTCTGGTCTAACCGGACCTCTGAGGTTCTGGACCGGATCCAGAACCTCTGAGGTTCTGCCTCTGCAGGAACCGGAGCCAGTCGGGTCCAACATCAGCGTTGGGTCAGAACCAGGCTGCAGGTCTAGAAAAACATCTGGACTACATCCGGGTAAAAAGTTCTGATGGAGTCCAACAGAACAGGAGCTGCTGGGTTAATAATAGCTCAGAGTTAGCTTAGCGACAGCTGCAGCACAGCGGATCATTGATGGGTCGGGTTTCTGACTGGGCTGAGCCTGCAGAACCATACAGAACCTTTCAGAACCAGACGGTCAGCAGACGAAGGACGCAGATAATAAGCTAACAGCTAACAGTAGCAGCCTTTACTGGACCTGCAGCTTCTGACCCGGTTCTGTTGGACCAGCAGTGGTAGGGTTGGGATGTGATGCGTTCACTGACTCAGACTGTGGTGAAAAAGTCGGGTCCGATTCGCCTGCTGTGTGAACGTAACCATAGCAACCAAGATGCCGAACTAAAGAAAGCGGCCTTTACACCATGTTATGTTTTCCTTCACTAATTCATGTTTGAGAAACCGTTTAATCTCCATGGCAACTATTCAGCTGTGCAAAACGCCTGGGTGGACCTAGCCCCGCCTTAGAGGCGCAGCTCCTCCCCTCTCAGCTCCTTCAGACTCGCCAGCAGCTATGGTGCTCTGAGCAACACTGGTGAAAACATTAAGGGGTTAATAGAGGCACCATGTTGGGAGGCGGAGCTTCAGAAGAACCAGGAGCTTCTTAAAGAGACGGAGCCCAATTTCAAAATCTTAAATGATGTCAAATTTCTTTGATATAAATAGAATTTTTAGAGCAACTGAAGGAAATGATCTAATGTGCCATTAAATGTCATCATATTCCTTGACTAGCATCATTCATGTTGTCATTCGGGGTGATGCTCAGAACCAGAACCATGGCGGCCTGTCCAGGTTTCCACAACAAAAACATTTTATTGATTATTAATCTGCATGAGGCAGAAAATGTTTCAGAGCTGGAAGACCAACGAATCCGCCACGTTTCAGGCTGAGCTAACTGATTAGCTTCATCAGGCAGCCCTGGACTGACCCAACCCGGAACATTCTCTCATCAGAACCGAGACCGACTCACATGTTACAGCTGATGGGTCGGGTTCCACTGATCTGAGACATTTTAAGGATTTATACTGTAATGTAATGGAACTATTTTATGTGTAAGGTCACGTGGGAGTAGAACAAGGAAGTGACGTATACAGTAGAGACTTTAAACACACTCCATGTAGTGTTACGCCGAGTCAAGGATGTCACCGGTATTGCGTCTGAAGGTCTCTAATGTTGAACATTAACACATTCTCGGGTTGCTGAACAGTGTTTGGGCCATAATGTCTCTACTGTATACGTCACTTCCTTGTTCTACTCCCACGTGACCTTACACATAAAATAGTCCCATTACATATACTGAAAAAACAAAAAAACAAATAAAATCTAAATGAATATGATGGAAACAAAAACTATGGAGGTTTTCCTTCGGTTTAAAACCGTTTCAAAGGTTTCTCAGTGGAGTTTGGATCCAATAAAATGCTTGGACATATTGGGGGCGGGGCCTAGCCAACGCAGCGGACCAATCAGAGCACAGCGGGCTTTATGGAGGGACGAGGGGGGGCCACAGCTGCTACTTTAATTTTCTTCACGAAACTGTAAAAATCCAGCAGCAAACGGAGTTTTATTGGACCTGAAGAGCTGCGTTTGGGTTCGGAACCAACAGCAAGCAGGTTCAGCAGAACTCTGGGACTTTCTGAGATTCCCGTCAACAAGTTCCCAACGGGGATGGAGGGAGGAAGAGGAGGAGGAGGAAGATGAAGGAAAACACTGAAAAACAGAGGAGATGAAGGGAAAAGGAGGAGGAGGCAGAGGAGGAGGAGGAAGAGCAGCCTGGATTTGGTTACATAATTTCTTCACAGGATCTGAAGAGTCTGAGAAAAACAGAAAGAAAAAAAAACAAGAATAAAAACTAGAAAACGGATCAAACTTCCGCTTTTCCTACCGCAGAATCCCAGAAAACATTTGACATGATTTCTGCCCCGTCACTGCAGGAGCCGCTCCGTCAGGACGGAGGGAGCCTGGAAAACCCTGGAAAACCCTGGAAAACCCTGGAAAACCTGGAAAACCCTGGAAAACCCTGGAACCCGCTCAGAGCAGCGGAACATTCTGCTGTTTGATTCTGAGGTCAGAGGCGACCACGCCTGCAGCTCCACCATCATCATCATCATCAGAGCAGCCTTCATCACAGAGAAGGTCAAAACAAACCGCATCAGTCCGGGAGGACGCGCCAACCCCGCACGCAGAACCCAGAACCAGAACCGGAACCAGAACCCGCGGGGTTGCCGCAGCTCCGTATTCCCACAGATGATCCCATGGATGCTGCAACAACAGCAGAGCCGCAGCCGCCGGATCCCCGCACAGCCCGCAGGGGCAGAACCGCACCGAGACGCGCTGCGGCGGAGCGCGGAGAGCGGAGAGCGGGCGGACCCTCACCTGGACGCCGACTGAAGCGCTCTGGGTCCGGCTGGGAGTGAAGGACGGGCGGCCTGGAGGACTGCTGGCAGCTCGGAGAGAAACGGCAGCAGCAACACTGAGCTCAAATCCACCAATCCTCCTCCTCCTCATCCTCCTCTTCCTCCTCCTCTTCCTCCCCCGCCCACAGCGCGGATCAGACTGCAGCGGAAGGTGCGCTCGGTTTACACACCGCCCTGCACCGGAGAGCCTGGATCAGGTTACAGATTAAAGGTTGATTGATTCAATAAATCAACTCAGAAAGTGAAACTCTTTAATCCAACTGGTTCATTCCACAAATACCAACATTTCAAATGTATTTATTTTAATGATTCTGCCTCAGGACAAAAAAAAAAAAGTTATATCAGATCAATAAAAATAGGAGCATTTTTTATTGAGCTTTTTATTTTTTTATTGTATTTGTTTTGTTTTGAATGTAATTTGGACTTTGAGTCAGTAATAAAATCCATGTAGATTAAAGCATGACTGTCCAGATCAATGCCTGGTGGAGCCACAAACAGCAGCAATGCTTGTAGAAAGTTGAGTGAAAGGAAAAACTATTAAAAACATGAAGACGTCTCTGGAGTCAGAACTTCCAGAACCACACAGACTGCAGCTGACCCGTTCCCATCACGCTGATCCTGAACAGAGCCAGAGTCAGAACCGTCTGAGGTTGAGGAGAACCAGAACCAGAACCAGAACCAGAACAGAACAGAACTTGAGTGGATCCTCAGCAGAACCTGAGGAGAACCTGAGGCTGGTCTCTTCCGTGCCACGCTGCACTGATGCAGTAACTAAAGCAAAAGGAGCTCAGACCCAGAAACTGCAGCTTCAGAACAGAACCTGGACCGCTCCGCTAGAAACATATATCATATTGTAATTGATTAAAGTATAATCAATGTATAATATTTTACAGACTGGACGTTTTTTTAATCTGTGGCTCTAACATGTCGCTAGTTGCCATGGAAACAGTCCCTGTATTTGTCCCAGTACCCTCCATGGTTTCCTCCTCCCACATCGTCAGTATAAAAATAAACGCAGCAGGAAGCTGATGGGATGGAGACGCTACTCCGTTTAAAATAACCAGTTACCATGGAAACGTGGAAGAAACCAGCCGGAAACAAACGTTTGAATCATGATGCGGTTTTAATAAACTTCTGTTTAAATCAGATGTAATGATTTTATCTCATATGGTTTGTCCTGAAGTCGGTCATTCGGTTTGAAGGAACAGAAGTTCCTGCAGAGCCGCTCTGACGCCTGGAAACGTCACGCCGCTGACTCCGCCCCTGCGGGCTGCGGGGCCGGATGAATGAAGCGCTGCTGGGGGGCGGGGCCTCCGCCGCAGGCAGGAGGAGGAGGAGAGGAGGCTGCAGAGGGTGGAGGATGCCAAACAGAACCGAGTTGGTGCCGACTCAGCGGTTGGGTCCGAGCTCCCATCAGAACCAGAACCGGTTCATGTTATACCAGAACCAGAACCGGTTCATGTTATTTTAGATGACCCGGTCCGGGTTCTGACTTTAACTAGACCTCTTAAATGTTCAGCAGGTTCGGTTCTGTTCGGTTCGGTTCTGGTCGTTCATCGGGTGCATAGGTTATTCTCATGACTTTTTTTGTCTCTGTAGAAATAAAACCTTTAATAAATTCAAGAAAAATAAACGAAACACGAAAACAAATTAATATGACGAATAATTTAGAGAATAAATGAGCAAAACTGAGAAGTTTTGGTTCAAAGTTCGTTTGTTTAGTTTTAGTTTGTTTAGTTTTAGTTTGTTTAGTTTTGGTTTGTTTAGTTTTGGTTTGTTTAGTTTTAGTTTGTTTAGTTTTAGTTTGTTTAGTTTTAGTTTTATCTGTGAATTGATTTTAATTGTTGTTGCAGGAATTTAATATAAATTAAAATATAGATTATTTTATTACTGTTTATCTCCAGATCCGGTCCAGACTGACCCGTTCCTGAAACAGAACCAGGACCAGGACCAGAACCAGAACCAGAACCAGGCTGAACACAGGAGGTGTTCTGCTCGGTGGGTGTGAGGAGTCAAACCGGGTCGACCTCTAGAACCATCAGAACCTCCAGTCTGCAGCTGAAGAGCTGAGCGGGTCCTGGTTCTACGGGTCAGATCATCTGGACCAGAACCAGCCTGTCGGCCGGAGAGACGAGTCTTTTCTTCTTCTGTTTCTCCAACAAACTGACTGAGCAGCGTTTCCACGGCGACGACTATGGGATGCCAAACATGGTTGCGGGGAGAGGAAGAGGATTCTCCAGCGGGATGAAGAGCACCTTCAGCAGCGTGTGGGGGAGGGGACTGGACTCAACAGGTTCTGAACATTTAAACCAGCCTGTTGTTGAACCTCCCAACCAGCAGGGGGCGCCGCGCCACAAGCTGCCTGTTTGCTTCACCACTGAGACGTAAAGCTGCAAATCTTTCCAATCAGCTCAGATTCATAATTTAGAAGTCTTAAAAACTTCAATCAATAAATGATTGAAGGATCCAACATGGCCGCCCTGCAGGTTCCTGGGGCAGCAGCCCAGGGCGCCACGTTTGGGGGGGGGGCAGAAATGTTTTCTTGTTTTTGATGAAAGAAAAAAAAACATTAATTTTTTCCTTGCTTAATTTAAAACACATACGCTGAATTTATGGATATAAACTAATTATTCAACTAATTTAAATGATACAGGTACAGCTGATTTCCCATCATGCATCAGTTCAGACCTGCTGATGAACAGCTGAATGTTTCTGTCTGCAGCTCCCGGGGCCCGGGTCCCGCAGCTCCCGGGGCCCGGGTCCCCCCGGGTCCCGCAGCTCCCGGGGCCCGGGTCCCGCAGCTCCCGGGGCCCGGGTCCCGCAGCTCCCGGGGCCCGGGTCCCGCAGCTTCCGGGGCCCAGGTCCCGCAGCTTCCGGGGCCCAGGTCCCGCAGCTTCCGGCCCTGCAGAACGTTCTCACCTGGACGGGAACTGGGTCAAAATTTGATTCGAATCATTTGATCTGCAGAAACTTTATGAACGAATGTAATAAAAACCGTTTTAGGCTCAAATTATCAGTAACATGATTCATGGAAAAGTTTCAGGTTGAAACGAAACAGCAGCAATAAAAACACGAAGCTTAGTCATTCAAACCGAACCGGAACCGGAATCAGAACCAGAACCAGGCTTCATCACTTCCCACTCTCTGCTCCCCCTTGTGAGCTGGTTGCCATGGCGACCGCGCAGCCGCCTCCAGCCGCTCCTCTGTAATCCGAGTCCTGTTCAGATTAAATCAGTTTCGGGTCCGACTGGATCCACCAGCCGGGATCGAACCGGATCACAGGGCGGATCCTCGGTCAGGTGATCGTCTCTGTTGCTGAACCAAGATGGCGGCTGAGCCAAGATGGCGGCCGCAGCAGGACCAGCTGGAGGCTGAGAGTTTATGGATTATTAATCTGATCCTACAGTTACAGTATCAATACTTTATGATATTATACTCTATATAATATCGATACTGCAATCAAAGTAAAAAGTATTTGTTTCAACTGAAGTTCTGACAACTGATCAACTGATCAACTGATCAATCATTTCATGTTTCAAAATTACATCATCAGACGGAACAAAATATGAAGTTTAGTGGAAATTTTGGTATTTTAACGATAAATGACAATAATTCAAATTAGCAACAGAAAATAAAAAATGTTTTCAAACCAGATCAATAAACTGAAGGCGAGTCTGAGTCGGATCCAGGTCCCGGTCCCGGTGCCGGTCCCGGTGCCGGCCCAGGTCCCGGTCCCGGTCCGGTCCCGGTCCGGTCCGGCCCGGTCCGGTCCAGGTCCAGGTCCAGGTCCCGGTTCCTCTAGTGAAACCAGATTCTCGCTGTTTTCTGCTTCATGGTTTTAATTTTCTCTCAAATATTTGAGTTTTTTTCTGGACAGTAACAGAAAAATCTTCAGCCGCGGATCAGAACCGTGAAACAACAGAACCCGATCCGATCCCAGCCGGAGTCGGTCCAACGTTCCCAGTAGTCCCAGAGGCGGGAGGAGATCCGGTCCACCGGTTCAGAACCGGGTCTTGAACCCGGAGAACTCCAGCTTGTCGATGGGTTTCTGGTTGGTGAACCGGGCCTCAGTGATCCGACTGGACGGGCTGCCTTCATTACCGAGCCAGAACTTCCTGCAGGAGGAAACGTTCAGATCAGATCCCTCACATTGGACCAGAGCCAGGACCAGGACCAGGACCAGGACCAGGACCAGAACCAGGACCAGAACCAGGACCAGGACCAGAACCAGAACCAGGACCAGGACCAGAACCAGGACCAGGACCAGGACCAGGACCAGAACCAGGACCAGAACCAGGCTGAACACAGGAGGTGTTCTGCTCGGTGGGTGTGAGGAGTCAAACCGGGTCGACCTCTAGAACCATCAGAACCTCCAGTCTGCAGCTGAAGAGCTGAGCTGGTCCTGGTTCTACGGGTCAGATCATCTGGACCAGAACCAGCCTGTCGGCCGGAGAGACGAGTCTTTTCTTCTTCTGTTTCTCCAACAAACTGACTGAGCAGCGTTTCCACGGCGACGACTATGGGATGCCAAACATGGTTGCTGGGAGAGGAAGAGGATTCTCCAGCGGATCAGGTTTTATTTCACTGTCAGGATGTAAATTTACACATTTTGATTTTTTTCTCTGATTCTAAATGACGACACAAAAACGGTTTTATTTTATAAAACGAGCAGATTAAAATAAAACTAATTACTGAAGTTCCTCAGATTAACTGACATCAATCCTGATTATTCAAACCGAGCGCTGCAGGGAATTGTGGGTAAGTTTAATCTGCTTCCTCAGGTCGTCTTTCAGCTCAAACTGTTTTCTAGGAAAAACCACGAATATGAGGAGAAATGAAACGTTTAAATGTGAACTAATGAATCCAACGGCAGATTAACGTAACGAGCAGATTAAGATGAAGACAGCAGGAACGTTTGGGCCTAGTCAAAGGTTGGTGTGGCTGCAGAGGGGCATGATGGGAAGGGGCGGCTTGCTGCAGATTAGAGCAGATCTGGGTCAGCAGAGACAGAAACCCGACCCACAGCTCAGAAATTAATCTGCTGGATTATAATCTGCTGCCAGCCGATCCGTCAAACGCTCAGAGAGCGTCATGGACTGAAGAAAAGCTGTAAATCTGGAAAAACACAACGAGAGGATCTAATAAAACAAAGTTACTTTATTTATATTGAAAAATCAAGAATAAAACGAGAAACGTTTTAGTTTATCAGATTATTTAGTTACATTTTACTTCGTTTCTGTTTGAGGAAATTTGATGTTCAGTTTTGGGAACAAGAGACGATAAAACTGAATCTTCATATGGATCCATAGTTGAGCCGCCATGTTGGTAGGAAACTTTATTATTAAGTTTAAACAGTAAAACAATAAAAACTGACATGAGGTCATTAATTTGGTTTGTTTCTGACTTTTAGCTTTTACTTTGAAAGCCCAGTTCATCCCAGTTTCCTGTTAATCCAGCTGCAGTTTTTATTCTGCCTTCAGATCAGATTCATATTTTCATGTCTGGATGTTTTACTAGAAATAATTTCTGATATTTCCTCCCGTTTCCCTCAGCATGACTCTGCCACCGCCTGCTCAGTTCAATCCTCCCAGCAGCGTCTCGTTTCCTGATGCGTTTCCTGATGCGTTTCCTGATGCGTTTCCTGTTCCCAGGCCTGACAGGAAGGAGGAGTTTGTTGTTTCCTGTCATGAACTAAAGAGGTTACCATGGAAACGCCAGACTCTGCTTTCATGTCAGCAGTTTACTGGTTTATGAGGAGCAGAAACGTTTCGATGTTTTGATTCAGTCTGTCTGTAGATCAGAAATATGAAAATGATCCAGCTGAATGTTTTTAATGTAGTTTTTATCTATAAACAGGAATCCTGACTTCCTGTTGGAGATTCTTCAGAAAATGTCCAACAGAATAATCTGATTAGATTATTAGAGGATCTAATAAAGTCAATATTAAGGAATTATTTACTTAAAACAAACTCCTGTTTCTGGTTGAAAACTTTCCTGTGACTAAATTTTGTTTCATTTAGTGAGAGATTAGCGTCACAAACTCAACCAAAATACTCGGGAAGATTTTGGGTTTTTTGCAGTGTAATAATATAAATGATTTAAAACAATAAAACTTGCTTATATAATCAGCAGTTATTTAACAGAAAACATCATAAAGTCACATTTCAACCTGAACCTGAGTCACTTCATCAGGAAGCTGATTTAAAGGGACAGAGACCCTCTGTGAAGGTAAACAGCTCCACCTAGTGGCTGGAGACCGTCTGACATCTCTGTGGTTCCCCCACTGGCTGCAGCAGCTGCTACCTTTAGATGAGCCTGTGCTGCAGCAGCTGCTACCTTTAGATGAGCCTGTGCTGCGGCAGCTGCTACCTTTAGATGAGCCTGTGCTGCAGCAGCTGCTACCTTTAGATGAGCCTGTGCTGCGGCAGCTGGACAGAGTCATCAGGCTCTGAAGAATTTACCTTCACTGCAGGAGGAAATGAAGCCGTTTGATTCCAGTGTTTTAAACCTGAGGCTCATCTAAAACCTGCAGGACGACGGACAGACGGACAGACGGACAGACGGACAGATGGACAGATGGCTGCTCAAACAACTGGAGTTACACACCTGTGTGTGTGTGTGTGTCAGTGTGTCACTGTGTGTGTCAGTGTGTCAGTGTGTGTCTCACATCTCCTCCAACATGGCCGCCGGTCCCTGCACTTGTCCCACCACCGTGCCGCAGTCGGTGTTCTTCACCCAGCCCACCAGGCCGAGCCGCAGAGCCTCCCTCTCTGTGTGCTGCAGGACAGGAAACACCAACATGAGGAGCTGCTGGTTCAAGTCCAGAGTCACAGAGGCGCGGCAGCGCCGGCTCTGAGGCTGATGGACGGCGGCGTTACGATGACAGGATGGAAATCTGGTCGGATTGGCAGCTGATTATTATGGTCTGTTCTTCATGAGGCAGCAGCTCTTCAGGAGCTAACCGCTAACCGCTAACCGCTCTCTAACTCGCCCTGGGAAAACGTCTGGACACGTCTGTCCTGCTGGACGTCCAGATTGTCTTTAATTTGATTGGATTAAATTCAATTTATTACAGCAGACAGGAAGAAGACATCATCTGACGGGACTAACGAGTCTGAACCGGAGCTGATCCGCACCACTGGACCGCCATCTTGGTAGGCAAACACAGAGCGACGTGTAGCTTAGCCACAGCTAGCAGACCATCAGGAAGAGAGAAACATCCATCAACAACATGGCTGCTGCTCAGACTGACCAGGATGTGGCTCGTTTACTGTTGACATAGCAACAATCGGACGCCTACCAAGATGGCCGTCAGTAAGTTACAGACTCTGTTCTGATCATTTTGATTTTACAGAAAGTTTTATATCCATCTGAACCATAAACTCATTTATGTTGGTAAAAAACCAGAAAAAAAATCATCATTATTGATGAAAACATAGGAAAACTTGAGGTCAGAACTTTGATACTTTGGTTCCTTTTGATCAATACATCGGTAATAATCTGATATTGATCGGCTCCGTCCTCACGCTTTGCTCTCTGGATCAGAACAATAAATGTTTTTCAGACTCACCATTCTGAAGCAGACACCTGCAAAACAGAAACAGAGTCCGTTCAGCACCAGAACCAGAACCAGAACCAGAACCAGAACCGGGCTGTAAATGCGGCCGACCCGCCTGCTGCTCTAATTTAAGCAGCAGGATCGTTTTCAGCCACAGAGGAAGAGGAGCAAACAGACCCTGAACATGGCCGAAGATCTCAAAGTCCACCGACTGCAGACCGCTTTCCGCCGACATCCTGGAGACGAGACGACCCGGCGGACCGCTGCTGCCCTCTGGTACCGACCCGGTCCGGTTCTCCTCCTCCTCGGCTCTTAAAGGGACAGCTCTCCGCTCAGCCGCTGCTGGTTCCGACCTGGAAGGAGTTCAGACTCTCAGCTTCGCTGGAGATTCGATCTGATTATTTACGTCATATTTATAATTCCTGATCCACTGAAATGTTTGTTGCAGTTTATCTCCGGTAGATGACCAGATGTTTTCATCAGCTGCAGAGTCACAACATTAATGTCTGAGTCAGCAGATTTATGATTCAATAAAGAAATAAATTCAGGTGTTTTTCTGCCGACACTAAAATAAAACCCAAAAGTAAAATAAATAAATGGTGAAAACCTTAAAGGCCTGGAGTGAGATTCACTCCATGACAGACCGGACCAGAACTGGAGCAGAACCGGACCAGAACTGGATCAGAACCAGACCAGAACTGGATCAGAACCAGATCAGAACCGGATCAGAACTGGAGCAGAACTGGATCAGAACTGGATCAGAACCAGACCAGAACTGTATCAGAACCAGACCAGAACTGGATCAGAACCGGACCAGAACCGGACCAGAACCGGACCAGAACTGGAGCAGAACTGGATCAGAACCAGACCAGAACCAGAGCAGAACTGGAGCAGAACTGGACTCTGTGCTGCTGTGGATCCGCCGGTCGTCCACAAATGAAATCAGATTTATTACAAGCGGGAGAAAATAAAATAATAGGGAAGAAGACAGAACCTCTAGCGCCACCTGGTGTCTGTCTGCTCAGTTCCTCTTGATAAATGATTAATCATTTAATTACACATGAATGAAAACAAACTCAATCATTTGCATGTTTTATCAGTTTTCTCTCTTTCTTCTCTCTTGGTGATTTAACTAGACCTTTTTTTGAAAGATGAATTCATTCATTTTATTTGTTCTGATATTTAAAATTTCTCCATTTCAGGTGTTAAATGTTCATAAAGGTTAAAGTTTATGCATCTTTGAAAATGAATCCTTAAAGTATTTCATTACTTTCTCATCACAGGAAAATGGAGTCAAAACAACATTATTATTGTTATTATTGAAGTAACTTCTGGAATGAACCATTAAGAAATATTAACGTTTATCCATTAGCATTAGCATGATGCTAACCAGAGCAACGTTAGCCTCACGTTCATAACTGATTATTATGATCATTATTATTATTATTATCATTATTATTTCAGCGGCTGAACATCAGAAACTGTGAAAATGATAAATTAAACTATCAGAAGCTGAAACTCACCGACCATCGTATGATCACCATGGCAACGCAAACCTTCCGGCACCTGGTATGGCAAGCCCCAAAGACATTTAATCCAGACGCCTTCTTGGCTCCGCCCACTGCAGACGTCATGTTTCTGTTGTCTTGGTTTCTTTCAAAGGATTAGTTCTAACAATAAACCTGATCTGAGAAATATTTAAATGTGAAAACAATACAGCAATGATACTACAGGCTATTTAGTTTTTGTAAATGTTAATAAAATATTGTCACTCGGACGTTGACATGTTGTTCATGCTGCATTGCATTCTGGGTAAAGATGTATGCTAGGTCTGCAGCTCCATCCAGCAGAAACAGCCATAAATTCATCCTTAAATCCTTAAATCGTTGAAATGAATGAAAATGGAGAAATGAGGATGAGGAGGATGAAGACAGAAACAAACTAATTCAGTTTATCAAAAATATCAAATATAACAAAAAAACAAAAAATGTGAGCACAAAACTTTATAAATGAAGGAAAAAAGTCCAGTTTTTCATCCAATTGCCAAAAAATTGGCAAACATTCAGAGCCAATTAAACACAAATGAATCTTAATAAACCAGTTTATTACTTATCACACATTAGCTAACTTAGCAACAGCTAATGTAGCAATGGCTAAGGTAACGTTAGCCATTGCTACATTAGCTGCTACATGAAGACTTTGTTAGTCATATAGCAGTAAAAACCAGACGAGTGGAACTTTCTATAAAAAGAAGCTGAGGTGCAACTTGAAATCCAATAAGTTAATAGCTGCAATAATTGATCATTAAAAGATCCGATATGAAAACAGATTCTCATCGTCATCAGAATATGAGAATATTTACACCTGCAGAAAAGAACTCAAGTTTAAATTCTGCTTTCATTTCAACAAAAAGATTTAAAGTCTTAGAGGGGAAGCCCAGTTTGTGTTTGACTGAAAGATTATCAGACAGTTGATTGATTATCAGACAGTTGATTATCAGATACTTGATTGATTATCAGACACTTGATTGATTATCAGACAGATTGATTATCAGACAGTTGATTATCAGACATTTGATTGATTATCAGATACTTGATTGATTATGAGATATTTGATTGATTATCAGACAGTTGATTGATTAGAAATGTGGTTGATTGGTCAGGAAGACGTCGGCGGCTTCAGGTATGAAGTGATTCAGTATTTTAGAAAAACATGGACTGTGAACCTCATGATGATGATTCTGAAAAGAAACTGACACATTTAGACCAACATGTTGAACTAAAGTGACCAGAACCTTTCAGAACCGGCCGATGTTCAGAGAAACCCGAATGAGTCAGAACCAGCGGCGAGTTTAGTCTCATGTTTGTTCTTTAATCCACGGAACATCAGGACAGGACAGAGACTGCGGCTCCTCACAGTGTTCACAGACTACAGGGTTCTGGAGCAAAGGCACCAAACTAGAGATTACTCCTGCCAGCCGGGTCCAAACGGACCGAACCGGCCCAGGGAAGAACACGCGACACAAACACAACAAACCCAGCGGCCTCTCTGATCAGACCCAGCCAGTGACCCGTTTGGGCTCCTGGTCCCAAACGGAGCTGATCGTAGCTACATTCGTCTGAAAACAACCAGCAAAGTGCAACTTCCTGCTCAGACCGCCAAAATAAAGTTTCTCTGCTAGAAAACACACAGCAGGATATAGAGACACCAGCAGCTACAGCATGCTTCACCACAAAGGCCCGACGCCAAGGTTTCTACCTTCCACCAAACATTCAACAGATTTCTAGAAAAACTAAGACCTCAGGTCAGAGGTCAGGGGTCACCCTGGCTACCACTAAACCACCTGACCAAGCTTCAGGGTGAAATTAGATTGAAGAAAATTTACACCGAAGAATCTGAAATGTTTAAGTCAGTTTCACATATTTACAAGAAACAAAAACTGGAGTCAAAAAGTTGCAAATTAGTGAAAAAATGTAAAAATGTAGAGGCAGAAACGTCAGATTGGCATCATCAGCTTCCTGAAGCAACTCCATGAAAAAAAAAAAGAAAACAAGCAACTTAATGAAAACAAGCAACTTAATGAAAACAAGCAACTCAATGAAAACAAGCAACTTAATGAAAACAAGCAACTTAATGAAAACAAGCAACTTAATGAAAACAAGCAACTTAATGAAAACAAGCAACTCAATGAAAACAAGCAACTTAAAGAAAACGGGCAACTCAATGAAAACAAGCAACTCAATGAAAACAAGCAACTCCATGAAAACAAGCAACTCAATGAAAACAAGCAACTCCATGAAAACAAGCAACTCAATGAAAACAAGCAACTCAATGAAAACAAGCAACTCAATGAAAACAAGCAACTTAATGAAAACAAGCCATTTAATGAAAACAAGCAACTCAATGAAAACAAGCAACTTAATGAAAACAAGCAACTTAATGAAAACAAGCAACTTAATGAAAACAAGCAACTTAATGAAAACAAGCAACTCAATGAAAACAAGCCACTTAATGAAAACTCTCAGGCTGCTGGAGTTTAGAAATGTTGTATTTTTATGATTTTTTTTTTAAAAATCTTAAATTTTTTTTCTTGCAAATTTACAAATTTTCCAAATCTGTAAAAATCCAAGAATTATTTAAATTAATCTTTAAATTTCAGTTTGTTGGTGAAAATTTGCTCAACATTATTGTACACTGCAAAAACACTCAATCTTACCAAGTATTTTAGTTTCTAGTGGAAACGTCTCGGTACATTTGAAATAATAAAACTGAAAAACTAACAGGTGAAAAATGTAAAAACATTTTTCCCTCGTTGTCGTAAATTAGTTTTGTCGCATTGTCCATCCAGGTGACCCGTCCGTCCAGGTGACCCGTCCGTCCAGGTGACCCGTCCATCCAGGTGACCCGTCTGTCCAGGTGACCCGTCCGTCCAGGTGACCCGTCTGTCCAGGTGACCCGTCTGTCCAGGTGACCCGTCTGTCCAGGTGACCCGTCAGTCCAGGTACCCGGGTCACTGTGTGATAAAACGGGAGGAAACTTGTGCTGTCGTGTTTTTTCAGTGCGTTCAGCTGCATTGATCTGATCGATTCGTTTTATTTACACGGAAACATTTAATGAACCAGAACCAGAACCAGAACCTGTGAATGAAGGAAACATCCGGAACATTTTCCACCAATCAGGATGGGCCGGTTCTGAACACAAACCTTCTCTTCTGGTTCTGTTGGGTTCTAGATCATTTAAACCCATTTTTCACGCGCTGGTTCTGATCGGACCATCAGAACCAGCTGAACACCAATGCTGTGATAAGGACCGGGTCAGCAGAACCACCGGTCGGCGCCAGTTGAACTGTGGGAGGAACAGAATCATCGGATCAGGGCAGAAACACTGCAGGTGACCCGTTACTGGTTCTGAGCCCGGTTCAGACCCAGAGAACAATCAGAGGGTCCGGCATCCTTCAGGTTCTGCTTTGTTCTGGTTCTGGGCTCCATTAATCGTTTAATCCAGAACCGAACAAAGCGGGCCTTGGACCCAGAATTAGGATGTAGGATGTATCTGACCCAGACCCGGTACCGGCCGGTGCTTCCTGACCCAAACCAAACCGCTGCTGCGGCTCCAGAACCTGATCTCTAAACGGGTCGGTCCATTCTGGAGAACCGAGTCGGGGATCATCTCCAGAACCGGGTCGGGGAACAGCTCTCGAACTGCGTCGGGGAACAGATCCAGAACCGGGTCGGGGAACAGATCCAGAACCTCTCCCCAGCTGGCTCCTGGGGAGAGGTTCTGGATCAGGTCCAACAGAACATATCTGGTCTGATAAACCGGACCGGGTCAGTAGTTCTTTAGGTTCTTCCAGAACCTTTAATGGTGGACACCGCTAGCTAACCGTTGGCTATGCTAACTATAAAGCAATAATTCTAATCATTAGTTCTGATAATGCTAACGCGCTACAACAACATGGTCTTTAAAAGTTCAGAATGGCTACACCAGCATGTATTTAACTAAAGCTAACGCTAAAGCGTTTTTGCTGGAACTGCTGCTAAAATGCTAAACCAACATGGTCTTAGTGGAAGCTAACATGCTAATATCAACCATGTTGATGCCCACCAGGTGTCAGTAGGAAATCAGATGTTTGTTTGTTGTTTTCTTTCCTTTTGATCGATAAAAATACTTGGAAGGAAAAGGAAACGGTCTCCAACCTTCAAAATAATGGCATGTAAACGTCTGAACACCTGAAGAATTGCTAACAGTCGACGACCAAAACTTGAACACAGATGATGAATTTATTCAACTGAAAGTCAATTTGAAAATTGTGGAGAATTTAATCTAAGCTACGCTAATGTTTTAAACTAAATGAAAAACTAGCTGGGCTATTAGCACATTAGCACATTAGCGCAGTAGCAGAGATGCTCCCACCACTGCTGCCATCTAGTGTTGGAAAATATTTGTTCAAGATGTTAACCTGGATCAGAACCTGGATCTGCACCAGAACCTGGATCTGGACCAGAACCTGGATCTGGACCAGAACCTGGATCTGGACCAGAACCTGGATCTGGATCTGTCCTCTGGAAAACTGGACAGAAAAAGCAACAGAACTCCTGGAGGTTCTGCAGAACCGGGTCAGAATGAGAAGGTTCGACCCGAGGAAAGGGAGAGTTTCTGATCAATAACTGCTCTGGTTCTGACCCGATCAGTTTATGCTGATGAATGAAGAACCAGAACCGCCTCCAGAGGTTTGATCCAGAACAGAACACAGCTGGTACATTCAGCCTGGTCCGGTTGGTACTTCTGTTGGTTCTGAATACGATCAGAACCGGGTTGTTTCTGGTCCACTTCACCTCAGCAGACAAACATCCAGAACTAAAAGGTGCCAGCAGAACTCGATCCGATGCCTGGAGGAACCGAGGGAAGCCGGTTCTGTTCAGGCCCGTCTGTCTGGGCCGTCTCTGCAGTTCTAGGCCTCGTACCCGGTGGACCGGCGCCGCCGCTGGTTCCAGATGTCGTCTCTGTGCTCCGGTCGGCAGAACAGCCTGGAGGACTGGGCCAGGCGTTCCTGGCGCTCCCGGTCCCGGTCCGGACCGGCTTTGGAGCCTGGAGGCCCGCCGCCGAACCGGCAGGACGACTGAGTCCTGTTGTCATGGAGACCAGAGAACAGCTGACCCCCGGCGGACCTGGAAACATCAGAGACGGTTACCGGGTCAGGAGACGCTCCAGAGCCTCCCACTGACCAGCAGAACCAGCAGAACCAGCAGAACCAGCCGACCGAACCAGGAGGCACGGCGGCGGCTCCATCATGCTCTGGGTTCAGAGGACGCCATCGTCCAGAATGATGGAGGAAAATGTTTAGTTTATGTTTCTACGGCTAAAATCGAAGTGATCCGGATCAAATTCTCCATCTGATTGTTTTGGGCTGAAATCTGAACGTCAGAAACGTTTTAACATTTGGATCAGATGAACAAAGAAAGGCTGACCTGCTTTTAGAGATTCTGTGTCGGCCGTCATCAGGCTGCAGAAAAAACGCAGAGAAACATTGGAGAGAAAAATCGAAAGAAAAAGAAAAATCAGCAAATTAAAGCAGAAAAAAAGGACAAAACTAAAACTGATCTGCAACAACCCAGAGTCGCCTCTCCACCAGGGGGTGCTGCTGCCGTACCTTGCGCCGCCCACCGAGCGCCGCCCCGCCGAGCGCCCGCCCGCGACGCCGCCCGCCGGCGCCGCCCCGCCCAGCGCCGCGCCGCCGTTCTCCTGGTAGAACTCCACCAGCCTCTCAGCCAGGGCGATCCGACCCAGCAGGTTCTCGATGAAGCGCTGGATCCGGACTTTCCCGCTCGTCTCCTGGCGGGCGGCGGCGTCCAGGAACCTCTGGATGGTGAGCACCTCCCTGGACGACACCCAGCAGAAGGTCAACCCAGACGCCGGCCGCTGGGACCGGTGCCGGTTTGAACGCCGCTCCCTACCTCTCCCGGCGCTCCAGCTCGCTCTCGGAGGCGTTGAGCTGCTCCCTCAGGGCGGCGATCACCATGACGGCCACGTCCACCTGCTGGCTGAGCGAGCGTTGCCGCTCCGCCACCTGCTGCCGCTCCTGCGCCAGGTGCTGCCAGTGAGCGCGCTCACACAGCAGCTCGGTGTCGGTCCGGGCCAGCTCCGTGCTGACCTTGGCCAGGCGCCGCTGCATGGTGCCGTCGGCGGCCCGCAGGATGCCGGCCAGCCGCCGCTGCACCGCCGCCGAGGCTGCTGCCGTTTCCCGGCCGCAGTAGGAGCTCTGCGCTGGTGGAGCAGAGAAGAAGAGACGTTAACTTCCTGCTGGTGGATGAGGAGACGCGCCGGAGGACAAACTCACCAACCGGGTCCGGGGGGTCTGGGTCCGCCACAGGGAGCGGGAGGTGATGGATGCGTCCTGAGTCTGACCGCTTGACCTCTGACTCGTCTCTGGTCTCTCCTGCTTCCTCTCCGTCCTCCTCTTCCTCTCCTGTATCTTCATCATCCACCCCTTCCTCCTGCGTCCCCACGCCGACGCTCTGGGTGCGCCTCCTCACCGCGCCGTAGGAGTGCAGGTCGCCGCCGTCCCTGCTGTCGCTCAGGGAGCGGACATGAGGCGGCCGCGCGGCGCCGCGCTGCCCCCTGCGGGCCGGGAGGCCGGCGTCCTGCCAGGCGATGGCGTCCTGCCAGGCGATGGCGGCCGCCAGCGGGTCGGGGTGTGACCCGGTGATGCTGAAGTCTCCAGACGCCGCGTCCGGAGCGCGGTAGGAGTGGCGCTGCTCCAGATGGGCCTGCAGGGAGGCCAGGCTGCCCCGAACCGCCGCTGCTCGCCGCATCGGGGGCATCGGAACGGGAGCTCACAGGAAGCGACGGAGTCCGGCAGGGCGCCGCAGGCCTGGCCGTTCCTCTCCAACAGGAAGGAGCCAGAACCTCTGGAGCACAACTTCTGCTGCATCGCTCCACTCCTGAAGAACAGGAAGAGAACCTGCTGGTACCGCCTCAACTTCCTGCCTCTGACAGCATCGCAGGAAACTGGGGCAAACTGAGCCAAGGCCCACAGCATGAGGAGCCTCCACCGTGCCGAGCCCACAGCACGAGGAGCCTCCACCGTGCAGAGCCCACAGCATGAGGAGCCTCCACCGTGCCGAGCCCACAGCATGAGGAGCCTCCACCGTGCAGAGCCCACAGCATGAGGAGCCTCCACCGTGCCGAGCCCACAGCATGAGGAGCCTCCACCGTGCCGAGCCCACAGCATGAGGAGCCTCCACCGTGCCGAGCCCACAGCATGAGGAGCCTCCTGAAGGTTTCCAGAGATTAAACTAGATCAACATGAACTAAATATTAGAAAGAAATTAGGATGAAATCGAGAAAAAGGTAGAAATTAATGATCTGAATCGATCTCTCTGTATTGATTTGAATATTAATGATTCCTGATCGAGTCTCCTTTGATTAGCATCCAGTTATTGATGCAGATGCTGAATGACCAGAATGGAGCTAATGATGAATGAAACATGAGGCTAAGTGGGTCGGACTGACCCGAACCGCAGCTTCACTCACAGAACCTCAGCCGAACCGGGCCAGCATGGTTCCGGTTCTGGTTTTAATCCCCCGGTCCAACAGGTCAGTCCGTCCTCTCAGCCTGTTCCTCCCGGCGGCAGCAGCTCGCTGTGACCCAGTAACGCCGGTCCGGCCCGGCCCGGAACCAGAACCGAGCAGCAGCCGGTTCCGTCTCTCCGACTGAAGCGGGTTTCGGGACTGAAGCGTCTGGCGGAGCTTCACCGCCTGAAGGCGTCATGTCGCAGACCGAGACGGACCCCCATGACGTCATCAGCAGCAACTGGCGCGCTGCTGCCCCACACTTCCGGCTGGGCTTTTCAGAATAAAACCGAGCTGCTGGTCACTGTTAGAATCTGCAATAATCTGAATCTGATGAACATCAGAGCTTCAGAAACTCAGAAACGGTTCATTATGATGAACTGGAAACAAAAGATCCGGTAAAAGCCTCAGAATCAAACCGGAAGTAAAAACTCCCTCACAGAACATGATGGTTGGTGACGTCATTTTATTGTTTCCTGGATGTCTTGGTTCTTCAGGACCTCCTGCTGCGCGGGAGTTAAATGTGTACATTATTATCCATAAAATGGTTCAAAATATGTCATTTAATTAAAAATGATAAATTATCAAACAGCTAAAAAATATTCCTGCTTAATGTCTTAAATTTTACTAATGTGCATCTTAATAGTGATTTTGAGTCTGAATGGGAATCAAACTCAGTCCTGCAGGCGTCTCTGCACCATCTGGAGGGAATTCAACCATCACACAGAAATAGAAGTGACTTCATAGGAAGAGCCAAGAACTGTTTCTCTGTTGAAATGTTAATATTTCATTAAAATGCTTTCAGTACAACAGACTTTCATACAACAGTGACTCTAAAAGAGAAGCACTAAGTTTACAGTGAAACGTTTCCATTGTCTCTCATGTTTCATGTTTAGTTGAATAAATAATCAGCAGAAACACAAATCAGTAAGAAATTATTCTGGAAACACGTTGAGAATGAAAGGAGAGCCGACACCAGCAGCTTTTGGACTAAAATCAGCTTCTTTACTTCCAAACTGCTGACTTGGACAGACTGAAGAGCAGTTTTTCATTTCCTTGCTAAACTCATGCAGCAGCAACCAGAAGCTGGACAAACAACAACAGAACAACAGGAAACACGAGAGCTTCTTCCTATTCTGGCCTTTTATTTTTACACGGCGCTGCAGCAGCCGCAGCCTCCTGCTGCTCCACTTAAAGGGACAGTCCCACATTTTCAGCTTCAGGGAGCTGTTAGCTTAGCTTAGCACAAAGACTGGAAGTGGAGGGAAACCGTTAGCAGAGCTGCAGAAACAGATTTGTGTTCTGGGATCAGAACCTTCTGGAGTGTTGAGACATTTATCTGTTAAACGGAGCAGAACCAGGCTGAAAGATCCCACAGGCCTCATGGTTTCGTCAGAGCTCCAGGGTCTGTGGTGGTCAAACTGGAGGCTGGAGGACCCAGAGAGGACGCAGGTCATGTGACCACATCACAAATCAAACATGCAGATGGTTCCAGGCAGCAGTTCCTCTGAAGTTCAACTCATTCCAAACTTTCAGATTTGATTCTGACTCTGTGATGAAAACCTGCAGGATTCTTTGATCTGATTGGTTCTCAGACTCCTGCCACTTCCTGTGTGGATCAGATAATGGGTGGAGCTTCATCTGAAGCCCTGCCCCCATGTAGCCAACAGGAAGTGGAGAGAGAAACGGGACGGCAGACCTGGACTCAGAGCTTCAGGCGAAGCTCAGCATTAAAACGTTTCAGTTTCCTCAGAGGATCCGAGTCGGTTCAGAAAGAAGCTGCTGGGAGGTGGAGAGAAATTCCTGGATGGCAGGAGAAACAAAGAGCATCTGAACTGGGCCGCTTCTCTCCGCTCATCTCGTCTCAGTTCAGGAGTTTTACGTCCCGTTTGGCTTTCACAGAAAGCGTCGAGCCGCTGTCTCATCTGGATGAAGACGAGGAAGAAGAGGAGGAGGAACACAGTTCAGCTCTGAGGAAGCTCCTCCCATCTCCCTGTTTCTCCTCCTCTTCCTCCTGCAGATGAAGGAGGCAGCCTGGGAGAAGCGCTCCGGTCCGGTCGGGTCCGGTCCGGTCCGGTCGGGTCCAGGATGAGTGAGTCGGGTGAAACTGGAGGCAGCAGAGGAAGGAGGAGGAAGACGAGGATCTGCTTCAGATCTTCATGTCCTGGGACTCCACCATCTTGGCCAGAGTCTTCTTCACTCTGAGGATGGTGAGGCGGGACGCGGGGTTGTGGGCCCAGCACTCTGACATCAGCTTCAGCATGGCTCGAAGGCACTGCGGAAGCAACAACAGGACGTTTAACCTCCTGACCAGCAACGTTACAGATTCTAACGTCCTGCAGGATCCTACTGTCTCACCTCGTCGCTGTTCCAGCGGTTGGACACGGAGGGCCGAAGGCCTTTAACACAAACCACCTCCAGCATGTCCTCATAGGAGGGTTCAGAGGTCACCATGTTGAAATATGGCAGCTGGTAGTCCTCCACCATCCCTGAACAGAGAAAACGCCTCCAGTCAGCTGATCCTCCCTCTGCTCAACACTCAACCCGAGGAGCAGCAGAAACTGGGACAATATTCCTGAAAGATTTCCCTTCACGGTTCAACACAAGGATTCACAATGATGGTTCGGTTCCACAATTACATGACATGAGAGGTTAAATGAGCTAAAAGTCGACGCAGAAACCCTAACCCTACCCTAACACATGAAGAATCTAATTATTAAATTAACAGCTAAAAACTGAATCAAAACTGAGAAAATGACTGTTCAGTTTCACTGAACAAATGAAGCTAACAGGCTAATTACTCCTAAAACTGAAGAGAATCAACTAATAACTCAACTAATAACACGCCGACAGGATGACATCATCACAGAGGGACTGGGCTAAAGCTAAAGCTAACATGAGCCAGCAAACATCGTGTGTTTGTACATCAGCTTTGCTAGCAGAGCTTCTAGCTTTAGCGTTAGCGGCTGGGCTAACAGGCACGACTTCTCCATGTGGGGTTTGTATGCAGGCTGGCGAAAGGAAATGAAGGGAAACAATAATAATGTGAACATTTTGGTAGTTAATACTTTGATCAATAACTGCAGCATTATTGATTCTGGTCAGTTTTCTAGCTTTTTGCCGCTTTTTGAGCGATAAATCAGAAATATGTTTTATTTATCGCTTAAATTTCCATCATGGAAAGCTCTACACAAGCGTAGCGTGTGACCAACAGGTTACCATGGAAACCTAAAGTTTACGCATCCCGATGAAGTGATGCTGACTCAGCGGGGCCTGCGGTGGCCGCAGCTCGTTTCAGGGGGACCGTACCTCCGGTGACGCAGCGCCTGCTCATCTCCCAGACGACGAGGCCGTAGCTGTACATGTCGGCCATGATGTAGGCCTGGAAGTGGTTCTTGTTGAGGCTGTCGTCCAGGACCTCCGGGGCCATGTAGCGCCTGGTTCCGACCCGGGTGCTCAGCGGGACGTCCACCTCACTGGTGTCGCTATAGCAACACAGGGGACAGTTCACAGAATCGTTTAATTAAAGCTCGTCAGGGAGACGTTTCTTCTGACTGTGTGAAAACTAAACACTGAAGCAACAGGAAGCCGTTGGGCGTCATCTGAAGTGACCTGTTGAACTTGACGGCGAGGCCCAGGTCGGCGATGCAGCAGGTGCCGTTCTTCTTCACCAGGATGTTCTTGCTCTTCAGGTCCCGGTGGGCGATGGCCGGCTTGCCCTGCGTGCCGTAGATCTCGGTGTGCAGGTGGCAGAGGCCGCAGGCGGCAGAGTAGGCCAGCCGCAGCAGCGCCGCGGCGTCCAGCGTGTTCACCTTCAGGAAGTCGTACAGCGAGCCGTTCTCATGGTAGTCGGTGATGAGGAAGAGCTGCGTGAAGGCTCCAGAACCCTTAATGTCCGCCGCGATGAAGCCTGGAGAGCAGAGGAGGAGAAAAGGTTCATATTTCATTAGTTAAACATCAAGAACTCTTTGATGAACCTGTGGTCACATGACTCTGGCGTTTCAGCCAATATTAGAAGATAAAACGTCTCATGTTTCCATCTGACATCATATTGAGCAGCTGTGGAAAGAGGAACTGAACCTACCCAGGATGTTCTCGTGCCTCATCAGGACCGTCTGGTAGATCTCCGTCTCCCTGAACCAGCTGGCCTCCTCCCGGGTGAAGAACACCTTGACGGCCACTTTCTCTCCCCTCCAGCGGCCGAGCCACACCTCGCCGTAGCGGCCCTTCCCGATCTGACGCACCATCTGGATCTGCTTGGCGATGGTCCGCTGGACCTGCAGCAGAGCGCCTCGCCGTTTAACAGTGAACGTTTCTGCAGCCAGAGAGGATCTACACGCTGCTGAGGCGAGAGCAGCAAACTGAGCGCCACCTAGTGGCCTGCCAGGGTCTGCATGTAGACGCTGCTTAATTACTGGAACATGAGCTCACAGTGAGATGAGCAGTTAGATAACCAAAGGATTGTGTTTAATAATAATGATAATGAACATTATGTGGTTTAAAACCAGGTCAGTCAAAGAAAAGATGAAGTCAAACTGCTGAGAGAACTGAGTCATTCACCAACGATTTGATTCCTTTGAACGATTCTATGAACAGCAGGACTCGAGTCCTGAGAACTGTTCTGCTGACAGGTCAACAGCCATCGTTACTGATTACAAATGAGTTCATCAGCAAATGTAAACAGAAATACAACTGACAGAAATGGTGGACAATTTTAATATTTATTTGTGCAGGAGAGGGTTTTAGTTTCTGACAGGGCAACTATTTTCTTTTATTAAAATAGAAAATAGTTACAAATGGCTCTAAAATGTCATTGATGCTCAGAACATTTGGTTCCTTTTTGATCTCCATGTGTCCAGAATTAGAAAGATTAAATCGACTGAATCGGCTCAGGACCTTTTGAACAAGGAAGGCAGCAAAAGGTGAGCAAAGAGACAAATATTTAACGTCAGGCTGTACATAGAGAGAGATGCTGTGTTTTATATTGGGTGGTCTATGAGTTTCTGTTAAAAGGTTTCATAAATCTAGATGTCTGCTCAAAATAACCGAGTCTTCCCTGAAACGCAGCATAAAGAGTGAAATGCTGTAACATGAGCTCTTGGCGTGACGGCGCCCTCTAGTGGACCGGGCGTAACAAGAAAACAAAGCAGTACCATCTGGTTCTGATCCAGCCCATCAGCAGAGCCTGGCTGTGGGTGTAATGCTGACGGTGAGTGACGTTCTGCTTCCTACCAGCAGGGGGAGCCCTGAGCCGCTGCCGGAGCTCTGCGACTGGTGGATCAGGTCTTTGAGCGACTCGCCTCCCCGGATGAAGACTTCCTGCTCCAGGTCCTTGGGGTAACGTTCCCGCTCCGTCTGCCACTTGTACCTGGACACACACAGAGAGGGTGAGAGGGAGACACACACACACACAGGGACACACACACACACAGGAAGACGCACAGAGGAGACACACACAACACACACACACACACACACACACACACACAGGGACACACACACACAGGGACACACACACACACCGATCACCGATCTGTTTCTGGACAAACTGATCAGATTTTTATAATAATCTATATAATAAATGATTTTACTGTAATTCCTGAACTGGTTCCTTTGGCCTCCTGATAAAAACTATGTTGGTTTTTAATAAATCACCAATTAAAGGACTCATTTAAATGAATCTGTGAGATTTTTCACATATAACAATAAAACATGAAACTGAAGGATTTTCAGCATTAATAGAAAAAGTAAATGAAGCAGATTGAAAGTAGTTTGTTAAACTGTATTGATAAGAACGTCTGCTACTGTATCTGTTGGCTTTGACAAACACAAAGTCAAACTCAAGGATTCTGTCTTCGTTGTAAGAAATGATTTTACTCCAAACTTGTAAATAAATCTTTTCAGGTTTTGCTGCATCTGCAGATTAACACAATCTGAAGGTTTTTCCGGAAACGATGTTTAAATGTTTGAGCTGAGGAATGTTTTATCATTTTATTGATCATTTCTTCAGGATTTTCTCAGGCTCAATAAAATAAAAAGTAAATAAAACAATAAAGATTCAGAGACTAGAGGATAAAAACATGAGAAAATAATCTGCCAGACTAACGAACGTTCAGCCAGTATGAACCTGTAGTAGAAGACGATGGAGAGGCAGATCAGGGTGCAGCAGCAGATCGTCATGGAGATGATGAAGGCCAGCCAATGAGAGCTGCTCTCTGCAGAGACAGACAGGCGGGTCAGAGGCGGGTCGGGTTCTGCAGAACCCGGCCCGGCGGGCCACCTACCGGCGGAGACCCGCGGCGGCAGCGTGGGCCTCAGGTCCTCGTTGCAGAAGTCTGTGTTGCAGCACTCGATGGTCCTCCTGGGCAAAGCGTTGGGAGAGTCCTGTGGGCCAATCAGAGAGCAGACCAGGAAGGATGAAGGTTTCAGGTGAGGAAGACTCCAGGAGTAACTCCAACCCGACAGAGACCTGCTCTGGGTCACTTCCTGCCTGGTTGCCATGGAGACCGCCCTACCTTGCACTGGAAGTGGGAGCCTTCGTACTTCATGCAGCCGGAGGCGAGTTGGATCTCCCCGTTATCGTCTTCCTCGATGATGGCGAAGCACTGACCGTTGGTTCTGAACGCACAGAGACCCGGGTTAGTCAGGGCCTCGGGCCAGGACCTGGTTCCGGTTCTGGTTCTGGTCCCGCTCTACTCACCGGCAGGTGTTGTTGATGGCGTCGTCAGGACAGTGTCCGGAGCAGTAGCAGCTGAGGAAGCGGGGCAGATCCTCGGGGGCGATGGTGGAGTCCTCTCCGGGTCGCCGGGCCTCCGGGTTCACGCCGGTCCCCAGCAGAACATGGTCCGGGTTCTGACCTGCAGCTGGACCACAGAACCACAGCTACAGGCTGATGCCACAAAGATCCTCTGAGTTAAACGGACTGCAATACACCGTCAGAGTGAGACCTCTTTCCTCTAGAGGATCCTGATCAGCTGACGGTTCCAACTAATCAATAAGTGATCAGATTTGGGTTTTTATTATAGTTGATTTTGTCTTAGTTTTTTCAGTGTTTGCTGGTTTAAATCAGTTAAATATTCTTTAGTTTTAGTCCAGTTTTTATTAGTTTTTTCATACTTTGGCTCAGTTTAGGTACAGAAATGTCCGAGTCATGTATTGTGATCAATAAATCGTCTCATTAATACTCAATACAAGTTTCCACTGTCAGAAAATGTATTCAGTCAGTTGAACCAGCCGTCTGGAGTTTCTACAGCTTTGCAGCGTTGATCAGAGCCAGCAGAGGTCTGGGCAGAACCAGAACCAGAACCAGAACCGGAACCAAGAACCAGAACCAGAGCCAGAGCCAGAACCAGAGCCAGAGCCAGAACCAGAACCGGAACCAGAGCCAGAGCCAGAGCCAGAACCAGAACCAGAACCAGAGCCAGAGCCAGAACCAGAACCAGAACCAGAGCCAGAGCCAGAGCCAGAGCCAGAGCCGTGGCGCCGCAGCGCTCAGAGGGAGAACCGGACCGGGCTTCAAAGCACCAGGGATATTTCCGGAGAACAATGGCTGTTTGGATCGCTTCGCGCCGCTGGCGGCCGCCGGCAGCGCCATACAGGAAACGCTTTATGAGCCGGGAGGAAGTGAGAGCGGCAGCAATCGCTTCAACAGCTTCCTGCAGGGGGAGGGGGAGGGGGGCGAGTCAGAGCGCTGGGACCAGCAGGACCGGGCCTGGGATCACTAGAACTGGGCCTGGACCAGCAGGTCAAAGGTCAGTTATTTTATGAAGTTACTAGGAATTAGACTTTTTACTGGTCCAGATTCTGAAACTGCCCCAGACAAGCGGCAGACAATGGATGGATTGGTTCTGTTGGGTCGGATCAGATGATTCCAGCTCTACATCCAGGGAAATCTCTCGGTCAGAACCAGACAAACTGGACCTTACCTTGGGTTCTGAGCGCCAGCAGGAGAGCAGCAAGCAGACCGGTCAGAACCGCCATCCTGCAGCCAGAACCGGGCCCAGAACAACACAGCAGCAGCTTCGCTTCCGGAGACGCTGGTTCTGATGGGCCCACAGCGGGACGGGCTGGCAGCGGGTCTGCAGCAGCAGCAGGTGGGGGAGGGGAACGACTGGGTCCAGAAGAATCAACAGCTCAGGTTCTGCTGGGTCTCACTGGTTCTGTACGTCTGAAACCCTGGAAGAAAAACACCAGAAAGGTCAAAGAGTTCTGACCCGGATTCAGATCAGAACTGGAACCTGGTGGCCTCGTCTCCATGGAAACCAGAGAGGATACCAAGAGGTGAAAGGTCAAAGAGGAAAATGTAAAGTCATTTTTGTTTATTTAAAGTTGAATTTATTAAAAATGTAAACAAACATTTAAATTAAAAGTCAAAACATTTATACTTGTTTTAATTTGGATTTTATTATTTTAGTCCTGTTTTTTATTCTTTATTTCTAGAAATTAAACGCCTGCATCGCCTGATTGGACCATCTGATTTAAAATAATGTTTTACTTTGTATTTCTTAATATTAATTTTTCTACATAAATAAAACTAAAAGAATTAAAAACCCCTGCAGTGTTTTAATTAAATTACTTCATTTTTTTTAAAATTAATTGTATGTATTTTTTTTTTATCTTACTTTATAAATCAAAAGTACTAAATTAAAAACACTTTAAATCTCTGTGCAGGTTTTCAGTGACTGAATCATTTTCTGCTCCATTTTTCCTAAACGCTCCTGACATCTGGACCCGTCCTCGCTGACCAGAACCCGACCAGAACCCGACCAGAACCCCTGGGCTAAAGACGAGCATTTTAAGATGAAGTGACATTTTCTGTTCGTCTCTAAAACCTCCAGCTGTGAGCGACTCATAGAACCATGAAAACATGTTCAGGAGTAACGGCGCATTGTTGACGGGGAGGAAGCCGAAGTCTGAGGCTCCGGGACTCGGAGACGAGTCAGAACACGACTGAGGATGAGGATGAAGAGGAGGAGGCTCTGAGGAGGCGGCGCCGGCCCAGCTGGACTCTCCTCCAGCCGTGGTTTCAAAGGGAAGTGGATGTGTTGGGTGATTTAGGGAGGTGAGGGGGGGCTTCCTGTCGTGGGCTCCTACCGGGCCTGCCGGGTCTTGTTGGACCTCGGGTCTGAGTCCTTATCTCTGCTGTTGTCTTCGTCTCCATCTGCAAGCGGAGCGAAGGCTCCCAAACAGACGAGTGTTTTTGTTGTGGCAACCAGGTGAAGATTCCTCCACTTCTCCGCTATCGCCGTCCGGACCGCAGCAGGAACCACATCGACTGGTTCTGGTTCTGGTTCCTCCTACTCCTAGGCCAACATCGGGGGGAGGAGGAAGCTTCGTCAGCCTAATAGGAACCATTGAGTCATGGTCACTCCCTGGGGGAAGGAATCCTAGGTCACACAACCTGATCAGGGGTCAAAGGTCTTATATAGATGGAAATAATAAGACCTTTGACCTTTACGCTCGTCCAGACTACTAGTGCAGGATGCTACAGCATGAGTTTATACTGATGGGAACAACAGTTCAGATCAGACAGAAACCAGAGATGTGGGCCAATCACAGCTAATTACCAATATTTACCAATAATTACCAATCCTTTCACCGCTGACATCACGTTTCTACTCTAGTTGAACCATCATTGTCAGATGACCTCACAGACCACCTGACCTCCAAGAAGCACCTGCTGCTGTCCATCATTCTGGTGAGGGTCAAAGGTCATCTTTGGACCACCTCAGGTCCATCGTTCATCTCAGACGTTCCAGTAGATTCAGCCCAAGTTCAGAGAAAGCTCCATATCAAACGCTACAGATTAGCAGGTTGTCACACCTACTATAAAGTTTTAAAAATGCAAACATTTTAAAAAGACTTAAATAAATGAGCAATGATTAGCCTGGCGGGGCCACAAGTAAAGCCTGGTAGCCCTCCAGGCTTAAAATACACTGGGGGAAACCCTGCACTAACCAGGTGGAGGGAGATGGTCTCTCCTCTCTAGAAACAAGATGGCGGCAGGATTGAGGTTAGCAAAGCTGCGTCTGTTTGAAGGACCATGATGGATCTGTCCATCAAGCTGCGCAGGGCGGGCCGCCGCGCTAGCGTCAGGGCGGGCCGCCGCTGCTAGCGTCAGGGCGGGCCGCCGCTGCTAGCGTCAGGGCGGGCCGCCGCTGCTAGCGTCAGGGAGGGCCGCCGCTGCTAGCGTCAGGGAGGGCCGCCGCTGCTAGCGTCAGGGAGGGCCGCCGCTGCTAGCGTCAGGGCCGCCGCTGCTAGCGTCAGGGCCGCCGCTGCTAGCGTCAGGGCCGCCGCTGCTCTCAAGCTTCAGATGTTGAACAGGAAGCAGGAGTTCAGGTTGTGAACAGTTTCAGCCTGGTTCCTCTCCACTCTGGTTTTCTTCCCCCTCCTCCTGCCTCCATCTTGGCCCCGTTCCCTGGCCCCTGCGGGGGCCCCTCCTTGCAGGCGGGCCTCTGGGTGCTGCAGCCTCCCGTCGCTGTCGGCGCCCTGCCCGACATGCCTTTCAGAGCCTGGGAGACTGCAGCCCAGACTTTCTGGCTCCACTGCCATTGTTTGCTCGGCTGCTCTCTGCCTCCTGCCCTGCCGTGGATTAGCATAAGATTACCCAGAATCCTCGGAGTCAGAGCCAGCGCCGCATCTTCGCCCTCCTTTCCATCCTTCCTCCTGATTTCTGACCTGTGCTGCTCCTTCAGTCATTTCAAGAGGATTGAACCAACAACCCTGCAGTGCCTTCCTTCACCTCCAGCTGATCTGCAATGGTATTTGTAGCAACCTGGTTACTAGAGCTGATAACGGAGATCGCAGCTCATCATCTGTAAACAGGAAGCCTCCATGATGTGTACCTTCCACCAATCCAGGAGTTCATGTAAAACCTGCCAGCGTCTCACCTGCTGAGGTTCTGATGGTCCCAACAACCAACCGATCCACATCAAGGTTGGTTGTCATGGATTCTGATGTTTTAAGGCAGTTTTTCCTCCTGATGGTCCAGTGGACTTTGATTTGGGAACCAGAACTCCATCATCTGCTCCCACAGCTGCTGTGGTTCTGACCCAAACCAGCCTGTTCCCCTCCTGGCCTGTGGGGGCGCTGCACCAACAACCACTGCAGGAAACGACACTAAAACCTCTGAAGACGCTGAGAGCAACTTCCTGTTTCACCAGATGGAACAAGATGGAGGCGTCAGAGTTTAGAGCTGGAGGATTTCTCTTTAGTCTTTGGCTGAAGACCAGGAGCCATTTCTGCTGCTAGCGCTAGGCTAGCATGTTAGCATTGGTTGTATTTACCCAGAATGCCCTGTGCTGTCGTCCACTTCCTGCTTTTGGAGCGGTCTTCACACCACAGTTCACTTCAACTGAATCCAGATCAAGGTTACAGATTCACAGCTCACTAACCGAACCAGACTTTGACTAGGCAAACAGACTAGAGTTCGATCAAAGTGACTAAACAGGGTTGGTGAGACCCTGAGAAATTTACCTTATTTGGATTACTGTCATTAGAAGCAGCTGCCAAGGAGACACAAGCAGGAAGTGAGGAGCAGAGCGCCATCTTGTGACGTCCCATTTACAATGTGAAAACACACAAGTCCTCTTTTATCCTGTTGGACGGAGAAAACATTTAGATTGAATCCTGGAGACGAGTTGATGAAAGCGTCTGAAACCGAGACAACTAACGACCAAAAATCACACTGAGGCCGCTTCCATCCAACCATCCAACAGCGACAGGAAGTTCATCCAACAGGGCAGGAAGTTCATCCAACAGCGACAGGAAGTTCATCCAACAGCGACAGGAAGTCCATCCAACAGCGACAGGAAGTTCATCCAACAGCAACAGGAAGTTTCCCTGCAGCGCTCGCTCTTCCAGAGAAATAAAACCCCTCACAGCAACACAAACAGCTGACCTGCTGCATCTGAGGTGCACAGATGAGCGTTACGGTAGATCCTTCCATAGAATCAACAGATTTTCTCCCCCTGCTGGGATTTGGTGTTTTATTGTCACTTATTGTAATCAGTCTGTCGACTTCAAAGCTCAGGAAACACTCACATCATTCTGAACCCATAAAATCCCATTGATTATTAATCCTGTTTATGCTGCAGCTCTGTTGTTTTTATTCTGACTTTATATTTTATATTTTTATTTAAAAGCTTCGACGTTCTGTCACTGCTGCTGTTCCTGAAGCATCGCAGCACCAGGTCGGTCCGCTGCGGCGCTGATTTCATTAGAACCAAACAGAACCAGAACCAGCAGCTTCATCAGCCGCACAGACTACCCACAATCCTCTGGGGCGCCTCATCACGGACACACAGCGGGTCCTGGAGGAGGTTTAATTACTTTAATCGTCATGGAAACAGGTCCATCAATCACATCTGCCGCCGAGTCACAGACACTAGAACCGGCCAATCACAGCCAGGGAGCGCATCGATCACCAGAACCCCCGACCCAACCCAAACCCCCGCCTCCTCCCAGGCTGCTGGAATGTGAAGCAGGTAATGGAAAACGCGCGCGCACACACACACACACACACACACACACACACACACACACACAGACAGAGGAGCCTGGAGGAGTTCTGTCTCTGGTTCTGCTTCAGCCACAGCAGAGTAAACAGCCAGCAGTAGACAGGACTGAGTGTGTGTGTGTCTTTGTGAGTGTGTGTCTTTGTGTGTGTGTGTCTTTGTGTGTGTGTGTCTTTGTGAGTGTGTGTCTTTGTGAGTGTGTGTCTTTGTGTGTGTGTGTCTTTGTGAGTGTGTGTCTTTGTGAGTGTGTGTCTTTGTGAGTGTGTGTCTTTGTGAGTGTGTGTCTTTGTGTGTGGTCCAGTTGGAGTCTGGACCCCGGATGGTTTCATCCACCGCGTCGCCATGGAAACAGCAGCCTGGCCACAGCAGTGGACCTTGCTAGGTGGTCCAGAGGTCGGTCCTGACGGCTCCTGCAGCAGAACCAGAACCCGGAGCGCTGCGGCTGTAACCGGAGCCGCCGGGTCGGCCCAGACGGGGTGGGGCGGGGCGGGAGGCGGGGCGGGGGGACATATGGCAGCCATTAGGCGCTGCAGACTGCCCGGCTCTGCTGCAGAACCTCCCGACTCCGCCGCCCCGAACAGAAAAATCCCTCCAGCTCTCCTCCATTAATCAGACCAGCAGACGGATCCAATCAGCCAATCACAGCCTGTGGTCAACTACCAGGAGCCCTCCTGATTGGCCAGCTCTGACTCAGGCCCAGGGGTCAGAGGTTAATCTGTTCATTTAGCAGGGCGGTTACTCTTCATACCTGACTGGAGGCTCCATGATGCAGCAGAGAGCAGGACTGAGCACGGCCCCATGGGAAATGTAGTCTGAAGGCAGCAGCTCTGCAAAACAAACAAGGTTAGAAATATAAAAATATTCATCTTGGAACAACGAGTTAATGTTCACTCTGCAGCCAGACAGGAAGCTGCTCCTTCACAGTAAGAGTCCAGCTGGTCCGGACCCGGTCCAGGAAGCGTTGGACCTAAATACGAGACTGAACCAATAAAAGAGCATTGACTTCTGCAGCGCCACCTACTGTCTGACAGGAGACATGCAGAGAGCAACAGGAAGGAAGGAAACGTGCTAATGGCAGAAATCAGAAACTAAAAGATCATTTAACTGACATTAAGATAAACTAAGCTTCGCTAAACAAGATAAGTTAAACTAAACCTGATTTCCTCGAACAAATCAGACACAAGCAGGAATATAAATGTCAACAATCCCAGCAGTAGCTGCTGAAATCAGATGGATATTAATATGATTTACTTCTGCAGACCAACATGGATAGAAATTAAACCGTTTCCTGCTCCATTCAGACGTTTCAACCAGGAATAACAACCAGGAATGACCGACATGTTCAGCTGCTCCCAGAGCGGAAACCATGGCAACCAGCAGAGGAAGCTGGACTCCTATGGGTGGAAACCAGTGGAACCGGTTCTGGTGGCAGAGCGGAGGAACGCAGCCTAGAAACCCAGACCTGCAGCCGGGCCGATACAGAACCCATCAGTCCTTTCTTTCCTCTCCAAGGACCGGACCAGGCCCAACCGGACCGGACCAGGCCCAACCGGACCGGACCAGGCAGAGCTGGTGTGTCCTCAGCTCCCAGTCCACCCAGCAGTGAACTGGGTCCAGAAGGACTGATAAAACGTTAAATATTCATAAAACCATTTTAATACCACAAAATTAGTCACATCCACACATAAAACCAATGGTTCGAATAAAAACTACATTTAATAAAAACTGATATTTCATAAACATCAGATTTCAGCTCTTTTAGGAGAAAACACGATTTTAATCTCTGGCCGTTAATTCGGTTCCTGAATGCAGCACCAAAAGGGCGCGGTGCATTCACAGCCTCCAGGAAAACCCAGCGCTGAGCTGGAAGCAGGTTTGGACCCAGCTGCTGCCGCCTGCAGGAACTGAGGCTAACGGAGCGGGTCAGAACCGCTGGGCCCGGTTGCTTACAGCAGATCAATAGAATCACAGGACGACCCGAAACAGAACCTGGAGGCCGGACCGACCTTCAGACGGTACCAGGACGGGAGGGAGGAGCCTTCCGGAACCAGAACCTCTGGGTCTTGACCCGACAGGAAGGAGAACCAGAACCTGTTCAGATCAGAAGCGGTCTGCCTCCAGAACCAACCCGACCCAATAAACCCGCTGCAGCAGCACGTGGGACTGAGACCCGGTACCAGGACTCAACTGAACCGGTTCTGATCAGAAACCCAGAAAGTCCCAGAGCAGAACCGTGACCCGGTGAGTTTGGGTTTCAGTCCAACGAAACGTTCAGAAAATATGGAGAAATAAAAATGATTCACTTCATCAGAGAGAAAAGAACTGACTGGAGGAACTGGTTCAGTTATAGTGAATCAGTGAATCAATTAAAATGAATCAGTTTAAATCGCATGAAACTGATTCAGTTGGAAGTGATTCAAATAAATGTGAATCAGTTAAAGAGAACCAATTGTAGTGAATCATTTCAAAGTGATTCAGTGAAACAGATTCAGTTAAAGAGAGTCAATAAGTGGTTCAGTCAAAGTAAATCAGTTTAATTTAGTTGAAAGTGATTCGGTTCCAGTGAATCACTTAAACAGAGATGAAAGTATTTTGGATCGAACTGATTCATTTACAACTGATTCGGTGGAAAGTGATTCACCTCCAGAGATTGTTTAATGTAAGTGAATCATTTCAGTGGAAAAAGAATCAGTTTGGATCTCAGCTGGAACTGCAGCAGCAGGAACCAGAAGAATGGCTCCTCTGTGCGCCGGCTGCCATTACTGCTGCAGCGCTGAGGAAGAGGAGGAGGAGGAGGAAGAGGAGAGGGCCGGATTGCATGTTTTCCTCCTCGGCTCAGCCACTCTGTCTCCACGACGATGGGGGAGGAAGAGGAGGAGGAGGAAGAAACCTGATCTCCTCCTCCTCCACCGCCGCCTCTCAGCCGCCTGGGAAACCCGATCCGGTTCTGCAGCGGGAGGCTCAGAGGGGGAGGAGAGGGAAAATGGGAAAACTGGGAAAACTTAGCCAGGAGGAGAGGAAAAATGGGAAAACTGGGAAGACCCAACACAGAAAATTGGGAAAACACTCCAAAAGGAGAGAAAAATCCTGGAAAAACCAAACTGGAGCAGAGAGGATGGAGCAGGAAGATAGATCTGCTCCATAGGAACCTCCAGGAATCTCCAGCGTTCCCAACCGTTGGACAACCAGCTGCTCCTCCAGCCAATCACAGCCCAGATTCTCTGGAGACAGAACCAGGAAGGTCCAACAGAACCTGAGCTGAGCGTCCTGCTCCGAACCTTAGGAGACACGGAGGAGGAGGAGTGGTGATGTGGGCTGGTTGGTTCTGATGAACAGGTCGGGAATCCATCCTGGATCAGGAAAAAAATCTCCCAAACTTCCACCTGGTTCTGATCCGATTCATCGCAACATGAACAGGAGACATTACCAAAGGTTCTGTTTCAGTTACTACCAGACATCCAGAACACCAGAGTCCAACATCTGGAACTCAGAACCAGAGCGGTTCTGGAACTAACCCAGATTCTCTGTTTCAGGGCCTTTTCACAGGAATTAAAGCAGAATGTGATCATTTAACATGTGAAACAGCTGGAAACGACCTGCAGAAGGTCCAGCAGAACCCGAACCGAACCGCCAGAGCATGTTGGGTTTGGTCCAAAACCCAGATCCAGTTTCAGGAAGAATATAGGTGTTTAAACTCCTGAGCTGAGAGGGAAATAACCCGCTTCATAAAATAAAATGTTCACTATTAATAACTGGACGTGTTTGCAGTGACACTCCTGATTTAAACCAGCAGGTTCCGGTTCGGCTCCGCGACTCAAAGAAAGCGGCCAGGTGAGCTAAACTGACTCAGAACCACCAGAACCGACCCATAAACATTCTGACCGAGCCGGGCCTCCACCAGAACCAGCACAAACCCAAACATTAACTGGAAAATCCTGGTTTTCCAGAAGTTTTCCCAGCGGAGTTAGCCGCGAAGCTAACAGGCAGGAATGCGGCTAATTAGTGGTAAACAAACTTTATAAAGTTCGAATAAAATCCTCCAGTCGACCCTCCCCGGGACCGATAAACTGAAATAAAACACATTTTAATATTTTTAAAGCTTTTATTTGATGTTTTAGACATAAAATCAGCTGGAAGACGAGCTGCGCTCAGAACAAACTTTTTTCCACGACGGCAGGATCCGTCTATGTCCTGGCGCCAACTGAGAGACCCAATTTGTTCCCCTGACTCCGCTCTCATTTCAGTTCGTTCCAACTAAACCCATCGCTGGAAAAGGTTTTAACGTGAAACATCGGGTTTTATCACTAAATGCGGGATGATTCAGAAGTCCCGGGGGCTCGGCCGCTTTAAATCTGGGCTGTTTTCCACCCACGGGCTGCGGCTGCTCCAGCACATAGACGGAGCTGAGGAGCCTCGGCGCCGCAGGTTAGGAGACAACTTCTGGGTTACATTAGGTTAAATCTGCCCTTACCTTTATATTGATCTCTGTAGTCTTTACTCCCAAATGATTGCAGGGTTCTCTTCCAAACTATCCAGATAAATAAGTCCAGAGCCGGGGGCGGCTGGGAGCGATAAGAAAATCTTATTTCCAAACGTTTTGCCAGATATATTTCCAGGATCGGTCCTCCTTCCAGCTCCGCGATTTCTCACTCTGTTGCTGCTTGTTACAAACCTGGCAGAGATCCTCTCCCAAACAGGACGCCTCACTCCGTTTCTGCTGCTGCCACTACAAAGGGCAGGAAAAGCAACAGAGATCCTCTCTAAAACACGATCACTCACTCTGATTTGTTGTTGAAAAAAACAGAAGGATAGCAAATCTGACATAGAACACTTGTTTTACAGGATGCCTCACCCTGTGTGATTTCTTTCACGGAAAATGTTGCTTTCGATTTATTGTCAGAAATCTGGAAGATGTTCCCACATAAATTCATACTTTGCTAATAGACAGTATTGTGCTTCTTTTTGGCTTTTTAATCACCTGCCGCCATGTTGGATATTGAACTCTGGGTTGTTCAGTGAGGTGAGTCTCTCCTAGTCGGTCCTGATTTCAGCTACAGTTGCTGTTTCATTTCAATTTTAAGAGAAGGAAGAGAAGAAAACAGTGGAAACCAGAGTAAAAGGAAGCTGGATTTACAAAGTAAAATCTAAACAAAATTTACATTCAGTTAATTTTCATAAATTCTTTTGATAATCAGTGTATATCTGGAAAGTACCTGCATGAATTTATCTTATTCCAAACTGTATTAAATTAATCTGTTTCATCACTATTCTAAAGAAATACCTCCAGTTTATTAAAAGTAAAAACAATAAATGAAATATTACATAATTATTAAGTCCAACTATAACAGAAAGGAACATATTTATAATTTAATTTAATATTCAAGTTTACTTTAAATAACTAGCCTACAGCTACTTTATTTTCACATTTTAACAAGTGAATGTAAATTATTATTAAACTTGAAGCAGCAGCAAACCTCACATAACTCCTGATTTAATAACCATTTCTTGTTGATTTGAAAATTCATTTTAAAATCCTGAATTATCTGTCGGATCCTCTCCTTCCTAATTAAAGAACTAAGTTTTGTTTCAAAAGCTGGTGTCTCTGTTTCTGGGTGGAAAAGCAGTGAAAATGACAGTAAAGTTCAGTCAATTTAATTTACAAATAAAGTGATAATTATATTTTTAAAAATTCTTTAAGATAAGTAAAACTGCAGTTCTTTGGTTTGTTCTAAAGCGAGCGGAGTGAGACATCCTAGCATATTTCCTCCTCTGTGTAAATTACCGACCAGCTGCTTTGGACGGGCTTTTAGTTTGAAATCAACACCAAAGGCGACTCTGCCTCCCTCTAGTGGCAATAAATATAAAAAATACAGACTGAGGCTTGTTGCAATAATTGTCGGTTAAAAGTGAATCGTTGTGATTTTGACATCTGCAGCTCAGATTAGTCAGTTACAGAAACCTGAAACAGGAACTGAATAAAGGTCAAAGGTCAGAGAACAGAAAGAATATTGCTTATTTTCAATCATTTAAATGTTTTCCACAGTTTATGATCCTGGTTTCTTACTGACCAGTGAATGATTCAATTTCAAAGAATGAAACGACCAGCTGATTCTGTTTGCGGTGCTTCTTTATTCGTTATCCACCTGTCAACACGAAACCAGGCAGCTTTAATTCAAACGGTGAGGTTAGCACTTCTCTTTCTGTCTAAACTAACACCGACATGCTGCTCTGCATGCACACTGCATTCACCCTGAAAACAAACCGTATAAAAGGACGAGACGGAGTAAAAACCCAACACAGATCATGAACCAGTCGGCCCAACGAGAAGGAAAACCGAGTCCGACCCGAACGGAGCTGCTGAGCAGAAAAGGCACAAAGACTCTGAACAACTCGGATCTATGCACAGAAACTAACAATCTTTAAAAAAAAAAAAAAATCAAACATTCAGTGAAACAGCGTTTACACTGCAGAACTTCAGACTGTTGTAGTTCAGATCCTTAAACCACCACTAGATGGCGCAACAACGAGACAGAAAGAGCTAAAAGTGGGAGAATGTTGTCATGAGAACAAAGACAATTTTACAAGAAAAAGGTTGAAATACAAGAATAAAGTCAAAATATTATCAAAATAAAGTAATAATATGAGAAGGAAAGTATATGACAACAGTCAAAATAATTTGAAAATAAAGTCAGAATATCACAACAAAAAGGTCCTACAGTAAAGCTCAAACAATACAAGAATAATGTCATATTTTCACAATAAAGTTGTAGTAATACAAGAATAGCCCCAAAATACCAGAATAGAATCAGAATATTACAAGAAAAATGTCTCAAAAATAAATTCATAATGAGAATAAACTCATTAGCAGAAAAACGTTGCATAAACGACTTTTACCAGAAAAAGTTTTATATGAAAATTGTAATATTACAATAAAAACATTGATCAACCGTAAAGTTGTAATAACACCAGGATGAAGTCATAATATTATCAGAATAAAGTAATAATTTTATGAGAACTGACATGTAAAATCAGTCTTAGGGCTGCACTAACATGAGGAATGTTCAGCATGTTGTGAAGTTATGCTTTGGTTTCCATTTGACAAATAAGAAAATAATATTTTAACATTTATTATCAGGACTTTGAAACAATTGAATCTATTTAGGAGAAAGAACCACAGACATCAAATCTCTATTCTCTCCAAGCTTTGCTCCAATTTAAACATTTTCTCATAATTTTATGACTTTCTTCTGGTAATATTATGAGTTATCTTTGTAAATTAAAACATATTCTGGCCCTAATAATCCGTCACACTGAGCTGACTCGTCTTTTTCAGGTGGATTTTGGTGACACCTGTGGTCACTGAAGGTACTGCTGCTGGGTTTTATTATAATCTATGTTCGGATGGCCTAAAAAAAACACGCATCAGAAATCATTACACTTTTGTTTCACTCCATAAATAATGCAAATTTAAATTATAGATTTGACTTTAGTTACGTGGTTGTTTCTTTTTGGCTTGAAGTGGCTGCACTTTTCTTCAGCAGCCAGTAGAGGCTGCTATAAACAGGTTTATGAGTATAAGTCCATAAATGAAAAACATTTTACCCCAATAACTAGCAAAAACCTTGTTAATTGTAACAACTTTCATGATTTCTGTGAGAACGCTAAACCAAATGACAGAGTTAGATCAGAAAACACCGATCTAACTCGGTGTTTTCTGAGCTACTTTATTTTCACATTTTAACAAGTGAATGTAAATTATTATTAAACTTGAAGCAGCAGCAAACCTCACATAACTCCTGATTTAACAACCATTTCCTGTTGATTTGAAAATTCATTTTAAAATCCTGAATTATCTGTCGGATCCTCTCCTTCCTAATTAGGGTTAGGGTGGGTTGTATGTTTGTAAACCAGTTGTTACAAACATACAACAAGGATTAAAGTCAAAATAACTTTCAAACATTGTTTAAAACTGTTGCTAAATTACATCCCAGGTTATAATCTGAAATATTCTCCTCAGGTCTCTGGCAGCAGGTTTCTGTTTCCTGAACATCTACTCAGCCAACGCAGTGGAGGTTTAGCAAACATAGCAATAATATTTAATATTCGCCTCTATGTAGATGATTCTGTCCTGTTGGACAATGTTCTTTCTGGTTGACAGCAGAGGTCTGGATATTAACGGACACCTGCTGAGACTGTTGCTTATTAACTAAAAGCAGCAGAGATGAAGGTTAAAGATAGAGCTAAGTGAAGTTCTTCTACTAGCCACCAGGAGACGCTAAAACGGTATTTATAGTTAGCAGACTGGTTTCTGTGGTCCAAAATAATCTCAACCCTGAATCTTCTGGATTGGAATCTGGTTTCTGATCCAGATTCCGATCAAACTTTCAGATTTACTGCTCCTCTAACTACGTTTAATGATTTACTTTTATTAAAAGTTAATCAGGTTAAAAAGCAGACAGTGATTGTCTCTACTGTCATTCCTGTCTGCATTATTTCTGTGTTTATGTTTAATTTACCTGAAGCTGCAGCAGCCTCCTGTAATCCAGAGGAAGTGTTTCTGAAGTTCTGCAGTGTGAACGGACCCGTTACACCTGAGCGTCTGATCTGCAGCAGCTCAGACACGTTTACAGTTCAGGTAGAAAAAATTCTAAAATAAACACTTCAAAGTACACTCAGCGATCAATAAATAGAAAAGGTTTGAGATAAAGACAGAAGAGGATCAGCTCCATCAGCTCAGTCTGCAGCAGCGCCCCCTGCAGGTCAGACAGGAAACGACTCGTTAGCGTTTCCTGTATGGATCTGTTGGGTCTGAGATGAAGCTGCTGCAGACAGAAAAGCTTCACAGCAGAGCTGATGCTGTTCAGTCCAGAGATCGGCACCAGAACCAGAACCAGAACCAAACTCCTCCTGTTGAGCTGAAAGCATCTTTATACATAATAAAAGTCAAACAGGCACATCTGCAGGTTGATTAAAAAATAAAAACAGAACTTTATGGTTTCTGTCTAGAATAAATAAGATGGCACAGGTTTAAAATCTAAAACTTTGTGTTAAAACATCAAACTTTATTCAACGACTAAAAGTGACGTTAAAAATAATTTGTTCTCCAGCATCAACCCATCGTCTGTAACTTGAGGGATTATTTTTCCCTGCAGGCGCAGCATGGAGCCGGCTGTCTCTGACCTGAGCCCCAGTCGCATGCAGTAGCAGGACTTCCTGTGTGGAAGCAGAATCATCATCATCATCATCAGTAGCAGGTGGTTAGCATGGCGGCTGCTAGCAGCTCAGCTCTACACGTTGATGGCGTGGGCGTGCTTCTTGCACAGAGGCTTGTCCTTCTTGGAGTAGAAGGGCTGACCCTCCAGGTTCACATGGCACACCTGCAGAGACAGCAGCACTTAGAGGAAGGTCTGACCTCTGACCTCTGCCTCTGAGCCGGCTCTTACCGCGCACACGAAGCAGGTGTCGTGCCAGGTGTGGCCCAGAGCCTCGATGAATTTATCTCCAGCCTCCACCGGGAAGTCGCAGCCGTGACACTTGGTGCTGAACAGGGCGACGTAATCTGACGGAGCAGAAGGAACGATGCTAAGCTGCTAACACGCCAGAAGGAACGATGCTAAGCTGCTAACACGCCAGAAGGAACGATGCTAAGCTGCTAACGCGCCAGAAGGAACGATGCTAAGCTGCTAACGCGCCAGAAGGAACGATGCTAAGCTGCTAACGCGCCAGAAGGAACGATGCTAAGCTGCTAACGCGCCAACATTCTAATACGCTAATATTTGTTCCAGAACAGCTAAACAAGGACTGCCAGCAAATTCACCATTTTTGTTCCAAGGCTCAAGGATTCGTCAGAACCAGTGGTGGGAACACTTCTGCTAGTCTGCTAATAGCAAAGGGTTTAGCTCTTAGCTTTAGCGTTTTTGCTGACTTTGAAATTGTTTAGCACTTAGCTTTTTCTAAATTCATTTTTATGGATACAATTTAAATTCAAACAGCAGAAAATTCAAACTTATCATTGGCTTTAGCATTAGCTTCCACTGTTTACTCTGTTGGTGTTCCAACTTCAGAATTTTTATGTTTAGCGTTTTAGAGTTAGCTAAAGCTAGCAGCACCGCCACTGATAGCAAGGAAATTAAAATAATCACAGATGAATTTATGAAACAAATCTTCATCTCCATAACAACAAAAACAGCTCCTGTCGACTAACTTCCTACTGATTTAACCACTTTAACCACCACCAGGACCATATGAGACCACAGGACCATATGAGACCAGCAGGACCATGTGAGACCAGCAGGACCATATGAGACCAGCAGGACCATATGAGACCAGCAGGACCATATGAGACCAGCAGGACCATATGAGACCAGCAGGACCATGTGAGACCACCAGGACCATATGAGACCAGCAGGACCATATGAGACCAGCAGGACCATGTGAGACCACCAGGACCATATGAGACCAGCAGGACCATATGAGACCAGCAGGACCATATGAGACCAGCAGGACCATATGAGACCACCAGGACCATATGAGACCAGCAGGACCATATGAGACCAGCAGGACCATATGAGACCACCAGGACCATGTGAGACCACCAGGAGCAAGTTCCCTGTCTTTTCCTGGTCGTCTCTTCGGACCATGTTCCCTGTTGGTGGACATTAAGCCTCCAGTATAAACCCGGTTCTGTCGCAGAGAACCGGGCTCGCTGTACCTTTCTCGCAGTACGGCTCTCCGTCCTCCATGTGGAACAGGCTGTTTCCAAACGGTTTCCCGCAGGCGGCGCACACGAAGCAGGTGGTGTGCCACGTCTGCCGCAGGGCGTGCATCACTTCCTGCAACGCACGTGGTCGTTACGTCACTCAGAGAAACACCAGAGGCAACAAACTAACCAAGGCCTCAGAAACTCAAAAATCAGAAAAATAAACTATTATAATGTTAAAAGGAGACGTATAATCCAAACTAATTTTTTTAGCCCTTAAATATATTTTGCGTATTCTTTGAATTTCTAGAACAGCATTGATGATGAATCTGGTCTCTCTTGGTGCTGCGTAGATTTCTCTGTTTTCTGTTTGAATTTCTCACCAATTACACAAATCTGACATTTTTATTTCTTGCAGTAATTTTGTAGTCCAAGTTCCAGGATTTGAAACTTCAAATTGAGGTCAAAATGTTTGGTTGTTGGTGAATTACGCCATCAGAATCTCTTCTTAGTACCATTTCTCTTGGAAATGTTCCCACATCAGAGGTGGAGTATTTGTTGTGCAAAAGACAACTGTGTTGCGATGACATCCTGGTCATTGCTTTGCTAGCAGTAGCATTGTGTCTTCTATTGCTATTGCTAATGTTAGCGCTTTGTGCTAGCGGTTAGCTCCCTGAGGACTGAGCCATCCTGCATGATTCTCGTTGTTTTTGCCCTTTTTGTCTTTCCTTCTATGCGATTCCTGGTGCTAGCATTAGCATTAGCTGGCTTGCTAACTATGTCAAGACTTCCGTTCCCATTCCCATCAGCTCAGAGCTATAAACTCAAAACACGTGCAATGTGACTTTCTAACCACTACATGAGAAAGTCAGGATGACCTATGACCCCAGGGTCTGCCTCACCCCCATGATCTTGGTGTTGCAGCGGGCGCAGGTTGGAGCGAAGAACTCCTCGTAGCAGTTCTCACAGTAGACGTTGTTCTGCTCCTCCACGAAGCTGACGTCGGCCAGGGAGACATGGCAGTAGTGGCAGTTGAACTCTTCGGGGTGCCAGGACCGGCCGAGGGCCACCAGGAAGGGGCCCCTGGGGACCACAGCAACACCGTCACACACTATGGACCGCAACGAGCCACTCTGATGAACGCCGAGGCCCGTACCTAATGACGCTGTTGCACGCTGAACACAGAGGCGTGCGGCTGCTGGCGGCGAACCTCTCTGCTCTTTGAGCCACACCCCTCGCCACAGGAAGGAGGGGGGCGGGGCTCGGTGTGACGGGGGCGGAGCTGGGGGTGGGCGGCCCGGCGGGGGACGGGTTAGGGATGTACGCCGGCGGGGGCGGAGCCGCCTGAGGAAGCGGCTGGACCTTCATGGAGGAGCTGGTGGTCTTCCCCGGGTCGAACTTATCGGCGAAGTTGGTGTCGGTCACCCAGGGCGGTCGGTTGGCGGTGGAGGAACCCGGAGGAGGAGCGGCGGGGGGCGGGGCCGGGGCGGCTGCTGCAGGGCGGGGCTGGGGCGGGACTGGAGCTGGAGCCACAGGCAACACGGTCTGATAGCATCACAAACTGAACACAGACGGGCTAACTCTGAAAGCGCTTAGCGCACTTAGCTTCCCTTCAGCTAAAATCTAGGAGTGAAATAACTCTGGTTTTAGCATTAGCTTCTCCTGAATACAGCGTTGTTATATATTGGCTTTTATAATGCTGAAGCCTTTTGAGACTCTGAGAATCAGCAATGGTGACCTCTGACCTTCACGCTGACTGACAGGTGTTCTGGTTACAGCCTGATATCTGCTGATGTGCGCCCTCTGACGGCCGCCATATTCACACTCCCTCACCTGGCTGGGAGGGGAAGATGCAGGCCGTGCTGACCACCTTCGGGGGGGCGGAGCCAACGGGGATCTGGATGGAGCTCTGCTGGGTGGGCGGGGCTTGGAGTGGGGGAGGCTGCTGGTAGAGCGGGGGCATCGGCTGGAACTGCTGCGGCATCGGCTGGAACTGCTGAGGGGGCGGAGCCTGGTGCGTGGGCGGGGCCATCCCATACTGGCTGGAAAAGCACAGACACATGTTAAGGTCGAAGGTTCAATTCCCACAGCAGAGCCTTCATCTGAAGGTGCAGTCTTCATCACGGACTGTCTTCTGATTGGTCAGGCTACAGAGCCTCTGATTGGCTGCTTGGAGTGACCAGTTAATGTTCTCTTCATCCATCCATCCGTCCATCCATCCATCCATCCATCCATCCATCCATCCATCCATCCATCCATCCATCCATCCATCCATCCATCCATCCATCCATCCATCCATCCATCCATCCATCCATCCATCCATCCATCCGTTCGTCCATCTCAAAGTTTCTTCAGGAATATTTCTGCCTAATCAGCTCAGCAGGGGGCCTGATGTCCCACTCTCTGTGAAACACTTGAACGCACCGCCTCTCTCTGAAGACTGAAATCCAAAGAAAAATTCCCAACACTTCCTCACCCTCTGACCTCTGACCTCTACTGCTTCCTGTCAAGTGTCTACATTCACAAGCTGATGATCTGCTGGGGTTTCGTCCAATCAGAGGACGGATGATCTGCTGGGGTTTCGTCCAATCAGAGGACGGATGATCTGCTGGGGTTTCGTCCAATCAGAGGACGGATGATCTGCTGGGGTTTCGACCAATCAGAGGACGGATGATCTGCTGGGGTTTCGTCCAATCAGAGGACGGATGATCTGCTGGGGTTTCGTCCAATCAGAGGACGGATGATCTGCTGGGAGTCAGGAATGTTTCAGGGTGAATCCAGCCTGGGAGCAGCAGCTGGATGTTGGATCAAGGTGATTAGAGCTTTATTAGATCTGGAGTGGTGAGGAAGAGGAGGAGGAGGAAGAGGACAGACGTTCCTCCATGACATCATCTCCATGTTCGGCTCCTGCTCACATCTTTGACTGTTTTTTTATTAAATTCTGAATCCTATTTGGATCTAATGGTAAAATGTGTTATAATAATCATAACCAATAATATTAATTTTTAACACCCAAATTATTACACCTTGGTGTTTATTTGGAAAATATTGAGCACTTTGGGATTTTCTCCTACAAAAATATTTTTGTTTTCTCTGGCAAAAGAACATTTAACCATGGAAAACTTTAGTTGGTATATATAAAAGATTTAATGTGGTGAAAGTTAAATATTAGTCTGTATTAGTTTAATAAACCGTATTGTTTTGGGACATCAAAGTGGAAACTGTGAAGTTAATTAAATTTAAATGAAAGCTTCTGAATTAATATTGTTAGAGATAAATAACCAAACAATATTAAACAATGTTTGTTATTTTTTGTGGTTCTGAAACAAGTTTTATTATTTCTTGTCTTGTTTCTTGTTGTTTTCAATCTGACATTTTAACATATCTGCTGTTTTATGAACTGAGTTTATTAAACCGTTTCCAGCAGGAAGTCGACCTTCAGTTGGATCTAATCTGCTTCCTCTTCCTCCCAGAGACAAAATAGACTCTCTGGAGGAAACAGCCGACCTCTGCTGCATCGATCCAGGACGAGTGGAGCCTGGAGGATCGATGGGATTAATGGAGGATGATGAGCAAAGAGCCGGCGGCGGCGGCGGCGACGGCGGCGGGCCGGTGGGCGGAGCCTGTTACGTCACATGATGCTTCTCTGCAAACTTTACGTTCTGCTCAGGTTTCCAACTTCCTGTGTCTGTTGCCATGGTAACTGATGCTAGAAACCCGGCAGCACAGAAACGGTTTATCAAGAAATAATAAGTTTTGTGAATGTTTGTCTGCTTTGTGTTTAGTTTAGTTTTCCTGTTAAAATAAAGTGAGGCGACTGAAACACTGATATGTTCTGGATCAGAACCTCTTCATGGTTCTGATCAAATCTGGATCTGTAGCTCTATGCTCCCATCATGAGGTTTGACATTCTGGATCTGGTTCTGTCTCGTTCCAGAGATCCAGTGGATCCAGATCAGCCTGCAGAGCTGCAGCTCCCCCTGCTGGACACACACACTCACTGCATGCAGCTGGAGAAATGGACCTGCAGGTTCGGGTCAGTGAACAGTGAGGGAGGGGGAGGGGGTGCTCAGGTGAGGAGGCGGAGTCTACCTGCTCCTCTTCATCACCTCCTCCTCCTCATCCTCCTCCTGCTGCTGCTGCTGAGCTGGAAGCAGAAGTAAAGAACCGATTGATCGCTCCGCCTTTGTCCTCCAGAACCAGCAGAACCAGACCTACTGGGCTCGGTGTGGGTCAGGTGGGCCAGCAGCTGGAACGTCTTGGACTGGGTGCTGCGGCGACTCCAGTTGCTCTGGTTCTGGTTCTGGTCTGTGGTCCGGACCGCCTGGCAGACTGGAGAGGCGCTGTCCACCAGCCGGTCGCTTACAGAGACACGACTGCAACCAGAACCGGACCGGGTCAGAACAGAACCGCTTCAGGAACATCGATCAGTCCCAGAGCTGGAAGAACTCCGGATCCTCGATCTGAGTGGGTTAACTGGGTTAACTGGTTTAACTGGCTTAAATGGTTAAAGACACACTGACTTGACTCGATACTGAGAGACGGGAAGATAAAGCAAGAATTCATCAGAGGAGAAACCGGATCAGAACATTCAGAGATTTTCTCTTCAGTCGACATTTGTCACCTCCAGAGACGCGCAGACCTGAGGGTCAATCTGGGGTCATTCAGGGTCAATCTGGGGTCATTCAGGGTCAATCTGGGGTCATTCAGGGTCAATCTGGGGTCATTCAGGGTCAATCTGGGGTCATTCAGGGTCAATCTGGGGTCAGGCTGAGAAATACTTTTTTAAATCTCCAGAATAAAGTTATAATTTTATGTCAACTCCTCCAACAAAAATAATTAAAATTAAATAAATTTTGAGCATCTTGTGAAATTATACTTGGCATCAAATTATTATGATTATCAGTAAAAATCTGAACTGATCATCAAATCCTGAAAACTCTTCAAACTTTTACTCATTAAAACTTTTTTCTTGTAATTTTATTTTGATGTTCTGACTTCATTCTCAGTTTTCACTCTGGCCCTAAAACTCATATTTTTAAGATTTTCTGGTTTGTTTTCTAAAAGTTTTTCGTTTTACGCATCAGAAATATTGAACATTTTAATGAGTTTTTACAGTTTTTTCTAAAACGTATTAAAAATCAGTTTTTGTTTTTCATCACAGCGAAATAGAAACGAAGGGAAACGATTCACATCAGCAGCTTCAGACTGACGACAGCAGAACCTGCAGGCCGACCACCAGAACCTGCAGGCCGACCACCAGAACCTGCAGGCCGACCACCAGAACCTGCAGGCCGACCACCAGAACCTGCAGGCCGACCAACAGAACCTGCAGGCCGACCATCAGAACCTGCAGGCCGACCAGCAGAACCTGCAGGCCGACCACCAGAACCTGCAGGCCGACCATCAGAACCTGCAGGCCGACCATCAGAACCTGCAGGCCGACCACCAGAACCTGCAGGCCGACCACCAGAACCTGCAGGCCGACCACAGAACCTGCAGGCCAACCACCAGAACCTGCAGGCCGACCATCAGAACCTGCAGGCCGACCATCAGAACCTGCAGGCCGACTCATCAGAACCTGCAGGCCGACCACCAGAACCTGCAGGCCGACCACCAGAACCTGCAGGCCGACCACCAGAACCTGCAGGCCGACCATCAGAACCTGCAGGCCGACCACCAGAACCTGCAGGCCGACCACCAGAACCTGCAGGCCGACCAGCAGAACCTGCAGGCCGACCACCAGAACCTGCAGGCCGACCACCAGAACCTGCAGGCCGACCACCAGAACCTGCAGGCCGACCACCAGAACCTGCAGGCCGACCACCAGAACCTGCAGGCCGACCATCAGAACCTGCAGGCCGACCACCAGAACCTGCAGGCCGACCACCAGAACCAAAACATTATTACAGATCAGAACCAACACCATCACAACCGTCTGTGATTATTGGGTGATTATTGATCCTTCTGACAGCAAAGGTCATCAAGAAGAGCAACCAGAACCAGAACTAGAGTCTGGATCTCTTAGAGTTCACAGAACCAGAACCAAGAACCCAGCAGAGCAACAAGTCAATAAACGGACCTTCGAATGAAACAGGAGAATAAAAGTGGAGGACTGAGCTGCTCAGAACTGAACCCAACAGAACCAGAACCTCCGCAGAGGTCAGATTTTACCCAAAGCACCGACTTGTCCAAAGAGTTGGACATCAGGCGGCGTCCTACCCAGCATCGTGTCCCTTGGCCTGCGATTGGCCGGCGATGGTGTCCATGATGGCGTCCTGTGAGTACAGGCTGATGGGCGTGTTGTACTGGGCGTGGATGATGGTGGCCTTCCCGCCCGGACCCGTCACCTCGATGGTCTTCTGGGCCGGCAGGCCCGAGTCCTTCAGCACGCCGGGGCTGAAGCCGGCACTGAGGGGAGGACGGACAAGACCAGGAAGACACGGAGGACAGGACGGTTGGACGACTGGGTTTGAGTTTAAAACAAGAAGAAGAAGAAGAACCAACCAGAAATCTGCATGCTCACAGCAAACACACCACGGGTCCGGTTCACCACAGAACCAGCAAGCAGGACTGGGCTGGACTCAACCAGAACATCAAGACACATAGGAGACCCGTTTGGGAGGCACTGGAGACGCGTCGGAAACGCTACATAACTACATGTCCTCAAACTGACGAGGAAACTATTCGCGAAAACAAACTTGGAACTGAATAAACGTCACAAAAATTAAAACTGCTTCCCATTTCACCAGAAACAGTTCTGTGGCTTTCATCTTTATTTCTAGCTGTAGAAAAATCTTTCAATAATAATAACTAATATAATAAAGATGCAGTTCATGCACTCGGCAGCATGCAGTCTGCACCAAGGTTTTGCTGAACTGGATTTGGTGTCAAACGCTGATTACTGTCATAATCTGGCATAGAGACAGAAATGAATGGAATTAAAGAGATTAAATTATTTTCTAATCAAGACATTTTCACTCCTAGAAACACTAAACTACCCACTGAGGTTTGTTCCAGCAGCTAAAGATTCGTGCTGATCTACAGATCTAATCTACAGACGTCCAGCAGAACCACAGCAAACCGTCAGACACAGCAGAGACAGGATACTAACTTGGGAGGAGCGGGGCAGAAAACCTTGGAGACAAACAGACGACAGAAACAGAAGAAGAAGAAACATCATCAGAGGCTGAACAAAGGCCTTCACATGAAGAAATGAAGATCAGCGTCCGTCAGCAGGAGGCGCTCTTCATCGAGAACCTTCAGGTCCTCCTCCAAACGGGCCAGTACCACCTTTCATCTGGTTCCAGAACCTTTCATCTGGTTCCGGAACCTTTCATCTGGTTCCAGAACCTTTCATCTGGTTCCAGAACCTTTCATCTGGTTCCAGAACCTTTCATCTGGTTCCGGTACCAGATGAAAGATGCAGATGTAGATCTCTTCCCTCTGCTTCTCGTGTTTAAACCGGAGCAGCTCCAGATCTCCAGCTGCTGAATCTTTGGTTTCTTCTGGATTAAATGCCGAGTACGGTTTGGTTTAATCCCTCTCTAAATCAACCGTCGTCTATAATTTCAGTCCTGAACCCTTGTGACGCGTGTTGGGGTGGGGTCAGGTTACCCCTGACCTTTAGAGACGCCCTCGCTCCGACAGGTGTCCGGCCTCGGCGTTGGCTCGGTCACCAAACCCAGCTGAAGAATCGCTGCAGGAACGCCGCTCTGGATTAACTGATCTCTGCGCCTCAGCTAAAAGTTTCATCCCTAAATGTTCTGATCAGGTTTGGTTCCTCCTCCTTGGGGTCAAAGGTCAGCAGCGTTAGTGGCATACTCTCTACGTACCCCGCCTGCATGGCCGCCATCTCCCTCAGAGTCTCCTCTGAGTACAAGCCGATGGGGGAGTTATACTGCCCCCGGTGGTGGGGGCTGGGCGCCGCGCCACTCCATCCCGGAGAGCCGGCCGCCGCAGGCTGGGGCGGCGCCGACGCACGGCCGTTTACCTGAGGCGCCGGGCGGAGGAGGAGACATGAGGGCTCATCTGAGGGACAGACTCACAGCAGGACTTTTCCAGTTTCAGACTAAAATCACACTTTGTTAGAAATTAGAATCTGGACCATATTAAACAATTCGGTTTTATCTTCAAACTGTCTGATTTATGCGGAGGAGTTTTGGTACAACAGAAATAAAAACTCCAATTAAAATCACTTTCAACAATTTAACAGTGAAGGTTTTACTCCAACCCTAAACATTTACATTCAGCCTGTTCCCCTCCTGATGGTCCGGTCGACCCGGTTCTACTAGAACCAGAACATCTGCTCCCCCTCCAGCTGCTGTGGTTCTGACCCAAACCAGCCTGTTCCCCTCCTGGCCTGTGGGGGCGCTGCACCAACAACCACTGCAGGAAACGACACTAAAACCTCTGAAGACACTGAGAGCAACTTCCTGTTTCACCAGATGGAACAAGATGGAGGCGTCAGAGTTTAGAGCTGGAGGATTTCTCTTTAGTCTTTGGCTGAAGACCAGGAGCCATTTCTACTGCTAGCGCTAGGCTAACATGCTAGCGCTAGGCTAGCATGTTAGCATTGGCTGGATGTACCCAGAATGCCCTGCACTGCTGGGAATGATTCATCTGACTGTACATTGTTGGTTTAATTTAAATCTATCAGTTTCCTATTGTTTGATTATTGGTGAAGCAGACAGATTGATAATCCAGCAGCAGAAATAGATCAACTTTCATTTTTTATAATCTCAAAACATCAGAGTATTGTGATCAATTTTAATACTTCTCACCAGTCATCTCAGAAAGTGAAAAACATTTCAAATAGATCCGTCTCACAGGGACTAAAATATTTTAAGCCTTCATCTGTTTTGCAGTTTTATTGGTCATAAAAACCCAAAAATAAATTTCCTCAGAAAATCAGATCAGACTGATGAGAAACGGATGGTTGAAGAATAAATGTGAAGTTTCTGTAAAGTACATGCTCCTCTATGCTCTCCATGGCAACCAGTCAGCTGCAGCCATAATCATGACATCACTCTGTGTGTTGGTTCACTGTGAGACGACTGGTGAGACGTTTCCACTTCAATGCCACATTCTGAGAGTTTGAGATGTTCTGCTGGAAGGAGCAGTTCCTCATGTCGCCACTGGAGGCAGCAAACAGTTTCTGAACCATGAGACACTGCAGTCAGGGGGCGGAGCTACCTGCTGGTGAGGGATCATGGGAATCACGGCGTCCATTCTGGGCGGCGCCAAGGCAACGGGACGCTTCGACCTGCAGGGGAAAAAACATGAGTGCTGCTGGTTCTGCAAGTGAGGTGACCTCCGGTGACCTGAGGTGACCTCTGGTGACCTGAGATGACCTGAGGTGACCTCTGGTGACCTGAGGTGACCTGAGGTGACCTCTGGTGACCTGAGGTGACCTCCGGTGACCTGAGGTGACCTCCGGTGACCTCAGGTCCTCACTTGGTCATGGTGAGCGCCAGGCTGTGGTGCGCCATCTTGATCTTGTTCTGGGCGTCCAGGTGGGTCATCCCCTCGGTGCTGACGCCGTCGATGGCCACGATGACGTCGCCCTGGATCAGGTTCCCCTGCGCCGCCTTGCTGCCCGGCGTTATCTGTCTCAACAGAGAGAACCGGGCCAGAACACAGAGAACGGGTCAGCGCCACGGCGGATTACCGCTGGCGTTCCAAGAAACAATCAGTGGAATGAGAACAGATCGATTTATCATCCGTTCACTCAGATTACTGTAATCTAGGGACAAATAATCTCGCTAGGAGACAGAATCGGGTCAGAGTGGGCTGAGAGGGGAGAACCTTCCAGAACTTCTCCGACCCTCCAGAACCTTGTGACCCCAGCTGGTCCGATTGGCTGCCAGATTAATCAGAACCAGATCATGAAGTTTAACAGGAAGCTGCTCACTGAGCCCGAACAATGCCGGGCCTGTGCGGCGGCCCGGTTTCAGAGCCTCTCTGACCCACATACAGGTGGCAGCCTGCATGGCTCACATTTCACAACCGGGTCGGACCGAACCGGCCGCCATGATCCCTGGTTCTGGTTGGTTCTGATCCGCTGGTCCAAATCGTTTCAGCTTCGTGTAGTTCAGATTCAGACATTTCTCTGATTTCTGGTAATTTAATCTGATTAAATTCATTTGTTTTGGTTCCATTAATCCCTAAACAGGAAGAGAAGAATCATAAATTAAAAATTAAAGTTTATTCACCTCTAAACATAAAACCAACAGAAAGCTGAAACATGGAAAAACAGAAAAACACCCAGAAATATTTATAAAATCATAACATTCATCATGTTTTAATAAAGTTATCACCAGATATTTTATCTAGTTTCAGTTCAGAGTTAAATCGGTTATTTAAAATAGTTCATCTACCTGAAGCTCTTTGCTGAATTTTGTAACTTAATTTTATAGAATATTCCTGTTTCTCGTTTCCATAGCGATCTGGTTTCTGGATCATTTATGGTCAGTTATTTTTAAATTATGTCACACTGTAGTGACCCCTACTAGTTAAAAGCTAGCTATGCTAACCCTAAAGCACTAATCATAAACAGTAGCTCTGCTAATGCTAAGATGCTAAATTGCTCATTTCAGCTACTGACTGATGCAGATCTGCTCTCAGCGAGCGGCCATGTTTTAACCAACATGGCGCCCAGAGCAGCTGCAGCTGCTGCTCCTGCTGCTGCAGCTGCTGCTGCTGCTGCTGCTGCTGCTGCTGCAGCTGCTGCTGCTGCTGCTGCAGCTGCTGCTCCTGCTGCTGCAGCTGCTGCTGCTGCTGCTCCTGCTGCTGCTGCTGCAGCTGCTGTGACCTTTAAGACGTTATTGTTGTTTATGTCCTGCAGCAGACGTTTAATCTAGTTTCTGACGTTTCAATCCCCGATGTCCCATTAGGCTGTGATCTTTGACCTTCTGGCTCCGACGTGAAGGGTTCAGGTTCTGGTTCTGGTTCTGGTTCCGGGATGGATTCTCTCTCAGTAATCTAATATTTCTGATTTATGGCCTTAAATCTGATCTGCTTAAAGGTCTAAAACGCTTTAAAAGAAGTAAATATTTATGTTTCTGTATTTGTTTGGTATAAAACTGTAGGGTTTCCTTCTGACCTCTGACCTCTTCACTATAGGATCCACCAGGATCCCTGCAGGTCTAATTTGGGCTCTGCGGATGTGGGATGCCCCCGCTGCTGTAATGGGAGCCGGGTCGGTTCCCATTACAGCAGCGGGTCGGTGCCGGCCGGGTCGGTGCGCCGGGTCGGTGCCGGCCGGGTCGGTCCTGGCCGGGTCGGTCCTGGCCGGGTCGGTGCTGGCCGGGTCGGTGCCGGCCGGGTCGGTGCCGGCCGGGTCGGTGCCGGCCGGGTCGGTGCCGGCCGGGTCGGTGCCGGCCAGGTCGGTCCTGGCCGGGTCGGTCCTGGCCGGGTCAGCGCCGCGCTGCAGCACGGCTCCAGTTACCGCCGGCTCGCCTTTCACTGTAAAGTTTACAGGAGCAGCTGAAGCTGCAGGAAAGCCGACGCCTGCAGGGCAAAGAGCCGCTGCGCTCTGCAGCAGCAGCAAAACATGACGCAGAGATCAGCAGAAAGCTGCATCCTTCACAGAATACAGAAGACAAGAAATGACAAGTTTCCCTCTGAGTCACTGGATCCAGTTCAGCTGAGGGACAAACCAGCTTAAAGGGAAACCAGTTCAGATGTTTGTAGAAATGTACAGAGAGCCATTACTAAAGCTACACTCAGAAATTAACAGCAATAATTTGGGTTAATTTTGTAAGTCATATTTTTGCTGCACTTCATACTAAATGTTTCACTTGGAACTAAAAACTTGACCAGCTGAATAGTTTCCTTTAAACTAAACATTTAGTTTGAATCTAAGTATTTAGTAGCACAGCTGCAGTCTGGAGCTAAATGTTTAACTCCTAGTCAACCATTTTGTTGAGAAGTTCAATATTTCCATCTCCATATTTAGCTAGCTCAGAGCTAACCGTTTAGCTAATGTGGAAATTTCCCCCTGATGAGGGGAAGTGAACTGTCAAAGTAAAAGCCTGCTAACTTCTACATCCTGCTGGTGAAACTGAATCACTTCAGTTTCTGCAGATTAACATTTAGTTGGTAAAATGTAAATATTTAGCTCGCTAAGTAAATGTTTTGCTTTAAACTGTGACATTTATGAATGAGTGAATCACACGGTGAACGTATGACTGAATAATGAATAACACAAATTATAGCTGCTAACTGAGTTACAATCAGCTCAAGTTCTGCTCAGCAGTTTGGCCAAATACTCCAAACCTTTACACCAGAACTTTCCTTCCTGCAGATTGGACCCATATAAATGAGGAACCAGAGAAAACCTGATGTTTGCTCCAAAACGGTTCTTCTGGTACCAAAACCCCATCAGTCCTGGTACCAGAGACAGCGCCGCCTCCTGCTGCTGTTTCCAAAGGATCCCCAGCCCCTGTTGACCAACTGCAGCTGAGCTACAGCAGCAGAAAGCCTGCTGTTACCATGGCAACATCAACCTTTAGTTTATCTGAACCTCCTGCAGACCGGATCAGAACCACCTGAGGGTCTTCCAGGCTAATTTGGTAACTTTGATTTTAAAATGGTAGAACTGTGATGGTTCAGACCCATAAACAGCTGATGATGCCGTTAGAACATTAAATAATCCAGATTAATAAATTAATCATAGAAATACATTTTTCCAGGAGCGCTTCATGTCTCTGATCGTCACTGATGGTTCTGGTTCTCCTGGCACCTTCAGAACATTAAAAGTCCAACATCAGTAGAACCTCAAGAACCGCAGGAGGTTCTGACATCTGAACCAGGTGACCAGAACCAGAACCGAGCTGCTTCTTCCCTCTGGATAAAAATGTTCGCTCCAAATCAACCAGAACATACGAGGCTTCGTAAGACACCGGTCCACAACAGAACCAACAGAACCACCAGATCGGACCAATAAAAATGTCTGACAGAACGGTTCTACTGGACCGATCAGAACCTTTCAGAAAACACTCATTCTAACGACATGGGCTGCTACTGAGAGTTGGGACACTATGAGTGGAAAATTTAGTGGAAGGAAAAAGTGTAAACTCAGCGCTTTTCATGCTTCCCTCTGATGACAAGTTTTACGGAGACCCTGATTTCAATTTCCAGGTACCGACCCACATTACAAACAGTACCAGTTTATCACCATGGCAACAGCAGCTGACAGGCCTGGCCAGAACCTTGAAGAGAATAAATGGACTGATATCAAGAGGAAGAAAGACAGCAGAACCAACGATGCAGATGACTTGAAGGAAGCTAGCAGTGGAGGACGTACTAACGCCACTCCGCTAATAGCAGAGCTAACGTTACATTTAGTGGCATGTTAACTGTTCCAAACAGATTCTAAAGCACAAATTTGAAGTTTTAGTTGTCAAATTAATAATTCCTCAAGTAGTTGAGTATTTATATTCATGCTCTTATTTTGAAGTTTGTTCAAAATATTGCATTGGCTTATTTTATAAATAAACTGAACAAATATTAAGAGCATAACAAATGAACGAATGAGTTAGCATTAGCAGATCTAATGTTTATGATTAGCGCTTTAGGGTTAGCTTAGCTAATTTCAGTTAGCTGAGCCGACCACTGGTCACTGTCAGAGCAACCTGGGCTTGCAGAACCTCAGGAGAACCACACTTCTGGGTTTTTATTGTTCTGGTTTAATCTTCTAGTTTCCTTCCAGATTCACCAACAGAAGAGCCCAGTAGAACCAGTAGAACCAGTAGAACCAGCAGAACCAGAGCAGATGCCAGCGCAGCCATGTCAGCATCTCCTCAGCAGTGAAGACAGAACCGGCTATTCAGAGACCGAGCTCTGGAAACATAAACCCGGTCCAGTTTTAGAAGCTGCAGCTCTGCTTTCAGGGGCCGTGGAGGCCATGAGGGGCCACCGAGGGCCGCCGAGGCCACGGGGGGCCCCCGAGGCCATGAGGGGCCACCGAGGCCACGGGGGCCATGAGGGGCACCGAGGCCACGGGGGGCCATGGAGGCCATGAGGGGCCACCGAGGGCCGCCGAGGCCATGAGGGGCCACTGAGGGCCGTCGAGGGCCGCCGAGGGCTGCCGAGGGCCGCCGAGGGCCACCGAGGCCACGAGGGGCCGTGGAGGCCATGAGGGGCCACCGAGGCCACGGGGGCCATGAGGGCCCACAGCAGCAGGCCCGACTCAGCAGCCACTCATGGGATGACGGGAAGCAACAAGCAGCTTCACTGTAGCGTCTCCCTGATGATGAAACCAGAGCTGAAGGCTGATTGGTTCAGTAAAGAGTCTCAGGCCAACCAGAAACTCTCCTTAAGTATTTACACCCCTCTGCCGGATCAACCCCACCGGATCGACCCCATGCTTACCCTGGAGACGGTCAGCGGCATGTTGAAGTCCTTGCCCCCCTGCAGCCTGAAGCCCCAGGGCCCGGGGCCCGGCAGGGTCACCGTGTAGCAGCTCATTCCTCCAGGCGGATCCTCGGCTCCGAACCGCAGAGACGCTCTGGAAGAGAGGAACCGTCTGAATGGACAGGCAGGAGGAAGGCTGAGGAAGACGAGGCGGCGGGGCGCGGCGCTAAGAATAGTCAGGGATCGCAGCGCGGCATTGTGGGAGGGGGCGCGGACGGGGAGGAGGGGTAGGACTTATATGGCGTGAAAGGAGAGACGGGGAATGCCAGGCTCGCTGTGATTCACCAGGTTAATATAGACCCTCCGATTCTTCCAGACCCTCTACAGGGTCTCCCACGGACACAACCAGGAGCCGGCAGGAAACGTCTCGTTATCTGGAGATGATAGTGCCGAGAGGTCCGATACGGGAAAGGTCAGCAACAGGAGGCCAAATACCTCACTGGGACCAGAACCACTCAAACACTGGGACCACAACCTATGGGACCAGAACCAGTTCACTGGAACCAGAACGTATGGGACCAGAATCTACTGGATCCAGTCTTGTCAATCAGCACTGCCCAGCAGTAATCCTTGGTATGCTAGTTGTTAGCCTACCCAAAGCTAACAAAAATTTGAATGCTAGCCAAGCCAAAGCTAACACCAGCCTATTCAATGCAGCAGCTTCTCAGGCAGCTTTACTCCTGAATCTGGTTAGTTTTAGAAATGACGCCATGACTGAGTCCAGAACCATGACTGAGTCCAGAACCATGACTGAGTCCAGAACCAGGAACAGAAATGGATCCTTACAATTTCTTGTTGGTTTCAGTCTGGAAGAAAATCATTAAAAGGACCTCTAATAACAGTTGTCCCTGATGGAACCTGTAGCATGTAGCCTGGAACCTGTAGCATGTAGCATGGAACCTGTAGCATGTAGCCTGGAACCTGTAGCATGTAGCCTGGAACCTGTAGCATGTAGCCTTGAACCTGTAGCATGTAGCCTGAAACTTGTAGCATGTAGCCTGGAACCTGTAGCATGTAGCCTGAAACTGTAGCATGTAGCCTGGAACCTGTAGCATGTAGCCTGAAACTGTAGCATGTAGCCTGGAACCTGTAGCATGTAGCCTGGAACCTGTAGCATGTAGCCTGGAACCTGTAGCATGTAGCCTGAAACTGTAGCATGTAGCCTGGAACCTGTAGCATGTAGCCTGGAACCTGTAGCATGTAGCCTGGAACCTGTAGCATGTAGCCTGGAACCTGTAGCATGTAGCATGGAACCTGTAGCATGTAGCCTGGAACCTGTAGCATGTAGCCTGAAACTGTAGCATGTAGCATGGAACCTGTAGCATGTAGCCTGTTGTTCAGGGCAGGGGGCCTGATCCCAGAGCAGCTGGTTCTGCTCAGTGTCGAATGTCACCTACTAAGTTTAGAGGGGAATCTGACAGAGAGGCTGCTGAGCCTCTGCAGGCTCCAGATCCATCCTTCCTCCTGGGATCCTCCCAATCGGACCAACCTGTGGACCCTAACAGAGATCCAGATCAATGGTTCTGCAGAAGTGGGGCAGCCTCTGAAGGGACCCACAGAGAGCCTCCAGAGGCCTGGAGAGCACCTGCTCAATCCACCCATCCATCAGGTGTACCTAATAAAGTGGCCCTGTCTGAAAGGTCAGACCGGCTGGTAAATGGAGTGTCCCCTCCTCCGGCTGAGGCTGAGTAAAGGTCAACTCTGCTGCTCCATCAGCCTTTCAGAACCAGCGGAACTGGACCAGAACCAGCAGAGCAACTGTCTGGAGATGTTTTCAGTCTCTGAACTCAAACCTGCAGCCTCTCAGAAACTGTATGACTTTCCACCTGGGCCAGGTAGCCCCGCCCCGCCCCGCCCCGCCCAGCAGGGCCGCCCTGTGCACAGAAACCAGCAAACACCCCGAAATCAACCCCAACCTGTCGCTGAGAGTCCAGACCCGGAGCGCAGCTCCGTCCGGTTCCGACAGCAGCTGTCGGTTCAGCGGGGGCAGCAGCTCGGCGGGCGGCCGCAGCCGGCCGGCCCGCTGCTGCTCGGGGTGAACGGTACCGTACCTGGCTGGGAGGACGGGTCTGCGGTGGTCCGGGATCCAGCTCCGGTCCCGTCCGGACTCCCTGCCTCGGAGCGGAGGGCGGGGAGCTCAGGGGATTTTCATTAACGGGATTTTGATTTAAAGAGGCAGGAGCCTCAGAGCGACTGTACACAACACACACACACACACACACACACACACACACACACACACACACACACACACACACACACACACACACACACACACACACACACACGAACAAAGCTTCATTAAAACACAAATAATACAGAATAAAGTATTTATACGGGGCCCTGTAAGGGACATGCGGAAATCTTCTTTTGCTCCCCGCTATATGCTTACTGCAATATGCTGGTCTATTTTCCATACAGCCACAAATATCACTTTTTAATATTTCAAGCGTATACACCTTTAAAGAGCCTTGGTGTTCAGATAAATGTTTAGAATCGATTTATTCCCTGCATGTTTCTTAACGGCCCTTAAAACCGACACAATTAAAACCCTCACATTATTTAAACCCGCCATAATAACTGGCCCAAATAAACTGCATGTATTTTTACATCCAGACTTTCTACAGAAAGTTTCTGTTGATATCAGAGGTTTGTGGTGAATTTCTATCCTAAAGAAGAAAAAGATGTAAAAAAGAAAGAAAATCAGCAGTTTTTTCATCTTAATACTGATTTACATCTCTAAGTTGCTTGTCATAGTTAAACTCTTATCTGCGTTCCTGAGGGTATTTTTGCTTTTGTTCAAATGAAAAAGTCGTAGTTTTAAGCAAAGTTCAGTGAAGGTTGTGGATGCAGGTTGATTTTTCCATGTTCTAACGTAAAGGGCTTTCTTAAACTTCTCAGGGGCCTTTAGTTCATTCTACCTAAACAAAACCTTTAACCTTAAGGTTTGTGTCTTTAATAAAAAAAAAAAGTTGTTTCTTTTGTTTTCATTTTATGTCTTTAAAAAGTTAATCTTAAGTTTTTGTGGCTAAATGTAAGGGGCTTGAGAGAAAATGTGAAAAAGAAGGCAATGTTTAAGTATTGTAGAAATAAGAATCCACATTGTATTCTTCTTCAAGAAACCCATTCAACGGACTCTGAGGAAAAGTTCTGGTCCAATCAGTGGGGAGATCAGATTAATTTCTCACATGGTTCATCTAAATCAGCAGCTGTGGCTTCATCACTGAATAACTTTCCAGGGAAGATAATTCATACAAAACATGACAGCGATGCCATTGGTCTCTTTCCGTTTTACATATTGACGACTCGTTAATAATTCTTGGTAATATTTATGGTTACTGTAACATTTCCAAAAATAAAGAGCTTCTTGCAATTATTGAAGCAAATATTGAACAACTTAAACAAAGATTTTCTACTAAATCTATTTTATTAGGTGGGGGATTGGAATACGGTTCTGGGACGAAGCTCTTGATAGACACCCAAGTAAATTTGCAAATACCCATCCGAACCGGACTCTGTCTGATTTCTGTAACAGACTGGAACTTATTGACTTATGGAGAGATAAACATATTAACGAAAAACAATTCTCCTGGTTTAAATCAGACGCTTCAAACAGATCTAGAATAGATTTTTGGCTAGGAACAGATGACATTCTCAATCTAACATCAGACTGTAATATGTCTCCAACCCCTCTCACTGATCACTGCAGCATCAATTTATCAATTACTCCTCTTCCTGAGAGTCTGAGACACAGAGGGAATTGGAAATTCAATGCAAATCTCTTAAACTATGAGCTGTATTGCAGAGAAATCAAAGATCTAGTGAAAAAGATTCTGTTAGACGAGTCAATAATAACCTACACCAAAAAATGGGAATACCTAAAATATAAGATACGGGCTTACTCTCTCTCATTTAGCAAAAACCTAAAAAGAAACAATGACCTGGAAGAAGAAAGGTTAGTTAAAGAGTTAAACCTATTATATGCTAAACAGATGTTGACTGATGCTGACAAAAACAACCTCCTGATCCTACAAGCTCAATTAGACAACGTCTAGGAAAGAAAAGCCCGAGGAGCTTTCATCAGATCCAGAGCCAAGTGGATTCAGGAAGGGGAAAAAATAGTTCATACTTCTGCAGACTGGAAAAGAGTTAAAAAAACACATTCAGTCCCTTATTATTACTAACACTGAATGTACCGACCAAATCCTAATCGCAAAAGAAATTAGCAACTTTTATCAAAACCTTTATTGCTCTTCGTTTTCAACCCAAGACTGCGACCTTCTGCTGAACCAAGCCAAAGACTTTGTCCATCAGATCTCTGAGGATTTTAAGGAAAACTGTGAAAAAGATATTAATATGGAGGAATTAGACAGCGCCATCATGTGTTTGAAACTGGATAAATCTCCTGGCCCGGATGGCCTTACTGCCAATTTCTATAGACACTTCTGGGATTATCTCAGAGAATTTATGTTCCGTGTTTTTTAAAGAGATCTTATGTGATGATTCACTTCCTCCCACCATGAAGCAGGGCGTCATCACCCTGATACCCAAACCAGGAAGAGACAACAAGGTTCTGGACAACTACCGTCCAATTACCCTTCTAAACTGTGACTATAAACTGTTGACATATATCTACACAAACAGATTAAAGACCGGCCTTAAGGATGTTATTTCTGAAACACAGACAGGTTTTATGTCCAAAAGGTCAATACATGATAACATCAGACTGGTGCAGGATTTACTGGAGTACAGTGAGCTGATAGAGGATAAAGGCTTCATCCTTTTCCTAGACTTTTACAAAGCCTTTGATATGTTGGAACATCAGTTTATTTTCAAGGTTTTACACATGTTTGGATTTGGACCAAGCTTCTGTAGTACAATAAAAAGCTTCTATGACGGCACCACTAGCTCAGTTGCGCTGCCACATGGAACGTCTCCACGTTTCTCCATTAATAGGGCCGTTAAACAGGGCTGCAATATTTCCCCGTTTCTCTTCATCTTGGCCGTTGAAGTGATGAGTATTTTCATAAAAAAACTCAAATATACCTAAATTGAAAGTCTTAAATGACCAAATTATAATCAGTCAATTAGCTGATGACACCACAATGTTTTTGAAGAATCTAGACCAAACCCCTAAAGTACTCGAGTTAATTCATATTTTCTCCAAAGCATCAGGATTAACCTTAAATCTGCAGAAATGTGAACTGATGGCGATTCACGGCTCTGATCTGACCGAAGCTTATAGTATTCCCATTAAATCTTCAGTTAAATATCTCGGTATTTTAATAACTAAAGATGTTAAACTCAGTGAAACCGTTAACATAGAGAACAACATACAGAATTGCAAATCTCAGTTAAATCGATGGCTCCAGAGATCTGACCCTGTTTGGTAGAACCTACTTAACCAAAATGGAGTCGCTGTCCCGGTGCATTTACCCAGCTTATTCTATGGCCATACATAATAAATATATTAAAGCTATAAATCAATTGAACTTTAATTTCATCTGGAAAAATCGAGTCCACTACTTAAAGAAAGCAATTATGGTTAAAGACTTTAAAGATGGAGGTTTACAAGCCATTGACTTTGAATGTTTAAACGCCGTCTTAAAGGTAAATTGGTTGAAATCTTTTTTAAGGAATGGAAATAGGATCTGGTACTGTCTCCCCAGAGGTTTGTTTAAAAAAATTGGATGCATGGATTTTGTTCTTAGATGTGACTTTGATGTCAACAGACTTCCTGTTAAGTTATCTGCCTTTCACAAGCAGGTTTTGTTGTGCTGGAAACTTATGAACACACACAACTTTCCTCCTCACCAAACTCCCATCTGGAACAATAGATATGTGTTACACAGAAATAAGTCTCTGTATTTAGATCACTGGATGGAAAAAGGTATTTGGTCCATAAGACATTTTCTTAATGACAGTGGAGATTGGTTGTCCTGTGATGAATTTTGCTTATTGTATAACTTGGTTTGCTCACGCTCTCAGTTTCACACAGTATTAAACTCCATCCCCTCTGCAGTCAAACATCTGGTTCAAAATAGAAACATTAAATCAGCTGATCTTCAGTTCCCAGCTCTTCAACTGTTTGGATTTAACCTCTTGGACAAACGTAATTCTAACAAACGGATGCGTCAGCATCTCACTAATATTATATTTCCTGTCCGACCAAATAAAAACTCCATTTTAAATGTATTTTCTGATTTAGAGGTTAATAAGTGGAGAACGGCTTACCTTAAATTTCCTCCATTTTAAAGTTTTCAATAACATTTTTCCATCCAGGGAACTTTTAAGACAAAGATTCAACTTGGACATTAACATCTGTACCTTTTGTGACGACGACATTGAAACAGCAGATCATCTTTTTTTCTATTGTGTGCAAACTGCATCATTTTGGAGAAACTTTCAGGACTGGATCTCAACAAAACTTTCCCTCCATCATCCCTTAAAAAGAGAGGAGGTAATATTCGGAATCACCCACAAAGACACAAAAACCGACCTGGTTCTGAACAACCTGCTGATCCTCGCCTAATTCTTCATCCACTGCTGCAAATGGGGAAATAGAAAACCGGATTTTACAGCCTTTAAAAACCTTCTGATGGAAAACCACTTCAGGACCTTAAAACTGATAAAAACAAAGAAGGAATTAAACTTTTGAACGCTTATAACGACCTGACTTTATTTGAGAACTAAAGCCCTTTTGTCTTCTTTCTGTCTTTTTCTGTTTTTGTTCTGTACTCCCTGTTTGATGTCTGACTGATTTTATTTAACTTACATATTTTGTTACTATCTTTTAGTTATATGTGTGCCTTAAGCAGTGTTGTATAGTAACGAAGTAAAAATACTTCACTACTTTACTTAAGTATATTTTGGAGTACTTATACTTTCCTGGAGTAAGAAAATTTTTGATAACTTTCACTTTTACTTCACTACATTTCCGAACTTAATTGCGTACTTTTACTCAGATACATTTTCAATGTGTGGTTTAGTTACTCGTTACAAAGAAGAGAGAGAGAAACGCAAATGTTTTGATCACCTACTGATTGACTGCAACAAAGCCGGTAGCCGTGCATCCTATTGGTGTTCATCTCCACCAATAGGATGCACAGGTTTCACCTCCTCACTACGTCAGAAAGCCCAGCAACAGTCTGATTGGTTTGTGCTCCGTTTGTGCAGCTTTGGTTTCTGAGATATTAAAATGATTTTTTAGGCCATCCAGAGTTCACCATCCCCGCATTTGGCTCCCAAACAAACCAAAGTGGGCTGGTTCGTTAATGCTCCGTTTGTGCCGTTAAAACAAACGCAGCAAAGTTGTTTTCAATGTGGATTTTGGCTCTTCCGGTATCCGGTGTGAGCGGCGTCTAGCTCAAGGTTGATCCGATTCATGAACGTTAATCTCGGCCAGCCGTTCTCTAGGTCTCCCTTCTTCCTCAAGGTGTCGGAGTTTCACTCAGGGAGAGTCAACAAATTTTACATCCAAACTCCTGAGAAACTAATGGAAATAGATTTCTTACCTTGTGACCAACTGACACAAAATTCATGCTGTTATACGATACACACTGTTCTCTAGTGAATTTTTAGACATACTCATTATTTTCAGTAATTGTCATCTTAAAAAGTATATCTGGGAAACCAAAGCTGCACAAACGGAGCTCTAACCAATCAGATTATTTGCTGGATTATTTGAGTAGGTGGGTGTCAGCATCATGGAGGTCTGTTTCGCTTCTCCCATTAAACACCAAGTTAACTAAAAGCTCTCCTCCCTCTTCAGATGCCAAATAAGCTGCATTTCCCTCCCAATTCGTTTTTTCTTTTGCATAATGACCAGTTGTTGCTCCTATAGTTTGTGAAATAGAGTAATCATAACGGCTTTTATTCTTCATGTTGGTGCATTTTCTGAACTGACTATTTATTTTTCTCATTTTCAGGACTGACCTTACTGAAAGGGAAAAACTTGAGGCTCATAGAAACTTTGTATTTTCTGTCCTGGAGGGTTTACTAAGAAGCTGGTTCAGTTGTAAAGAGGGTTAAGTTAACCTGAAGCAGGTCAAGTTAACCTAAAGCAGGTTAAGTTAACCTAAAGCAGGTTAAGTTAACCTTGTGGTTTAGGTAAAGCTCCTAATTTTCTTAACTAAATGATGTTGCAGGTATACCTATTAGCAGGTTTCATTTTGCCTTGGTTTGGTTGTGTTCATTATTTTAAGTGTATTTAACAAATTTACCAAAATATAAAAAAATGTCATTCAAACTGCATTTGCCTTGTTTTACTTTTTACTTGTACTTTTCATTACATTACTTGAGTTCATCCATTTTTACAGTACTTTCTGTACTTAAGTACAAGACGGTTCAGATACTTTAATACTTTAACTCAAGTAACATTTCAGTCAGTGACTTGGACTTTTACCAAAGTCATATTTTGGAGCGGTACCAATACTTTTACTGGACTCTGAGATTTCAGTACTTTATACAACACTGGCCTTAAGCCTGTAAAATTTGACTTCTCCATGTATGTATATGCCACGTGGTTTTGTATAATTGTTAAGTAATTAATAAAAACTTTCGGTAAATGACCGAGAAACAAACATGGCGCTCCCGCCTCTTCAGCAGGTCGAGTACAAGGCGCCAAAATACTAGGCCTCGGTCAAAACGGAGATGATTTCAGGATAACTGCAAAAGTCCTTCATGCTGGCCGCTCACTCGGCGTCCTGGGAGAGCGGGAACACCCGGTTTCATCCCGGTTTCATCCCGGTGTCATCCCGGTGTCATCCCGGTTTCAGTGGATGAACGTCACACCGCCTGCTTCTGTCTGAGCCGCCTCTTTTTTAAAACGATGATGACGAAGCTGCGCCATGACTTTATCTAGCACAGCGCATGCGCGTCACGCTCATAAATAACAAACATGGCGCCGTTCGGAAGGGTTGCCAGATCTGAGTTTCTAGTCCAAATGCAAGGTGAGACCGTCATAACTGAAAAATAACAGTCTGTATCTCCACCTCTGCTAAAGCTAATGCTAATAGCACGATGTGTCTCATCTCTAGTTTATTCTTCATGTAGTTTTATAATAATTTAGAGAAATACAATTTTGATAGATGAAATTCATTAAAACTTTTCACTCTCCATTCTGTTTTTTGATCCATCTTTTAGTAATAAGTTTACCAATGAAGTTGTTATTTAAATAAGTACAGTAAAATTTCTGAAATTTTTGATTAATTTATGCAAAGTCAACAGACCTTAAATATTCAGTTTGGATTTTATTTCAATGAAAGTCATGGGCTTCCTGTTCTGATGTTTCTGAACTAACTGAACTTTATTTCCTGGTTGGGATCCATCGCTGTGCAGATCATCTCCATGGAAACGGAGACACTCATCCTCCACCAAACATTCACATCCATTTTTCTGCCAACAGCAGCTCTAGTTTATATCGACACCGAAGAGACGGGTTCTGGAGAACCAGAATATTTTAGATCCAGTGATGAGATGAAAACTTGGATCTGATCTGAAGGATCCAGGAGAACCAGACTGGAGACGTTCCTGGTCCCGATTCTTAGTTTGATTCTTTTTCCTCAGAGCATCACTAATAGTTCTAGAACAGAACCAGACGGAGCGGCTGTGCTGGAGAACGGATCTTTATTTAGAAAAATAAACCGGGTCAACACGGGTCGGCATAAATACTAAGAACATTTACAGCTTCAGGATCACAAACATTAATATTTACTCTGCAGGTCTGGGAGGTGACAGAACCACTCAAAGGTTCTGGACTGGAGGTTCTGGTCCAGTTTTAGTGACCAAACAAAAACCGTCCAGAAAACAAAAAGCAGAGAAACATTCCAGCTCTGCTGGCTGGACCGGAACATCCCGACACAAACGGGGTCACAAGGTCGTTCACCTGGAGTTCAAAACTCAGTGACATCATGTCATCTGGAACCAATCAGCTTCAGGACAGGGTTCTGTTCCGGTTCAGCTGGACCGGCTTTGAGTTCCAGAACCAGAAAACATCTAAATATTCAGAACAATAAAAAGTGAAACAGGAAAAACATCCCATAAATACACAACAACAAACACGAACATCTGGATTCCTCCCCTCAGGGAAACGAACCATCAGAACCCGACCCTGGACCGGTTCTCTTTGGGGTCAACTAGGAGTGGTTCAGTCGGAACCAGCCAATCATAGCAGAGGACATCTGTACAGGTGTGCAGACGTTACCTGATCAGATTGAGATAAATCTCATCAGAACCGTCCAGCTGGTTCTGCTCCCTTGCCGTCTCAGTTGATCCCGATCCGGATTCTGTCCCGACATGTTTCTGTCTGAATCTGGATTATATTGTTTAAAGCTGAACTTGATTAATTTGGTTTGTTTTCAAACCAAATCAGCAGTGGTGGGCACTGCTAGCTAACAGGTTAGCTGTGCTGATGCTAAAGCACTAACCATTCAGCTAACGCTAATGTGCTAACCACAAATTTAGTTTCAGTAACCAGAAACATTATTTTCTCTAATGCTAACATGCTAACCACATGCATTAGCTTTGCTAATGCTAAAGCAGTAACCATGACTGTTAGTTCTATTAATGCTAAAGTTCAATCAAAATTCATTATCTGGTGGAAGCTAACATTAAAGCGCTAAACAAAACATTAGCTCAGCTACTGGCAGATTAGCAGATTAGCAGATTAGCGCCCACCACTGCAGTTTGTTTAGTTTTATTATTTTCACATCACAAAACCTTTAAAACCTGGAATCAGGTCTTTAGTGAAAACAGATCCAACATGATCCTGTGATGTTTATTTTGTGAGTTTTTCCATTTTTACTGGAAGCAAAATGACTGTTAGATATTATTTTGTTTAATTTTTCCCTCAGTCTTCATGAAGGTTGACAGATCTTTGTCACATTAAAATAACTTTAAACTTGAATAATTTATAAACTCTGGTTTCATCTGATGAGATCTGCACCGGTCATATGACTGGTGGGCGGGGCTCTAACCTGGCCCCGCCCCCAGGGCTCCGCTGGAGGCTTTGGGCCGGGACGTCCGCGACCCGCTCCGGCCAATGGACAGGAAGGGGCTGGTCTCCGAGGTGATGACGATGCTGGGGATCCGGCCGATCTGTCCCCTCATCAGGTGTCCCTCTGAGGCGTCCCCGCTCTGTCCAGGGAGGCAGGGACATAGAGGTCAGAGGTCAGCAGGAGGACAACATGAAGGGCACCAGAGGTAATGGACGGTCATCTCTACTCACATTTGGGATGCTGCTGCGTTCGCTGACTCCTCCCATGGACATGGTGTCAAACGACGTCTGGAGGAGACAAAGAGACCAGATGTCAGCTGGGACAAACCAAAGGACAGACGGCCTCTGAAGTCCAGAAGGACGAACTGGAACAGGTTCTGGTCGACCAGAGAGCCGGAACCAGGAGATCCAGATTGGTCCTGAAGGGAAGGACAACGTCCCTCCAGACGTCCCACGGCCAATTAAAAAAAAAAGCCAGATCCAGATCCAGATCCAGATCCAGATCAGAGGTTTTACCTTTTCAAAGATTCCTGAGTCGTGGTTCCTCAGCTTGGCCTTGAAGCTGGTCGATCGTTTTCCGCCTGGCGGCTCGGCGGTGTCTCTGCTGATGTCGCAGGAAACCTGGCGACTAGCCGGCCGCGAACCCAGACTGGACAGGTCGGCCTCCGTGTCTGTCAGACCCTGCAACAGGAACACTAATGCTCAGCGTCACTTCCTGTCCGCAGAAAGTGACAGGAAGCGACGCTTTCTGCAGACAGAACCATAACCGTAAGCAGTTCAAATTTTTTTAACTGCTTATGGGGGCCAGAACAGCTCAGCGCTACTTCCTGTCTCGAGGAAACACTCAGTGCTACTTCCGGTCTGCAGAGGAAACACTCAGTGCTACTTCCTGTCTGCAGAGGAAACACTCAGTGCTACTTCCTGTCTGCAGAGGAAATACTCAGCGCTACTTCCTGTCTGCAGAGGAAACATGCAGCGCTACTTCCTGTCTGCAGAGGAAACATGCAGCGCTACTTCCTGTCTGCAGAGGAAACATGCAGCGCTACTTCCTGTCTGCAGAGGAAACGCTCAGCGCTACTTCCTGTCTGCAGAGGAAACGCTGCAGTGTGGGTCTCACCGATTCGCTGTCGGAGCCGGAGGAGAGGCGGGACTTGGCGGTGCTGTGCCGGTATTGGCTGCTGATGTCGGAGCTCTGGCTGGTGACGGTGGAGCGGCGCGTCGACAGGAAGCTGCTGCTGGAGGAGTGAAGGTCACGCAGACGGACACACAGCAGCGCACCCAGACACGGGACATACTTGGCCAGAGCCAGCCTGGAACCACAGAAGAAGAAACTCTGAGCCACTAATACCAGCAGGTCCGACCAGCAGGGGGCAGCGTCAGATCCCCCTGATGGACGCGGGTCATTAACCTGTAAAAACTCATCCTGTGGAGTTAATTCATGCGCTCCAGTTAGCAGCCATTAGGATGATTCAGGTTTCATCCAGATTAACGTCCTGATCGATCCGATCAGCCGCCGCTTTCATCTGGAGCATCATCTGACCCACTTCCTGTTTATCCCCTCATTCTGAACCGCAGCATCAGACCCGGCGTCTGAAACCGGTTAAAATTTACACAAGATCAACTAAATTACTTCATAATCAAATAATTATTGCAAAACAGGAGGCGTGTTCTGCTTCAATGGGCGATTCACAGATTTAACACATTTTTAAAATGAAATAAATTCTTGTTGTAAAGACAACATTGTAATATAGAAATAAAATAAATAGAGAGAGAAAATTACTAATTTGGGCCAAAATAGTCTAGTCAAAGTACTGGTGGGCCAAGAACAATAATTTATTTTGACATTTCATGTATTAAATTTTTCTGTATTTCAAATTATTTTAGGTTTAGTGAATAAATGTATTTATAGTTAAAAAAATAAATAAAATTCTACATATAAAAGTTTATTTTATATTTAATAAAGTCGTTTTTCTAGTAAAACTTTCTGGATAAACGTGTTTCTATGTATTATAAAACTCTGGTTATAAACATGCTAATAATTTATGTTGTACTTTATATTTTCCATTGTAGGAAAATTATCTCCGTAATAATCAAAAAGGTTAATAAACAAATTTTTTGAACTGCTTATGGGGGCCAGAACAAATCACTCAAAGTGCCCCAAACGGGTCCCGAGCCGCACTTTGGACACCCCTGTCTTAGGGCCTCCGGGCCAGCAGGGGGCCACCAAGAGCGCTGTAGATTTAAGAAACAGCATGGTGTGTTTGAAATGTAAATTTAATGGAGAGATAATTATGCTAACCCAGCTAATCGCTAAATGCTAACGGTGTGTGGCGCCGCCCTGCTGGCCCAGCAAGTCTCACCTGTACTTTGGGTGAGTGATGGCGTAGATGATGGGGTTGTGGATGGCGGAGGCCTTGGCGATGACGGCGGGGACGGAGTTCATGTAGGGGGTCAACATGTCCGCGTACCTGAAGCAGAGCCAATCAGAACGCCTCGTTAAGCCCTCAGCTGTGTCTGTCAGGCACCAACATGACAAACCTATGGTTTGGGTAATGTTTGGTTTCTTAAAAGAGCGCCCCCAGCTGGTGAAAAGAGGAGGATTTTACTTGATCTAATAGTTTTTCCCAGTAATCCACTCATTTCTGGTGAAAATTGATCTTTTGGAGTAAAAGACATCATCATGTGAGAGGCTCAGGCTGGACATTAATACAGCACAGAGCCGATCTGGTGATGAATTATAGATTAATGACTGGACAGAAAATGTGATTAACAGGAGATTCTTCCAGCATGTGAAGCAGCCGAAGCTAAAACTGAACTGGGAGTTCTGGTGGAACAAAGTTAAACACCAACAAGATTTTTTTTTTTTCCATCTTAAATGTAAAATGTTTATATTTATTTTTCAGTTTTGGTTTACTGACTGTTCTGTTTTTCTTTAATTAAACTAATCTGATAGTTTCAGTCCTGGTGTCTATAGATGCTTCATCTTCTTCTACTGTGAATAATTTTTTTCAGAGTCTGAGCCAAATCCAGTATTTGACCGTACTCCTGCTGTTAGCATTAGCTGTTAGCATTAGCTTCATGTTTGTACTGACCTGTTTGTGTAGATCAGTCAAACATTTTCTGATATGTGGGGGAAAGTCAGACCTGCATGGCTTCATAATGGCTCCTCATCATGGTGTCATGTAGCAGCATGAAGGGCATGGCTCATGATGGCTGCGTCATGAAGCTAGCTGCGTCATGAAGCTAGCTGCGTCATGAAGCTAGCTGCGTCATGAAGCTAGCTGCGTTATCAGGGGGAAACTTCAGACCAGGTCACAGAGTAACAATGCTGATGGCTTTTATTAAATGTAAGGCATCACCAGAGGCTGTTTGACCAGCTGGGCTCATGACAGGGTGCCGGTTTGTTAAGTCTCTAATTTGCTGTAGAAATCTTTACTTTCTTAAATGAAAACTGACCGGAAGACTTTACTATCACTGCTTAGATAGAAACTGTATAAACCATCTTCACTTTTCCTCAAGCTTGATTTGTTTCAGATGTTTCTTAAAATGATCATAAATATGATGATTAATTAGCTGTGTGTGTGTGTGTGTGTGGATGATTAATTAGCTGTGTGTGTGTGTGTGTGTGTGTGTGTGTGTGTGTGTGTGTCCTACCCTGCGAAGGCGGTGAGAGCGACGGCGGAGTACGGCGACCAGGAGACGACGTACAGCAGGATGACGATCAGAGCGATCTTCGCCATCTTCCATTCATTCTGCAGTCGGTGGAAACTCTTCACCGCGTCCCGAGAGCTGCTGAGCTTCCCCACCGCCCTGCACACACACACACACACACACACACACACACACACACACACACACACACACACACGGTGGGTCGATGGGCCTCCAGCCCCACAGCACCTGAACAGAACTGGGACCAACCGGTTGGTGGAGCGGATGGCTCTGAAGATGAAGACGTAGCAGTAGATGATGATGAAGAGTGGCAGGAAGAAGATGAAGATGAAGAGCAGCATGGTGTAGGCCCGCACCGAGGGGGTAAAGGTCATGTAGTCCCAGGTACAGGAGGTGAGGAGGCCTTCAGGTACGTAGGCACCTGGAGTTAGAGAGAGAGGCAGATCTGATTTCTGCTCAACCAGCATTTCAGGATCATTTTCATTCCACAGTCTTAATTATTTTATTTGCCGTTTCTTGTTCTTTTCTTTATTTTAGATATTTAAAATGTCCTCCACTGCCAGACTTAAATGTTGATTAGAAAATAAAGTTTATTCATCTTTCAGAATTAAATCTTTCATTATTTTGTCATTATCATCATACTACTGCAACAGGCCCAGTCGTCGTGACGACGACGTCATAGTCGTGATGATGTCACCGTGCATTCTCACTCCAGCCGAAGAACGGCGGAAGGCTCCAGCCCAGCGAATACGCCCACACTGCCAGCAGGATGAGGAGCGCCCGTTTCCGGGACAACACGCCGATGGAGGTCAGAGGGCGTGTGATAACGAAGTAACGGTCGATGGCGATCACCATCAGCGTGATCATGGAGCAGATCCCAAAGAGGGCGCCGCAGAAGGCGTAGAGCTCGCAGCCTGCAGGGGACAAGAAGAATGACGGATCAGTCGGTTCTGGTTCTGGTTCCAACACGGAATCACAACCAGCCTGGACAAACAGAACCAAACACATCTCTGGGCTCAGTGAGACAGATGGGCAGAAAACAGGAAGAGATGATCTGAACGCAGCAGGAACCAGTCAGGAACCAATCAGGAACCAATCAGGAACCAATCAGGAACCAGTCAGGAACCAGTCAGAAACCAGTCAGGAACCAATCAGAAACCAATCAGAAACCAGTCAGGAACCAGTCAGAAACCAATCAGAAACCAGTCAGGAACCAATCAGAAACCAATCAGGAACCAATCAGGAACCAGTCGAAACCAATCAGGAACCAGTCAGAAACCAATCAGGAACCAATTAGAAACCAGTCAGGAACCAATCAGGAACCAGTCAGGAACCAATCAGAAACCAGTCAGGAACCAATCAGGAAACCAGTCTAGGAACCAATCAGGAACCAGTCAGGAACCAATCAGGAACCAGTCTAGAACCAATCAGGAACCAATCAGGAACCAGTCTAGAACCAATCAGGAACCAGTCAGGAACCAGAGAAAGGAAGCGGTTCCAGTTTGCCGCCCCCTGGTGTTCAGCCTCTGTAACTGCTCTTTAACAGCTCTCAGCTGTCGGTTCTGTAACCATGGCAGAAAATGTACTCTGAAAATCCAGAACCTGTATTTCAAATGACTGAAAAATGATCTGGAGTCATTTATGAGACATAAACTCCTCCACCCTATGGCGCCCCCTGGTGCTGGATGAAGCACTCCCCGGTCCTCAGCTGGTTGCCACGGTTACCTTTCTCTCCAAAGATCCACCTCTTGTTCATGCTGGTGGTGAAGAAGACGGGCGACTGGGTGAGGCACATCAGCAGGTCGGTGACGGCCAGGTTGATGATGAACATGTTGGCCGGCGTCCGCAGGCTGCGGCTCCTGCAGGAGACAGAAATACCATAAATACTAAAAGCAACAATAAATAACAAAACTAACATATAAAATTAATTAAAATGTAAAGCTAATAAACGCATACATAAATAAAAACTAAAATAACTAAAAAGAAATACATAAATAAATGAAAACTTAAATAAAAACTTTTCTCGCATCATGTTAATGCACATTTCTGCCAGTAGGCGGCGCCTCTGTGCTGTTAGGGATTTAAAACGTTTTGAAAATATTTCCTGTTTCATTTGGTTTTAATAATTTGGTTTTGAACTGTTTATGTTGAATGAACTGTTCTCAGTCAATATCTGAACTTGTTCTTCTTTTCAGCAGGTTTTTAAATGTTTTCACCAAATCTGGGCCACAAATCCTTCAATTTCATCATTTCAAGAAACAGATGAACATTTTGAAGTTAAAACTGAATACAGAAGTTTGAAGTTGAACTGAGAAAACTACAAAAATGATTGAATAAAATAAATATAAATTTTTATTTTTAAGATCAAAACTTGACATTTTTTCCCGGGTATGATGTAACATGATTTAACCCCAAAGTCCAGGTTAAATTCAGGATTTCTGCCAAATCAGTTTCAAAAGTTTATCTGCAAAAATAAAATCTTTTCTTGAAGAAGCAAAATGACACAAATCAAACTGAATCTACCTTCAGTGACACCCGATCAATAACAGCAGATCTGATCAATGTTTATATTTAGATAAATTTACTTTAACTCTTTTCATCATTTTTTTACTTTAAAGATGTAAATGTAACAGTATCAATGTGAATGTTTTAGGTTTTCAGATTGTTTCTGGGTTCCTGTTGTAACTTCAGGATGAACTTGGTTCCTGGTTCTGATGGAAAGATTCTGGATCAGAACCATCAGAATTAAATCTGCTGGTTTTCCTCTAAATAACCGTCGATCGATGAAGCGGACGTCAGAAACCGGCCGGATCGAATCGCTCCCCAACTAAAGCAAAGATGTTCGCTGAGCAGTGATGGATGGGCGGGTCGATACGCGCAGGCGACCGGTTCACCGGCTCTGATATCTGGGCTTTTCTTGAGGAATCAGATCTTTAGGTATTTTCTGATGTGAAAGAAAAATTACTCCTTTTAATTCTCACAGTTAAATTACTCTTAGTGAAAAGAAGCCTCCAAGTTTAGTTTAAAGGAAATGATAAAGTATTTGATTGAAATAATAAAATGTACCAACGTTTAGAGGACATTTCATTGACCACTGGTCAGAAACGGTTCTGACCATATTTGGTCACAGGAAGGATTCTCTCTACCTGCTGAAGGCGTAGATCACCAGGAAGTTCCCGACCACGCCTGTGACGCCGATGGCCAGGATGACGGAGCCGATGGTGTAGTGGGCGTGGTCAGGGACGTCCACAGTGGGAAACGGCCGGGGCGGCGGGGCCACCATCGCCACCTGGTGGATCAATAGCGTTACAGCTAGCTGAGGCTACATTGCCCCCTGGTGGATCAATAGCGTTACAGCTAGCTGAGGCTATATCGCCCCCTGGTGGATCAATAGCGTTACAGCTAGCTGAGGCTACATCGCCCTCTGGTGGATCAATAGCGTTACAGCTAGCTGAGGCTACATCGCCCCCTGGTGGATCAATAGCGTTACAGCTAGCTGAGGCTACATCGCCACCTGGTGGATCAATAGCGTTACAGCTAGCTGAGGCTATATCGCCCCCCTGGTGGATCAATAGCGTTACAGCTAGCTGAGGCTACATCGCCCCCTGGTGGATCAATAGCGTTACAGCTAGCTGCGGCTACATCGCCCCCTGGTGGATCAATAGCGTTACAGCTAGCTGAGGCTAGATCGCCACCTGGTGGATCAATAGCGCTCCAGCTAGCTGAGGCTACATCGCCCCCTGGTGGATCAATAGCGTTACAGCTAGCTGAGGCTACATCGCCCCCTGGTGGATCAATAGAGTTACAGCTAGCTGAGGCTACATCGCCCCCTGGTGGATCAATAGCGTTACAGCTAGCTCCGTCTAGCTGAACCCCTCAGATTACAGGCTCAGTTGAAGTTTTGGGTTTCTAGTTGGTAGACTTTGTGCTGGACAGATTGGATTGTTACTCAGGAATCTGCAGTGAGATTAATTTTTCCTTCTGATCTGCAGATGGTTCTAATCTCCGTCTGTTTCCCTCTGATGTTTGCTGACCTTCAGCAGTTGGAGTTAATTACTGATGGATCAGCTCTGATCATCAGCTCTGCACTCTGCTGCTCATGTCTGCCCCAGCAGACCCTCGTTAACCAACCGCCATCTTTCGTCTGAGGTCAGAAGTTTACATACGTCTCTGCTTATCAAAATAATCCAGAAAAAATTGATAAGCTGATCAACTGATGAAGATGTCCTCCTCATCTTCGGCGCTGCAGTTGGTCCTCCAACCGGTCAGACCTCAGATTTACACACAGACACTGAATGCATCGCAGTAAACGTCCAATAAATCCAAGCAGAGCCTATACGTAACCTTGGTAACCTAGTGAACTTTGACCCCATAGCTGCTCCTCCAGTGATCCCTTTAAGGTCAGTCAGGATCAGTGAGGGGTCAAAGGTCAGCAGCAGCTGGTTAAATTTAGCAGCAGCAGAAAAATTCCAGATTATCTCCTGATGCTGGGGTCAAAGGTCAGACTAGAGCTCGTTGGCTGTGGTCTGGCAGGAAATGCCTCGCTGGGTTTCCCTGCAGAGGTTCACATTGGATTTTTGTCTCCTTTTATGTGGAATGAGGTCACTTCCTGTCCAGACAGGAAGTGGTTCAGCCTGAAGTTGAAGCATCATCTGAATCTTGGATATAAAGAGTTAAATCTAAATCAGTCTTTGGTTTCCTGTCTGCAGGAGCATCACGGACCAAAACGATTGTTAATTATTAATTATATAATAATTCAAAAAATAAAATTGCAGAAAATTATTCTGCAATTTCAAAACTAAACTCAGTTTTTACAACTTCAAAGTCGTCAGATTTTTTGTGAAAACTTTTGCTGATCAAAAGCTGAAAAGAGTTTTTAATGTTTGTTTTGTTTAAATTGAGATTTAAATCTGGTCTAATCTGAGGGGTTAAATTAGGATTAGAGTCGGTTTTCATTTAAAATACTTTCAGTTTTAAAGTAATAAATTACATTATTTTCAATGAACTGATGTTTGGTTCTGTTTGGGTCAAACATCCCGATCTGATCCGGTTCTGTTCTGGATGTTCCCGTCTCAGCGGGTCGAGCCCTCTCCTGTCTTTGCCCAGAGGTTTCCTAATCCGTCCTGACTGCTGGACAGAAGGTCAAAGGTCAGCGAGACGCAGAGCGACACGCAGCTGGAGAGACAGAGAAGCTCGTTCTGCAGGACACACAACGTTTTCCAACAGTTTCAGACGTTTTCCTCGGACTGCAGTCAGGTTTGGACGAAGCGTCTGAACGAAGCGTCTGAACGAAGCGTCTGAACGAAACGTCTGAACGAAGCGGCGCTCTGGTGGTGAATCATCGCTGCTGACCTTGTAGCTGAATTCCTCCCAACTCGTCTGATTGTTACTGAAATGGGCTTCATGGGCAGCTGCCCAGGGCGCTATCAGAAGGGGGCGCCAAGCAGTAGAATATAACATCTGTCAGTTGAACAGGTTAGCTAGTGCTAGCTAGCACACGTTGGCAGCTTCTACTTCTTCACTGCTGAGGGAAGATTTTACCGTTTGACATTTCGAATCAGATCTTTGGGGAGAAGATTTGATTTAAAACGATTCCTGCTTGGATTGGTTCGATCCTCACGATCTGCTCCGGTCTGAACGACAAACACTAAGGTGTTTCCTCCACCATCTTTCTGCAGCCTCCATTTAGTTTTCACAGCGAGAGCGCCACCTGCCTGGAGAGGATACGTCAAGAATCATAAAGATGTTCAGAATTCCTCACCGAGTCGGACAAACGGATGTAAAACCCGGATACAGGAAGTCGACCAGTTGAAGAAAAATATCAGCATTTCTGTAAAACATGGCGACAAACTGCTGACCAATCAGAACACGCCTCTCTGTACTGGAGGAGGTTCTACAGAGTTCTGGACCCAGACTGGAAGAAGATGCACTCCACACTTTTCAGATCTGGATTGTAAAATGAAAGTCAACATATCAGCTTTGACTAGGACCTCGGCAACTGATCAGAGGTTCTGCAGTAAACCGTGGCTAATCTTCCTGTTTCCACGGTGACCTGGCAGGTTAACTCAGGCTGCAGGAATGTGAGCGACGGCGAGGAGCTCAAACCGCTCCATAGATGGAGGACCAGCAGGTCCAACGGGTCGGAACCGCCTGCTCCTCTTGCCTGGGTCAGCAGCCATGATGGCGCCTCCTACTGGCACAACGCTGGAAGGTCAGCCTCAATCAGATCAGGTCCAGTTCAGAACGTCTAACTGGTTTAACTGGTGAGGGATAAAAGCCCAGATCCTTCACGCCTCACTGCTGCTGACACAGCGACCCTGAAATAAACTGCAGCCAGGAAGGAATGTGAGCAGAACCAGAACCAGAACCCGACCACCGGATGATTAAAGCAGCTCTGATGTGAACAACTGGAGCTGCATCAAATATCAGCAGATCATCACATTATTACAGGCGGCCATTTTGGAAACGATGCCTGAAGTGAAGCAGGAAGTCCAGGTTTAAAGGTCTAAATGGCCTAAACAAAACATGTTCATTACATTTAGCAGAATAATTTAGAACAAAACCCTTTTTTAAATAAATTTATGAGGTTAAAGGAGAAGCATTTCTCTCAATATGTAAAACAATAAACTATAAAAAGTGTCGGTAATGTCCAGGTGTCCCACATGTTTTCCCCAAAAACATTCCATCTGCTGAGAGCATCAGGTTCACATCGAGCAACGTGACGTCAGAAACGGGCGAACACAGGCTAGCATTCAGCGTTAGCTTCTGCTAACTGACAAATCATGTTCATGCCGAACAAGAAGGGAGGCAATAAAGACCCGGGGCACACCTTCAGCCAATCAGCATGAAGGGACAGGAGGTGGAGCAGGTGACTCAGTTTAAATACCTGCAGTCACCTACAGTTTCAACACCATGTGGATTACACATTTAAAAAAGGTAGACGGCGCCTGGCTCTCCTGAGGAGACTCAGGGCCTCAACACCAGTCAGTGCACTCAGTCCAGGGTCTACTAGTCTTTGACAGAGAGTGTGCTGACATTCAACATCGTGTCATGGTACGGGTTCCTCTCTGTCCTCTCTGTCAAACAAAAGAACAAGCTGGGACAGATCGGCAACCAGGCTGCAAAGATTATTGGACTTAAACAGCAGCAACATGCGGGCCTTAACGAAGACGGCACACCAAGTCTGTCTGGACCCGACTCATCCTCTTCACTGTGCTCTCCAGTTGCTGCCATTGGGAAGGAAGAATGGCTACAAGCGGTCATTTGTTCCATCAGCTGTGGATATTCTGAATAAATCTGACTATATTAACTGAGAATAGATAAGCTTATATGTTCTCTAAGTCTGCTAGTAGTATTCTACTGGTTTTAATTTTTACACAGTAACGGTGCATTGAGTGTAGAAACTCTTCCTAGCAGTAACATGGTAAATTTTAAATGGTTTTTCATGATTAACTGGATGACACGAGTAGAGTAGTAAGACTTGATTTTATTTTACAGACCTTGTTCATTTAACTTTGCATACAGTTGGTGGCGATTGTGATGTGTGTTGTGTGTTTTTGTGCCATTACCAAAGATAAATTTCCATTTTATTTTATGTAAGTTTAATGGACAATAAAGGAGTCTAAAGTCTAAACAACAAAAACACTCAACAGATGATTATGAATTTACATCATCTGCAGATTAGTGAGCAGCAGAAGCTTCCTTCAGTCCGAACCTTTCAGATCAAACCTTCAAACCAAAGTCTCTGTGTGACATGGAGCGACGCGGCTCTGATAAAACAGCAGTTTCCTGCTCCAGCCGCCATTGCCACAACAGCTTAGCGTCAGGACAGAAGTGGGCGGAGCTCCACCTGGTTGCCAGGTGATGTACTGGACTTGGCTTGGGGTTGCTAGGTAACAAACTGTGACTCAACAGTTTTGAGATTTTTGAAACAGGTTGTTTTCCAGATACCAGAAGGACATTTATTGATTCCATTATATTTATCCAAAAACGTCTTGGTGTTTTTAATACGGAGAGAAACTCCAGACCAGCAGGTGGCGCTGACCAGCAGGTGGCGCTGACCAGCAGGTGGCGCTGACCAGCAGGTGGCGCTGACCAGCAGGTGGCGCTGACCAGCAGGCGCTCTCCTCTCCCAGTCCAGAGCAGAGATCTGACCTCAGACCAGCTCTGATAGCTCTGCAGAGTTCTGGTCCAGATAAATGACTCTGCTCTGCCTGTGGATGATCAAACTAAGAACCTCTCTGAGTCAGAACCCGGTCCAACGGGAACAAAACTGACAGAAATGATCTGAACATGATCTAAATATGACAGAAATGTCTGCAGGAAGCAAGATGTTTACTAATGATGGTCATAAAGATCTGCTCCAACCTGAACAATGTAATGTTCACTAATGGTGCTAACAGTTAATTTGCTAATAGTGGAGCTAATTTTTCGTTTAGTGCTTTTGACAACTTTATACGCATTTAGTGCACTTAGCTTCCTCTAACTTTTCAGCATAAATTCGAAAGTGCTAATTTACTCAGTTGATTAGTAAGTTTTCAGTTGAATAAAGTTTAACATCTATGTTTAATTACTCTTCAAGTGGTTAGAGCTTGTTATTGATGCTCTTATTTTGAAAAGTGTTTACATAGCAGTTCCATTTCCTCTCTTCACATTCTCCTTGTGACACTTGGTGGGTATCAATGTGGCTAAATTTAGTGCTTTAGCATTAGCTTCCACTATATACCATGTTGCACTTTAACGTAAGCAGAAGTAATGTTTGTGATTAGCGCATTAGCATTAGCACAGCTAACTTTCTAGCTGGTGGTGAGAACCAGTGACATCGTTTACATGAAATAAAGCCAAACAAGAAGAACCATGTTGTTCTGCAGGTCAGAGGTCACCGTGGTGATGTGTCTACAGTTAAATCTCATCTGTCAAAGTCTGTTGAGGCTATTGCAGAAATGGCGCCCCTCTTCCTGCCGCCCTGAGGCAACAATCACCCTAACCTCCAGGTACTCAGCAGGACTCACTCCTCTGCTGCACATGTATGCAAATACTAGCAAAACATTCAGAAACAACTGAAACACCATAACACTAACAACAGAGATAAGATTAGTTTTAGTTTCCACTTCTCAGAGGCCCCTGTCTAATGCCGCCCTGGGCAGCAACCCATTTAACTCTCATCAGGAAATTCAGGACCTGAATCAGCACTAATGGTTTGTTATAAAGACAGAATAAATATTTACTCTTTTAAACAGAATTATTGATAAAGTTCACATTCAGACCTGATGGTCCAAATAACCAGAGCAGAACCAGAACCAGCAGCCAGTCAGTGGAAAGTTGGCAGGAAGCAGCAGCACCAATCACTGAGCTTCAGCGACGCATCGACTCATGTTCTGAGAACAGACGTCAATAAGAGAGCAGCGGCTGCAGAGGACAGCCTGAACCCGGAGTTCTGCAGGTTCTGCAGGTTCTGCAGGTTCTGGAGCAACAGGTTGGACCCAAACCGGACCCACTGAACAACAAGAGGAGGAAATCTCTTGTTGATGGGAATATAGATTATCAGCTCAACTGGCAGGTCCGGTTCTATGATCCAAACATGATCTAAACATGATCTAAACATGATCTAAACATGATCTAAACATGATCTAAAAATGATCTAAACATGATCTAAACATGATCTAAACATGATCTAAACATGATCTAAATATGATCTAAAAATGATCTAAACATGATCTAAACATGATCTAAACATGATCTAAACATGATCTAAACATGATCTAAACATGATCTAAAAATGATCTAAAATGATCTAAACATGATCTAAAAATGATCTAAATATGATCTAAACATGATCTAAACATGATCTAAATATGATCTAAACATGATCTAAACATGATCTAAACATGATCTAAACATGATCTAAACATGATCTAAACATGATCTAAACATGATCTAAATATGATCTAAACATGATCTAAACATGATCTAAAATGATCTAAACATGATCTAAACATGATCTAAATATGATCTAAACATGATCTAAACATGATCTAAACATGATCTAAACATGATCTACTCCTGTTCCATCATCTTGCCTCCTCTGGTCTCAGTCAACTTGCTCACCGTGGTTCCGGCCGCTCCGTGGAGGTGCAGATCCTGGATCCGCTGAGCCGAGCTGGGCTCGCTCCACGCGGGAACCGTGGACAGCGCCAGTGTGTCCGGAGCGCCTCGTGGGAGCCGCAGGAGAAGCTGGAGCCGCGGGAGGAACTGGAGCCGCGGGAGGCCAGCAGCTGCAGCGGAGGAAGAGGAGGAGGAGGAGGAGGAGGAGGAAGAGGACTGCTGTCCACCTCTCTCTCTGTCTCTCTCTGTCTGTCTCTCTCTCTCTCTCTCTCACTCTCGAGCCACGCCCCTTCTCGCGTGGCTCCGCCCCTCCAAGCTCTAACCTGGACCACAGGTGAGAAAGGTGGACCAATCAGAACTCGAGTTGGAACCATAACTCTGGTTAAACCTGTTTGGTTTTATCAAAAGTATAATAGTCATTTTTGTTCAAACTAAAAAAAGAAAAAAAGAAATTTTTTTTTGATTATTAATATCTGGGAATTAAATCATGTTTACAGTAAAAAAACAAAAAGTATTTTTTGTTTTTAAGCCAGGATGTTTGATTAATTTTTGATTAAACTGTTTTCCTCTGAACATAAAAACAGTTTGGACTCTGGAGAACCACCAGGCTCAGCGTTGGGCCTCCTTTCATTCTTCACTTCATTATATTTACTTTCTCTAGAAATGTTGAAGATCTCAACCAGAGGAAAAGCAATAATCAATAACCAGGAACTGAAGCTGATTATATCTATCAACCAGCTGCTCCAATATTAGAGAGAATAATGATAATCTGACAGAATCAGAACGACGACTTCTGGACCATTTTTGGGGAAAATATAAAGAAAAAACGTTATAATTTATGAACATTGAGAGGAATTAGTTTTTTCCATTTTTATCAGGAACTGAGTCACAAATTTAATCTGGAGAGAAAAATTAAATACAGAGGAAAAAGAGTCAAAATGTGAGAATAAAACATTCAGGAGATTAAAATGAATCTCAACACAAAATTCCTCTGAACTGAAGGAGAAAGTAATAATCATATGATCTGTTTGTTAAGGTGCTGTTGGTTCTTCATGTGAAACAGCTGGAGGCAGCCCGGGAATCGAACCTGCCACCGCGGGTCATGGTGGTAAACCTAATGATCCAGTTTGACCTGAACACAAAACCTTCCAGGTTCTCCTGAAGGTTCTGGTTCTGATCCGTTTCTGTAGGTTCTGGTTCTGTTTGATGGAGAACAGAAGTTCAGATGCTGCAGGTCGGACAGCCAGCTTTGTTCCTGGTGTTGGATCAGAACCGGTCAGAACCCAGTCGGTCTCTGGGTCGCCATGACGACGAAGATCTGGAAAAACCTCCAGAGGATCCAGATGTTCTTCCACTGAGAAACGAGTTTACTTTTCAATAAAAATGTTTGTTTAGGTTTAAAATCATAAATAAAATCTGAAAAAATGATTATTTAATAATCTGTATTGTAATCAAATGAATCTTATTAATGCAGCAGATTTGTGGATAAATAAACTCAAAGATCATAAAGTTGGGCGATAAATATCAGAACTTTAAAACAATGTAATCTGTGGTTCCATTAATACTGGTTTCACTGGGAGAGAAGCTTCTGGAGGGACTGGAGAAATAATAATTACCAGTTTAAATGTTACAGCAGCTGCAGGCTCAGTTCAGATCCAGGATGATTAAAAACGTTTTGGGTTTTTAATTGTATTTGAGAAAAGAAATGTCTCCCTCATGTTTCAATTTTATTCTCTTTACTGGTTTTATTCAGTCTCTGTGTTTCAGTCTTTGTGTTTCAGTCTTTGTGTTTCAGTCTCTGTGTTTCAGTCTCTGTGTTTCAGTCTCTGTGTTTCAGTCTCTTTGTTTCAGTCTTTGTGTTTCAGTCTCTGTGTTTCAGTCTCTGTGTTTCAGTCTCTGTGTTTCAGTCTCTGTGTTTCAGTCTCTGTGTTTCAGTCTTTGTGTTTCAGTCTCTGTGTTTCAGTCTCTTTGTTTCAGTCTCTTTGTTTCAGTCTCTTTGTTTCAGTCTCTGTGTTTCAGTCTCTTTGTTTCAGTCTCTGTGTTTCAGTCTCTGTGTTTCAGTCTTTTTCTGTTTTCTTTAACTGTTTGTCTTTTTGCTTCTGTTGAGGAAACATTTTCCCTTTTTGGGACAATAAAAGATTTTCCTCGTTTCCTGGAGTTTGGACCGGTGTCGGCCCGTTTCTCTGACTGCTCTGGAGGAAGTTCACCAGAGCTCTCAGGACTTCTGCTCACCTGAACCAGCCGCAGGTTCTGGTTCTGATTCCTCCTGGGTCCAGTTTGGATCCTGTCTGTTCCTCGTCCCGGTTCTGTTTGGTTTCTGGTTCTGGTGAATGTGAGTTTGTAGAACATGACCTGAATCTCTGCAGTTTCATAATGTGCATCAGACTGATGGCTTCAGGAGCCGAACTGGGTCAGAGTTCAGGCTTAGTGGTTCCGTTTCGTAACTCCACTCAGACGGAGGCTCCGTGCGTTACCTGCTGCCTCCGGCAGGGGGCAGCGGGGCAGCGTTTCAGGTTGCAGAGGAAGAAGAAGAGGCGCAGCTGTTCCTGCCTCTGGGTCGGGTCCGTCCTCGTTGATCGGAACCAGGACCCAGGATGAATGAAGACCTGCGGGCCGAGCTGCAGGACTTCTTGCGGAAGCTGGACATCCAGACTAGCTGCGTGGAGCATCCTCCGGTAAGAACCGGAGCCGGTTCTGTTCAGGCTGCAGATGGAACCTGCCGAATCGCCGTACAGTTTCTGTCTGTTTAACTAAATCCTCCTCATTTCAACGTGTTGAACAGTGGAGGATAATAAGAAGTTGATTTCTGGATTCCCTCTGACTCGCCCTGTAATTCGGCGCCATCTTTCAGCATCACCGACCTTCCTGAAGAACGTTCTGCTTCCCCACATGAACACGTTCAGAGCGACCCACTGGGTTTGGTTCACCAGCCGAACCGTTCAGCAGACCTGGCTCTCCTTCAGCCATGTGCTGGGAGGTTATTCTGGGATGCATTCTGCTGCGAAACGCTTTTAATCCAATAATCTGCAGGTTTTCAAACGGAATCATTTTTAAGTGCCATATTTATTTATTTTATTGTGATTTCTGCTGAATCGCTGCTAACTGACCAGGTTTTATGTCTAAATGTAATAAATTAAATTACGGAACTTTTCAGAAACTTTCCGTTTTTATGACTGACTCGTTTTAGTAGCGCTGATCCATCTGAACCAGCAGAGGGCGCCACATCACAGCTGGGTCCAGCAGGGCCCGGTACCGTGAGCTGGATCAGCTCTAAGAACTGGACCTGGTTCCGTTTGTAAAATTAAACAAAAATCAACAGCAATAATTTGAGATATTGATCCTCCATCTGATTGAACGTTGTTCATTTTACTATCTTATTAATTCATTTATAAATGTCACAATTTCAAGGTAAATATGTATTTAGCGAGGTAATTATTTAGTTATTACGTTTAATGATTATATTATGGTACTTGATAAATAAGTATGTCTTTGTAGTTTGCTGTCTAATATTCAGTTTGTGAAAGCTAAACATTTAATTACCAAACTAAATATTTAATTCACTTGTGCTAACTAATATTTAATTTGAAGCTAAATATTTAATTTTGCTTATTAAACATTTAGCTTGAATCTGTGGCATTTCTAAATGAATGAACAAGTTGGTAAAAACAGAGAATCCTTCAATAACTCAGATCATTTTTCAATAACTTTCTGAACAGCAGCTCATATCAAGTTTGTTTCTGATCTTATTTTGGGGTTAATTTAATGAAGCTGGAGTTTTTATTGACAACCTGGATCAGGAGTTTCACTCATAGATCAGGTGAAGTGACTCTTCCTCCTGGTAACTCTTCGTCCTCCTCCTCTTCGTCGCTGCAGGTGTTCACGGTGGAGGAGATGATGCCTCACCTGCAGGACGTGAGCGGCGCCGTCACCAAGAACCTCTTCCTGAAGGACAAGAAGAAGAAAGGCCTGTGGCTGGTGTCGGCTCGCCACGACCGCCAGGTGAGGCCGGCTCCGCCTTCCGACCTCCGATTGGCCCAGCTGGCCTCCGATTGGCCCAGCTGGCCTCCGATTGGCCCAGCTGGCCTCCGATTGGCCCAGCTGGCCTCCGATTGGCCCAGCTGGCCTCCGATTGGCCCAGCTGGCCTCCGATTGGCCCAGTCTCACCTGTCTGTCTGTCCGTCTGCAGGTGAACCTAAACGATCTGGCCAAGAAGCTCGGCGTCGGCAGCGGCAACCTGCGCTTCGCCGACGAGGCCGCCATGATGGAGAAACTCAAGGTAGGTCCAGGTTCTGATGGTTCTAGTGGGTTGGAGTGGACTCCATGTTGGATAACGTTTCCTCTTCCCCAGGTGGGCCAGGGCTGCGCCTCGGCCCTGGCGCTGCTGTTCGACTCGGACCGGAGCGTGCGCCTGGTTCTGGACCGGGACCTGCTGGACGGCGGCCATCAGCTGGTTTACTTCCACCCCATGACCAACAGCGCCACCATGGGGCTGCGGCCGCAGGACCTGCTGCGCTTCCTGAAGGAGACGGGTCACGAACCCGTCCTGGAGAGCTTCGACTAGCAACCACCTGGTTCTGGCTCTGGACTAGAACTTGTGTCTTTCAGGACCCGACCTTCAGAACTTTTTAACGCCTGATGGTTCTAAGAACTTCAGTCTGAGGTCCAGAAACCCGACTTGGACCTCCAGGTTCTGGTTCTGGTTCTGTCTTCGGTCTCCTTCTGTCTCTGGTTGTCAACAATCTCACAAATAAATGTCCAGTTTTTATTATAACCCCATCCACAAAGACGAACCGTCCGCAGAACCTGATTAAAACCCAAACTGAACCGAGCTGCGGGTCCAGAACCCGGTCCAGGTTCTACTAGAACATCCAGAAAGATGAAAATATTTCATAAAGGTTCAGAAAGTCATCCTGCTGATCCCTGGAGGAGATAAACCCAGAGGATCTGCTGCTGATTCAACCAGCGCTGTGAACTGCAGCTCCCCTGCTGGTGGCAGTGAGGTACTGCAGCACGTCAGAGGATGAACGCTGGTTATTAATCTGAATATTTCTCTAATATTTGAGTCAAACATGCTTATAAAACAAGCAGCAGAAATTATGATTTAATGTAATCTGATCATTAAATCAGACTAGTTCTGTTTTTACTGAACAGAAACCAGTAAAAACCCAAAGAGTGAAGAAATAAACTCATTATGAAGTTCTGACAGAAACAAACACATTTTAAAAACTAATTCATTCAATGAAAAAAAGACATTTATCCCAAAAGAAAATGTTCCCACGACTCTCCTGACATGCTAACAGCTAACATCCAGGCAGCAGCAACATTAGCCAAGCTGTTAGCAGCTCTGCTAATCCACCTCCTTTGCTTTTGCTTCTCCTCTCTAAATCTCACTGACCATCTGGTTAGAAAGATGTTGGAGTAGAGGATAAGACGAACTTCCTCCTCCTCTCTGCATCGTCTCCTCTGGGGTCAAAGGTCAGCCACAGTTGTGGCTTTTGAGATGCTAATCAGCTTTCTAAAAACAAAACCCTGTTTCCATGGTAATGCATCATGACAACAGTCTGAATGTAAAGAGTGAAAATCCTTCCAGAACCACACAGAAGAAAGGTCCAAACATGCTTTAACCAGAACCAGCAGAACCGAACCCACATGCCGCCACCGGGGGCGCTGTTCTGGAAAAACCAGACAGGAAACTGAAGAACTTCAGTGAACCGTAAACTGGGTTAGAAGAGAGAATGATGCAGAATAAATCAGAACCTGGTTCTGATGAGGCCCGTTTACATTAGAGCAAAAACTTTCAACAGGTTTTAAACTCACATCTATTAAAAGGCTCTGATTTTATTAACTGGAAGCAGAAAATCAATCACAAGAAATAAATCAATTTATATCACAAAGTTTTTATTATTCTCATTGATCAAATGAAAATGAACAATAATCTCTTTATTTTTCTGTTTTAGTCCAAACAGAGAAAACTCATCAAATCTTTTAGTTTTTGTTGGTTCTGATGGTTCTGATCCAACGGGTCAAACAGAACCTCTAGAAACTTTAAACATTTAATTCATATTAAACGTCAGGAATGTTTGGCATAAATCAGAGCAACAAGAGGTGATGAGTGTGTGTGTGTGTGTGTGTGTGTGTGTGTGTGTGTTAATGTGTGCGTGTGTGTGTGTGTGTTAATGTGTGTGTGTGTGTGTTAATGTGTGTGTGTGTGTTAATGTGTGTGTGTGTTTGTGTGTGTGTGTGTGTGTGTGTTAATGTGTGTGTGTGTGTGTGTGTTAATGTGTGTGTGTGTGTGTGTGTGTGTGCATGACTCTGTATTGTTGGATGAAATTAGCAGCTGAATGGTGGTGACCTGCAGAGCCGGTTCCCAGGGTTCTTTCTCACGCTCCGGTTCTGGTTCTGTTCTCGTCCGGTTCTGATCCGGTTCTGCCCTGCCACCTGTTGTCCTGGCGCTGAAGCTGGCCCTTTAAGGGATCCAGGAAGTGGCCGGCGGCAGGAGGAGGAAACAGGTGTGCTGCTGACAGGATGATGTCATTCCTGGCTGAGTCTCCTGCAGGGAGGAAGAGGAGGAGGAGGAAGGAGGCCCAGCAGGAGGAGCAGCACGAGGAGCAGCAGGCCGTGTGAAGGTGAGCCGGTCTCGGGCCGTTAAAGGAACGTTCTGCGGTTCTGGAGGTCCGGATCGGATGGAGACTCAGGTGAAGCTTCTCTCTGGTGGATCGATCAGAGCCAGATGGGCAAATGGAGGCTTTAAAACTCCATCAGAGGTTTGAACTGAAGTTTGTTTCAGCTTATGAACATTTAGATCCAATTTTAACAGTAAAGTTTGTAAATGTGAGATAATCTCCAGTTTGAAGTGATTAGCTCAGTAAATGTTTAGATGAATAAAGTTTTCTCTCAGATTGATAAACTGGTTCTGTTTCATTCATCAGGAAACGCATTTAGTTGAACCACATAAACTTCAGGCTGTAATATGTAAAAAGGTTGTTTTTGAAATATTACCAGCATTAAAATGATAGTGTAATTGTAACTTCATGCTGATGACATCATCAGATAATCACTTTTATAAAATATTTAAACCCAAATAAAAGGCAAACACCTGATAGCTAATAAAACTGGAGTCTGTTAGCGCTCCTGCTAACTTTTAATTGGATTGCTCTAAATTTAATTTACGTATAAATTTCTAAAGTGATGATTTATTTTGTTGTTTTGTAAACATTCAGCTGATATCCGATAAGAATCCTTCAAGTAGCTTCATGTTTATATTCATGCTCTTATTTTGAAGTCGGTTTATGCAGCAGTTCCATTTCCTCCCTCTTATTTTTCAAGAAAGTTTATTGAGCAACAGGCAACAACAAACAAACGACTGAATTAGGTTGATGACATCATGTTCTAGAGCTGCTTTGACTGAATCCTCCAGTCTCCATGGCAACCATTCAGAACCTTTGGGCATAGCTCCTCCCCCACTCAGCTCCTTCAAACTAGCCAGCAGACTAGTGGCAGAAAAATACACAATACTGTTCTTTTAAATCTTTAAACTAGGAAAATATTTTTATTGATCTTTGCTGAATTAAATGTAATTTAAGTAAACCTAAACCTTTTAGATTAGTTCAAACTGCTGAAGATCGTCTCAGTATGCCTTGGGCCGGCTGTGAGAATGAGCTGCAGCGAGTTGGAGCCGAGAGCAAACTGTTACGGCTCAGAGTGTGTGTGTGTGTGTGTGTGTGAGTGAGTGTGTTAATGTGTGTGTGTGTGTGTGTGAGTGAGTGTGTTAATGTGTGTGTGTGTGTGTGTGTGTGTGTGTGTGTCAGTCAGTCACCATCATATGACTGCTAGAGTAAACACCTGGGATGTGTTACAGGATAACAAAGGTGATGTCATACACACACATTCAGGTGTGTGTGTGTGTGTGTGTGTGTGTGTGTGTGTGTGTGTGTGTGTGTGTGTGTGTGTGTGTGTGTGTGTGTGTGTGTCACCTGACAGGATGTTTAATGTTCAGCTGGTTGAACCGAACTCGTTGTTGTGAGACTGTAACGGTTCTGATTCTCCTCCTCTGATGTTTCTGGTTCCACCTGAACAAGATGGCCGACTCCTCACAGCAGTCAGTTCACCTGGACTCAGGTGTGTTAAAGCCACCTGGCCGTTACCTTCATGTTCCTGCTTGATTCCCGTTGAGCTCGATTAACGTCGAGTTTCTGCTTCGTTTTTAAATGTTTTCTGCCTTTTGCTTTCGGTTTGAGGAAGACTCTCCGTTAGTGAACTGGTCCAGACTGGAGCTCTTCCAGTAATCCCAGTAAAGAGCGACATGTTGGCCCAGTTTGTCTTTGTAGTTTCTAGCAGCTTTTTGTCTCCGGTCTCACCCACCTGAACTCTGTGTCCATCAGCGAGGAGGAAACATCTCCAGTTTCACTGGTTCTCACTGGAAACTGAACTCTGACCATTTGACCAGCTGTCAGAGGTCCAAGTTAATGGTTCTGGTCCAGTCCGAGGTCAAAGGTCAATTAGCATTCACACCTCATCAATTAAATCAACAGAGAAATAAAATTGCTGTAATAATTAGAAACATTAATAATGTTTTAATCAGTTTTCAGGTTTTTTCTTTTCAGTAATTGTGAATTAAGCCCCGCCCACAAAGCGTCTCCACAACCAAAACAACAAACTAACATGGTTCTGTTTCTGGACCGGTTCTGCCTGAACCGGAGCAGAACCGGAACCGCTCAGTCCCGGTTCTGCTTGCAGCTGCTGCAGCAGAGATCGGGTCCAGAGCCAGAGATAGGGTCCAGAGCAGTTCTGACCCGGCTCAGCGGTTCTGACCCGGCCCTGGTTCTGGTTCTGGTTCTGAGCTGGTCAGAAAGTTTGAACCTGAACGGATCACCAGAACCCCATCAGAACCTGTCAGGTTTTGCTGTGATTTAATGTTTTAATGTGACCTGAAAGCTGTAGAACGTAATAAACTCAGAACCAGAACCTTCAGCTGCTGCTAAACCCAGAAGAGTCTAAAGGTCTCGGTTCTTGATGAGCAGAACCCAGTTGTTTAAATGCCTGAGCCCGTCAGAGCCGGTTGGGCCCGGTTGGGCCCGGGTTAATCGAAGCCAGGCGGAGGAGGAATGTTTGAGGTTCTGAGCTGCGGTTCAGATGAGATCTCCACCCAAACCCAGAGCTGCTGCTGCTGCAGCTCTGGGTTTGGGTCCAGACTCTCTGCCGGCCCGGCAGCTGGTTCTGGACGGTTCTGATGGCCCGTGTGGTGCAGAACCAGAGGAGACTGGTCCTGGTTGTTCTACAGTCATTTTATGATCAGAACCAGAAAAGAGCAGCTCACTGACTGTGCTAATGCTGGAGCTAATTTTTTTCCGCTAACGCTGACTAAACTTTAGCGCATTTAGCTTCTCTGTTTAAATTTACTCAGCTGATTGTTATGATTTTTCAACGTGGTTTAATTTAGCGGTTTAGCATTAGCTTCTGCTAAATACCATGCTGATGTAGTGACTTAGTGTTAGCATAGCTAATGCTTATGAGGAATACTTTATGGCTAGCATGGCTAACCACTGCTCAGAATAAACGTTCTGCTCAGATACAAACTGAATATTTCACTAGAAAACCAGAAAGAATCAGAACCAGAACCAGAACTCTTGATTCCAGAACCGAGACCGAACCCAACAAAGATGAGATGTTTCCTGTTGTTCCTCTGGGGCCTCTCCATCCAGCTCGGCCCGGGGCCCGGTTCCTCCTGACTCCGTCTGTGTTGTTGTGTTTTTGGGTCTGCAGCAGAACCGCAGTGTGTTCTGTTTGTAGTAAACGGGTCAGGATCAGAACCAACGAGTCAGCAGGGAGCTGCCGGATCGATGCTCACAGCTTCTATCGGATCAATAACCTGATCAATACTCAGCCGCCGGCTGCTCGGTCAGCTCACAGTGGCGTTCCAGGTCCAAACGGTTCTGATGGGTCGACCCGGTCCGACCTGCTGCTGTGAGAAAAAAGAACCGAGAGTAATTAAAACTTTTCACTGTTTAGTTTCTACTTTTGATTTGAGTTCAGGATAAATTTATATAATTAAAGAAGAAAAAATAGAAGATAATAAAATAAAATCCAGTTAAATCATATTTTTAGATTTTTTTTTACTGGGATTTTTTGCTCCTTGATTGGTTAAAAATTACATTTATATTTCTTCCCCTAGAATCGCCTTTCTCTGTGTTGCAGGGAAATATTGAATGGTTCTGGTTCTGGTTCTGGTTCAGAACCAGAACTGAGTTTTTATTTCACATTAAATAAAAACTGAGTTCAGTTAAAAACAAACATAAATTTATCTGGAGGTTTTTCAATCAGGTTTTAAAACTCTTCATAGCACAGAATCTGCTTTATAAGAGTTTTTAATGACATCCTTCTGGCAGGTGATTCTGGGAATCATGTTGTTCTGATTTTACTTGACCTCCCTGCTGACCTTTCATACAGTCGACCACGACATTTTAATATCGCGATTACAGCACATTGTAGGTATTGGTGACACTGTTCTTAATTGGTTCAGGTCCTACCTGGAGGACAGAACATTTTCAGTAAATATTAGAGACTCTGAATCATCCACTGCTTCAATGCCATATGGTGTACCACAAGGCTCAATTCTGGGCCCACTGCTTTTCTGTCTTTATTTACTGCCTCTGGGTTCTATCCTTAGGAAACATGGGATTTCATTTCACTGCTATGCTGACGATTGCCAGATTTATTTGCCCCTGAAGCAGAAAGACGTCCAGTCCATCAAACATCTCCTGGCATGTCTAGGTGATATTAAAGCTTGGTTGGCTTTGAACTTTTTAAATTTTAAGAAAACAGAGGTGATGGTGTTCGGACCCAGTGGCTCCTGTGAGTCCTCCTCTGTTGACCTTTGACCCTTGGAGGTGTATTTTAAACCTGTTATTACAGACCTTGGTTTTAAGGTGGACAGTGATTTTAAATTGGACAGCCAAATTAGAGCTGTGGTTAAGTCCAGTTTTTATCATTTGAGGCGATTGGCATCAGTGAAATCTTTTCTTTCCAGGCAGCATTTTGAAACAGTGATCCACGCTTTTATTTCAACTCGACTGGATTACTGCAACTCTCTATATCTGGGAGTCAGTCAGTCTCTGCTCTCACGTCTGCAGCTGGTTCAAAATGCAGCTGCACGACTTTTAACAGGAACTGGAAAACGAGAGCATGTAACTCCTGTCCTGGCCTCACTTCACTGGCTGCCTGTATATTTTAGGATCCGTTTTAAAATTCTTGTGTTTGTTTTTAAATCACTACATAATCTTGCCCCGGTTTACCTCACTGAGCTTCTTCACCCTTACAGACCTTATGGTCTCTCAGGTCTGCAGATCAGTTGCTCCTGGAGGAACTGAGATCTAGAAGCTCAGAGGGGACAGGGGCTTCTCTGTAGAGGGGCCCTAAGTTATGGAATGACCTGCAGGTCAGAGGTCCCTTCACTGTCCACTTTTACAGCTCGTCTTAAAACACATCTGTTTTACTTGGCTTTCAACTCCAGCGAGATCTAGTTTTATATTGTATGTTTGTTTTAAACTGTAAGAGTTTTTACTTGTTTTTATTGTGTACAGCACTTTGTATCAGCTGTGGTTGTTTTAAAGTGCTTTATAAATAAAGTTGGTTTGGTATGGAAAATACAAACTGAAACAATAAAACATGGAAATAAAAAGTCAGGAAATGTAGAAACAGATTAAATTTCTCTGGAAATTAAAAAATATCTAAAATTATCTCATTTAAAATGAAAATTCAAAAGAAGTAAAAAAAATTTAATTTACTAAAAATAACAACAAAAAACTAGTTCCAGAAAAACAAAAACTTACATCTGATTCCTCTAAAACGTTAATCTGAATGAAATAATCCCAGCTGGTCTCCACCGCCTGTCTCTGCTCCTGGACTTTGACTAGGCCGCAGCTCTGCAGTCTCTCTGATTCTCCTGAAAGTTTTTATTTGTTTCTAACAAGAAGAAAAATCTCAAACCTTGATGAAGCGGATCCAGTTTCTATTATGGGATGTTGAGGGAAATGATGACGTCACAAAGCAGAAAGTTTCATCCGATCAGAAACTGAAGGTCATCCTAACTGGACCCTCCAGAACCTGAATGGACCGGACCGGGTCTCTGCACCGTCACGCGCACAACCCGGCGCGGGCCCGGTCGGGTTGTGCGCGTGCCCGTGCTGCAGGTAGTAACTCCGCCCCCTCCGTTCAGCACAATACCCGCCGCTCCGCTCCGCTCCGGTCCGGTCCGGTCCGGTCCGGGTCCAGACTCTGCCGTCCGGCCCCGGGCCGCCCCGCATCCTGGCCGGGTGAAGGTCTCCCCTCCGGCCGCAGGTGAGCCGCCCCCCCGGGTTCCGGTTCTGAACCGCGTCCTGCTCGCTGTGATGCTTCGCCACGGTGCCGCCGCTGCTCCGCAGTCCGGTTCCGGTTCTGGAGCTGCGGTCCTCTCCGGTTCGACCTTGTCCCGGCCTGCGGTGCTGGTCGGGCTCGGTTCCGGCCCGGTTCCGGTCCGCTCCGGGCTCTTTGTTCCCTGAAGTTTGCTGGAAGTGATGTCATGCTTCCCGCTCCGCTCCGGATGGAAAACTGCCGCTTCACGCTGCGGTTCGGTTCGGCCGGTTCTGCTCAGCCCGGGTCCGGGTCGGGTTCGGCTCTGAGGGATCGGATGGTTCGGGTTGGTTCGTGCCTCTGGACTCCCGGCTGTGGATGATTCCCACCGGGAACAGCAGGAGGAGCCGTTCCCACACAGACCCGGTTCTGGTTCTGGTTCTGGACCTGGTTCTGCTTCTACTACAACCGGAACAAAGTTTGTTCTGTGTTCCTCCAGAAAGTTCTGATCTGAGCAGAACTTTCTGAGGAAGGAGACCAGAACCGGTTCAGGAGGTTCTGGAGGTTCTGGAGGTTCTGGAGGTTCTGGACTCATCTTGAACCCAAAGCTGCTGCAGTTCTGCTGAAGTTCTGGAAGGCCTGGTCCAGATCAATTTGAACTCAAAGCAGAACCATGACCAGGTTCTGCTCGGACCAGGAGAGTCCCGTCGGTTCTGGTGGACCCGACCCGACCCGGCCTGGTTCTATTGGGTCAGAACTCTGGCATTAAGGCCTGTGGGTCCTGGTGTTTCTTGGACCATTAATGAGGTTCTGGATGTTTTCATTCTGGTGCCAGAAGCTGGTTCTGATTGGCCCATTCAGCCAGTAACATACTGACTGCTCAGCTCTTCTCCATTGGACTCAATCTGGACCAGAACCAGACGGTTTGATGCTCCCGCCATGATGCTGCCACCGCCGTGCTTCAGACTGAGGAGACTCCAGCTGGACCAGAACAGAACGCTGGTTCTGGATCTGGTTCTAGAACCGGTCAAGCAGTAAAAACTGATGCTTGAGGCAGAGAGATGGTTCTGACCGGACCGGTTCTGGAGCATCTGGATCAGCAGCAGAACCATGAGGAAGAGCAGCTCCTCCCAGATTGTTAAAGTGAAACCAGAACTTTGGATCTGGTTCTGATCCGTTTACACGTCCAGGTTCTGTTCAGATGGAGCTCGGACAAAAGATCGGATCAGAACCTTGCTCTCCAGAACTACGGACAATGATGTGAACTCCAGAAACAGGAAGAGGAAGTCTGGAACAGGAAGGGAAACGTAGTAAACAGGAAAAAACGCCACAGTTTCTCCACAGAACCAAAATCCTCCAGACCAGCAGGGGGAGTCTGGAGTCGGTAAAATAGAAACACTTTTAGTATGACGTTATTATTCCTTCAGATATCTGGAACGCCTGTCTTCTCTGAAGGTCGACTCCCCCTGGTGGCCTGGAGGATTTATGTTCAGTGGAGGAAGTTTGATCCTCCATGTTTGTATCTGCAGCTTTTTCCTGCTGCATTTGTTTTCTTATGTATTTCTGTGTTTTGGAGTTTGCTTCGTTTATGCGTTTCCTGCTCAGTTGGACCTGCTGGCCGTCGTACAGAACCAACAGGAAGTTCTAACCGGACCGGACTGAGAATCACAGCGGCTGGCAGTGCTAGCTACAACGTTAGCAAGTGCTATTCCAGGTGCTAAAGTGTTTAGTAGTAGCTAATGCGAAAGCGCTAAATTCAGCCATGTTGATTCCCACTACAGACTGCAGTGATGCATTCTGGGTATAGAATAAGCATCATTCGCCACAGGAAACAGATTTCATTCACACTGCGTCTGCGTAAACGTTTATGAATATAAACGCTGAACGTTGAAATTTATTCAGGTAAAGTTTAGAATTTATCTGGAAAACATTATTGGGAGCTAAGTGCTACGAGTTATCAAAGCTAGCAGAAAAGCTAAAGAGCTAAGTTAAAAGTTAGCTCTGCTGTTAGCGCATTAGCAGAAGTGTCAGCCGGGTTCTGATCCAGGTCTATCGACCCAGAACCAGAACGGACCACCCGGCTGGGTTCTGGTTGGTCCATTTGGACCGTACTGGTTTGTGTTTAGAACTCCAGGAAGCGGCAGTCCCACAATATGATGCAGCCTCCGCCGTGCTTTACACATGGAGCTCTCTGGTTCTCTGGTTCTCAGTAGAACTGTTTCAGAACCAGGAACAGTTCTGGATCAAACTGATCCACTTCCAGAGTTATTTTTGAGCTGCGGCGCCGAAGGGCTGCCGATGGAACCGGGGCCAGAATCGTCCTGCGGGCCGAGCCAAACGGGTCAGCGGCTCTGTCTTCACCGACTCTTCGTGTTCTGGTCGTCTGCTGTGGGTTTAAACAGACCGGACCCAGTTACCGGTCAGAACCGGGTTCCTGTCGTCACTCTGATGATAGCAGCTTTTAAATCAATGTTACAAAGTGAAGAAAAAAATGGCACCAGAGGTTCTGAAGCGGCTCTGGCCGATCGGACCGGTACCAGAGGTTCTTCCTTCAGGATCTTTGTCCAGATTTCTGGCTCGGTGTTAAATCCGGACCCGATTGGACCTTAAGAACTTCAGATCTGATGAAGTCACTGCAGAGAATTGTGGCGGCTGTGATGCGCTGTTGGAAAATTCTGATTGGTCCGTCTCTGTCCAATCGGATTCTCCATAAATCATCATGAACAGGAAGTTTGGATCGCCCTGGGTTCTGGTGGGTCCAGTAGAACCTTCCTGGGTTCTGTGTATTCCTGTGATTATCTCTGGTTCTGCAGCTGGACAGTATTTTTGTTTTATTGTTGTTATTGTTGAAAACAGACATGAACAAACAAATCAAACTCTCCTCAGTATTTGGTCAAAAAGTTCTTCCATCCAACTAACTTTCCCCAGACTGCTGGGATTAATCTGGAGGATGAAGCAGGTCAAAGGTCAAAATTTTATAATCAGGGATGTTTCTTCCACAGTCTGAGGTTCTACCTCCAGTTGCTGTCAGAACCGGGCCTGACGGGTCAGTGGGCTCCAGAACCGAGCTCCAATCCCTCGGTGTGATCAGCTAATCTGACTGTTGCCGCTGACTCCCGGCAGGAAGCACCTCAGTGGCGCCGCCTGGTGGCTGACGGAACCGCCTGGTGGCTGACGGAACCGCCTGGTGGTTTCAGCCGGGTCTAGTCGGGGTGGAGTCTGTCTGGCTCCTGGTGTAGTAAACAAGCGCTCCCTGCAGCGCTCCTTAATCCTCTGCCTCCTGTTTTTCCCTGAGCGTCTCAGAACCGGCTCCCTGGGTGGGTCCGTTCATCCAGAACCCCCTCTGTTCCACCCGGTGGTTCTGAGTCACAGTCTGCTCCCGGCAGGTTCTGACCCGGTTGGTGGATTTGGACCAGACGGCTGCAGTGACGCAGCGTCTGAACCAGTAATTCTGGGTTTTTCTCTGTCATTACTGGGAGCCGGAGCCTCAGTTCCTGCTGCGTCAGCGTTCAGAACCGGGCCGGGCTCTGATTCAGACCAGACTGTAGCTGCTGGTTCTGTAGCTGCTGGTTCTGTAGCTGCTGGTTCTGGCTCCTTGGCCCGGTCTGCAGGTTCTGATTCGGCCCGTCAGACTGGTATAGCGTTGGGATTTTCTCAGTCTCAGGAAGAGAAACCGGAATGTTTCTTTAATAATCTCGTTTTCCGGGATGATCAGCTCTTTCTTCTCCTCCTGCAGATCTGTGCCGACCCCTGACGACTCTGCTGACCTCTGACCTGCCTTTCAAAGTGTCAGATTTGGGAAATCAAACCAGTCATTGAATCCTCACTGGAAGCCTGAGCTGCTGGAGCTGAAGAAAATCTCCTGGATTGTTTTTATTTTAATGTAAAACAACAGGAGGAAACTTTGATCAAACTGATTTTTGGGGGTTCGTCCGGGAGTTTTCCTCACCTGCGTCCTCCGGTCCGGAGATGGATCCCTGGACCGGAGAACCAGGAAGTTGATCTGGGCCGCAGCAGAGGAAGGAGCATGTCCTGGAAGAGGAACTACTTTGCATCAGGAGAAGGCGGAGGCACACAGGGAGTGGTGGCGGCGCACAACATGGCGTCCATCGCTCCCAGTAAGGGGCTGAGCAACGAGCCGGGTCAGAACAGCTGCTTCCTGAACAGCGCCCTGCAGGTACCACACACACTGACACACACTGACACACACACACACTGACACTGACACACACTGAAGACACACACAGACACACACTGACACACACAGACACACATTGACACACACTGACACACACTGATACACACTGACACACACTGACACACACTGACACACACTGACACACACTGATACACACACAGACACACACTGACACACACTGACACACACTGATACACACTGATACACACAGACACACACAGACACACACAGACACACACTGATACACATTGACACACACTGACACACACTGACACACACAGACACACTGATACACATTGACACACACTGACACACACAGACACACACAGACACACACTGATACACACTGACACACACTGACACACACTGACACACACTGATACACACTGATTCACACAGACACACACTGACACACACTGACACACACTGACACACACTGACACACACTGACACACACACACACACAGACACACACTGGCCAGGTTCTGATCCGGGCGTCCCACGGAGCCATGAACAGACGGTTCGGTACCAGAACCTGGCAGCATATCGGACCCAGCAGGGGGCGGGACGGAGGAACAAACAGAACTGAGTCAGCACTTCCTGCCGGGTCGGTTCATGTTCTGTCTCTGCTCAGCACATTTCTGGTTCTGGTTCCCTGGAAACCGACCCAGCTGCTCCGGCCCGCTGAGCGGTTCTGATCAACGCCGGACAGGTTCTGATCCGTTTTGTGGTCTGGTTCTGGTCCGGATCACTCAGTGACTCTTGGTGGTGGAGGAGGGGATCAGAACCAGTGACACCAGTAGAGGCTCATCATCATCATCATCATCATCATCATCATCATCATCATCATCATCAGACCCACAGGACGCTGAACCAGAACCAGAACTGTTACACGTATCTGACTGTAAATAAGATGATAATAAAAGGTTCTGTCCCCAGTTCTGGTTCTGTCCCCAGGTTCTGGTTCTGTCCCAGGTTCTGTCTCAGGTTCTGGTTCTGTCCCAGGTTCTGTGGCACCTGGATATCTTCCGTCGGAGTTTCCGTCAGCTCTCCTCCCATAAGTGTCTGGAGGATTCCTGCATCTTCTGCGCCCTGAAGGTGAGGACCAGGAGATCGGCCCGGTCCCGGCCCGGTTCCTGTCCGGTTCTGACCCGCTGTCTGCTCTCCTCCAGAACATCTTTGCCCAGTTCCAGTTCAGCAGCGAGAAGGTTCTGCCGTCCGACGCTCTGCGCAGCGCGCTGGCCAAGAGCTTCCAGGACCAGCAGCGCTTCCAGATGGGCATCATGGACGACGCCGCCGAGTGCTTCGTAAGGCCCGGACCGGACCAGACTGGATCGGACCGGACCGGGACTGGGCCGGACCGGGGCTGTGGCTAGTCCGGTCCGATCGCACCTTCACTCTGGTTCTGTGTTCACAGGAGAACATCCTGATGAGGATCCACTTCCACATCTCAGACGAGACCAAGGAGGACGTCTGCACCGCCAGGCACTGCATCCCGCACCAGAAGTTCGCCATGACGCTGTTCGAGCAGGTGAGGCTGGACCGGCTGGACCGGTTGGACCGACTGGACGGGCTGGACGGGCTGGACCGACTGGACCGACTGGACCGGCTGGACGGGCTGGACCGCTGGACCGGCTGGACCGACTGGACCGGCTGGACTGGCTGGACCGGCTGGACCGGCTGGACCGGTTGGACCGGCTGGACCGACTGGACCGGCTGGACCGGCTGGACCGGCTGGACCGACTGGACCGGCTGGACCAGGCTGACCTGGTGTCTCTCTCTCTCAGTGTGTGTGCAGTAGCTGCGGAGCGACCTCTGACCCTCTGCCCTTCATCCAGATGGTCCACTATGTCTCCACCACCTCACTGTGGTGAGTTCCTGTCAGAGCCGCCATCTTGGCTCCGATGCGGTAGCCAGGCGAAGCCTCAGGTTGCCCTGGCAACCAGACACCTGAAGTGTTTGTGCATCAGGTTCAGTGAAACTAGGAGGTCCAGGAAAGAGCTTCAGCTTCTATAAACATATTTCTAGATGTTTACAGCAGAAACCGAGATCTGAGCTAACGGATTAAAACCTTTTAGCCCTGAGCTGGAAAATACAGAGAAAAATAAAATACATCTGTTCCTCTTCTTCCTCCTTTTCCTCCTCCTCTTCCTCAGCAACCAGGCGGTGAAGATGTTGGAGTCCAGAGACAAACCGACGCCCAGCATGTTCGGAGAGCTGCTGCGCAACGCCAGCATGGGCGACCTGCGCACCTGCCCAGTAAGATCCCAGCAGATACTGGTCCCGTCCTGGTACTGATACTGGTACCGGTCCAGTCCCAGTCCTGATTCTGGTGCCGTCCTCAGAGCCGGTGCGGCCAGCAGCTCCGGATCGCCCGGGTTCTGCTCAACAGCCCAGAGATCGTCAGCATCGGCCTGGTGTGGGACTCGGAGCAGTCGGACCTGGCCGAGGACGTCATCCACTCCCTGGGAACCCGCCTGCGACTCGGAGATGTGAGGAACCGACCCGGAGGCGGCCCGGACGCGGTGGGCGAACGGGCTGACCCGGTTCTGGTTCTGCAGCTTTTCTACAGGGTGACGGAGGAGAAGGCCCGGCGGGCCGAGCTCTACCTGGTGGGCGTGGTCTGCTACTACGGCAAGCACTACTCCACCTTCTTCTTCCAGACCAAGATCAGGAGGTGGATGTACTTCGATGACGCTCATGTGAAGGAGGTGAGACCAGAACCCAGCCGGCCCGGTTCTGATGGAGTCCCATTTATTACTCGAAACCTGGTGGAGGTCTGTGACCTCACTGTGACCTCCATAGTGACCTCACTGTGAGGTGAATATTGACACAATCCATATAATTATAACTTGATCCAAAATGTCTCAATACTATAAAACATTAAAAGTCATAAAAACCAAAAACATGCGGCGTTCTCCTCCAGGCTGCAGGTGGCGCTGCGCTTCACGCCGTTTGGGTTTCAGTCATTAGATTTAAAGGATCAACATGTCGGCTGCTGCCTTTGATTCTCCAGAACTCAGATGGAGGTCGCCATGTTTCCACCGCTGGGCTGATGATGTCATCAGGTCCAGCCTGAAACACAGACTTCAGCCCAGCAGTTGTTGATCATATTGTCATTTTATATGTATAGATATATTCATTCAGAATGTACAACCATACAGTGTTAGATACTACATTATTTTTTTGATTGAAAAACCAAAGTACAGAAATGAAAACCTCTCATGCAGCAATATTACATTTAGCACTACACTTGTTTTCGAAAGGCCAGAATAAAACGATCAATAGAGTCCATATCCTGCCGCATCGAATGCAGGATTATTTCAGGATTGCAGTTTGACAGCAGTTCATTGATCCAATGATTCTGGTTTGGATGTTATCAGTCAGAGCGTCGCCGAGGCGTGGCCCGGCGGCGTGGCCCGGCGGCGGCGCAGCAACGTGGCCCGGCGGCGGCGCCCGGCGGCGTGGCCCGGGCGGCGTGGCCCGGCGGCGTGGCCCGGGCGGCGTGGCCCCGGGCGGCGTGGCCCGGCGGCGTCACGGCATGGCCCAGCGTCATGGCGAACAGGAAGTCCTCCGCAGGGCAACAGCTGGCGTCTTCTACATTTGTCTCCTGTAGTTTTTTCTTCACCTGGTTGAAAGCGAGCATTTTGCATTGGACCTCGAATCTGTAATCTGGATAAAATGAGACTCTGTGACTTAATCAATGAATACATTTCACACCCGAATGTAAGCAGTTTATACCCGCCGTCTGATGGGTCTGCTGAGGAACCCACCAAGCGCTAACAAGTACAGCTGCTCAAGGAGAATCTGCTCCGGTTCTACCAACTGTCAGACGCGGAGCGGGCCGATCGCTTGCGCTCTCTGAACGGCTGATGGAGAACATGCTGGCATTACTTGGAGATGTTTCCTTCCTTTTGACACATCTGTTTCTGCTCCGGTGCATGCGTATCTCTGTTGCACATTGTTCCCAAAGCAGACAGGGTTTGGTGACCCTGTGTGGATATTTGGCGCTTTAACAATGTGACCAGTACTGACAGGTACCCAGTTCCTCACATTCAGGACTTTCTGCCCGCCTGGCTGGAGCAACGGTTTTCTCTAAAGTGGACTTGGTGTGAGGTTACCATCAGGTTCCGCTGCATCCCTCAGATGTTCCCAAAACCACAGTTTGGTCTTTATGATGCCCTTGGGTCTTAAAGGCACAGCACAGGCTTTCCAGCTTCTTATGGATTCAGTCCTGCAGGGTAGGTCGTTTTGTTTGTCTTCTTGGACGACATATTGGTGGCTAGTTCCTCTGCGGAAGAACACATGGTGCACCTTCATCAGCTGTTTGTCAGACTCAGTGAACATGGCCAGTTTGGACTGCCTGCTGTTCAGTTCCTGGCACACTAAGTATCTTCTCAAGGGGCGGTTCACCTACCTGCAAAGGTTGAAGCAGTTTCCGCTTTTCCACTCTGTCCCTCAGTGAAGCCCCTGCAGGAGTTTTGGGGGATGGTAAACTTTTATAACTGTTTCATCCCAGGCAGCTCACCTCATGAGCAGATAGAGTGGACCTCCAAGAGGATGCAGGCGTTTGATGATGCCCAAGGCCTTGGCTAATGCTGCGCTTTGGTCCATCCATCTCCAGTGGCTCCTGTGGCTCTAACAACTGACGCCTCTGGTTATGCAGATGGGGCAGTTTGTGAGCAATGGGTGGATGGTGCCTGGCAACCCCTCGTTTTTTTAGCAGGAAACTAAAAAACGAGGGGTTGCTGTAAAAATATACATAGCCTTTGATGGGGAACTGCTTGCCCTTTTTCTGGCAACACGCCATTTCCGCTTCATGTTGGAGGGTACAGACTTTACTGCTTTTCTAGACTACAAGCCTCTCACTTTTGCTATGGCAAAAGTTTCTGAATCGTGGTCGGTTGTGGCAACAACATTTATCTGCCATTTCAGAGTGCACCACTGACATTCAGCATGTCATGTGGCTGGCAAGAATAATCTGGTGGCTGACTGTCTGTCCAGGTCAAAGGTTGCTGCTGTGCATTTAGGTGTGGACGACCTCGCCATGGCCACAGACCAACTGACCGACCAGGATATTCTGACCTTTAAAGCAACTGAATCCAGTTTGCCTTTCGAGGACGTCTCCTTTCATGAGTGTGGCGCAAACCTAATTTGCGATGTCTCGACTGGCAAACCTCAACCTTTGGACCCTACTAGTTGGCACCAGCCTTTGAAGGTACCAGGGGAATTTCTTCCAGGTCCAGCTGGTTTGGTTGATCCCCTGGGAAGCAAGTGGGATTTCTAGGGGATCTAAATTCCCCATTTCTATATGGGGAATCTAGATCTTTTGCCCCATTGGTAGCACATCACTGCCTTTCACAGGTGTTTGTGCCACAGGACCTAATGTCTGTATTAATCCACTGTGACTCCCAACTCTCACCACTTTAGCCTCCTTATGATGGTCCAATCCGTGTTCTGGAGAGGGAACCAAAGGAGGTTCTGGTGGAGTTGGGGGTAATCAGGAGAGAATGTCAGTGGACAGTTTGAAGCCACCATCCATCATCCATCATCATCATCCGTCATCATCCATCCATCCATCTATCTATCTATCTCATCCATCCATCCATCCCATCCATCCATCCATCCTCCCTCCCTCCATCCATCCATCTGTCCGTCCCTCCCTCCCTCCATCCATCCATCCCTCCATCCAGCCGTTCCTCTCTCTCTCTCTTGCTCTAGTTTATCATTCTTTCTTTGTGAAACAGGAAATCCCTCCATTGTGTGTTGGTGCAGCTGGTTGGAGCAGAGGTCAGAGGTCAGATCAGTGAACACTTTTTGCCCACGCTGCAGTCCAGCTCCAGTCTTTTTCTGCCTGTTAAACAAACAGTAACTCTCTTTGCTCCGGTCCGGCCGGTCCGGTCCGAGTGCTGCTTTGGAAAATGGAGGACGGGTGGAAACGATAGAGCGGAAAAAGAAAAGCTAAAGGAGGAAGAGGAAGTTTTTCTTCCATCAGAGACGGTGAGACGCAGGATTCATGTTCTCACGTTTGCAGCAGAATCAGATTTTAAAAGCAGCTGGATTTATTTCCAAACACTTTGGGTTTCATTTTTAGAGGAAAGTCAGAGAACCTGGTTGAAGCTCAGTTTGATTTTTCTTTGGTTTATGGAAAGTTTTCAGTGAATCAATCTGAGTTAATGTAGAAAACCTGAATCAATACTGAAACTAACAGATGTTTGAGTGAAGGAATAAAACCGCTATAACTCATTGGATTATTATTATTGTTATTGTGAATAGTTTGTTGTTATGGAAGCTCCAGGATCTGAACAGCCTCACTGATAAACACAACAAAAACATGAATAATAATAAAATTAAACACTTAAAAACTCTACAATGACTAAATAATGAGGATCCTTAGTTGTTCAGATGGAGTCATAATTTGGTTCTGAACTGGTTTATAATAACGTTCAAGAGATTTGGAAAAACTGAAGAAATTTGACCTGATTTATGATTTTATTGAAGAAACTTTGGAAAAGATGGTGGAGGTTAAAAATGGATGAATGATGGATGGAAATTCAACCTCCGCTTCCATAGAAATTGGCTGAAAATCTTCCCACTGATTTTCATGCTGACTCTGAAACATCCCATAAAAGTGTCATGTTGATGTTTATATGAATCACAAACATTCGTTCCCATGGCAACCAGAGCAGAGATCAGGTTTCCTCTGGGTCTCCAACAGTTGGATCTGATCCAGATCCAGTCCAGAACCAGACCTCCAGTATTCATAGGGTCCCTGCTGTTCCCCTCCCCTCCCTGTTTCTGCTGTTTCCTCAGATCGGGCCCCGGTGGAAGGACGTGGTGTCACGCTGCATCAAGGGCCGCTACCAGCCGCTGCTGCTGCTGTACGCCGACCCGCGCGGGACGCCGGTGAGCCTGCAGGACCTGCCGCCGCGCCTCGACCTGCAGCACCTCCACAGGGGCTACGACAGCGAGGACTCGGGTAACAGGAACCGCAGACACTCGGCCTGCCGCTGTTACCGGCTCTATAGCTTGTAGCTCTACAGCTGGTAGCTCTATAGCTTGTAGCTCTATAGCTGGTAGCTCTATAGCTGGTAGCTCTATAGCTTGTAGCTCTATAGCTGGTCGCTCTACAGCTGGTAGCTCTATAGCTGGTAGCTCTATAGCTTGTAGCTCTATAGCTGGTAGCTCTATAGCTGGTAGCTCTATAGCTGGTAGCTCTATAGCTGGTAGCTCTATAGCTGGTAGCTCTATAGCTTGTAGCTCTACAGCTGGTAGCTCTACAGCTGGTAGCTCTACAGCTGGTAGCTCTACAGCTGGTAGCTCTATAGCTTGTAGCTCTATAGCTGCTAGCTCTGTAGCTGGTAGCTCTTTAGCTTGTAGCTCTACAGCTGGTAGCTCTATAGCTGGTAGCTCTACAGCTTTTAGCTCTACAGCTGGTAGCTCTATAGCTGGTAGCTCTACAGCTTGTAGCTCTATAGCAGCTAGTTCTATAGCGGCTAGTTCTATAGCGGCTAGTTCTATAGCGGCTAGCTGTATAGCGGCTAGTTCTATAGCGGCTAGCTGTATAGCGGTAGTTCTATAGCGGCTAGCTGTATAGCGGCTAGTTCTATAGCGGCTAGCTGCTACAGGGCTAGCGATAGTTCTGTGTGTTCCTCTCATAAATGACCCATCGTTGCCCCCTGCAGGCCGTGAGCCGTCCATCTCCAGCGACACGCGAACCGACTCGTCCACAGAGAGCTACTGTGGCCACCAGTCCTCCCAGTCCTCCCAGTCCTACCATGAGGCCGTGGCGAGTCGCTGCTCATCCGACTCCCAGGGAACGCTGGTCTGCATGGAGCGACCCGACAGAACGCAACACGCCTCCCTCTGCAGCCTGGACGCCATCGGTACCAGACTGTCCTCTGCTGTCCTCACTCACTGCTTCACTCATTCACTCATTCACCGTGTTGCATGATGGGTAAAACATCCCATAATGCCTCTCATTGAAAGGCCGCGTGGCAGAAGCTGAGCAGCCTCTGAGGAAAGGAGGCGGAGCTGCAGAAAGGAGGCGGAGCTCCAACAGGTCGCTGCGAATCAAACCAGAACCCGAGCCGCCATCAGCAGGTTACCACAGCGATGGTAGGCGGGGCTTAGATTAACGAGATTATAATCTAATGAACAGGAAGGTGGACTTTATTAGATCAATTAGTTTATTAAGATGATCAAACAAAAGAAGCAGGTGATGAAGATGATGAGGCTTGATTTAATCTGGTTCAATCTGGTTTAATCTGGTTCAATCTGGTTTAATCTGGTTCAATCTGGTTTAATCTGGTTTAATCTGGTTCAAACTGGTTTAATCTGGTTTAATCTGGTTCAAACTGGTCCTTCATGTCTTCATTCTCACCGTTGTTTCGCCATGGCTGCTGTCCTCCGTCTCTCCTCTCGTCCATGTCTTTCTCCTCCTCCGTCCTCCAGGAGAAACCTTAAAGGAGAAGCAGGCTCCTCGGCACCTCCCCAAACCTTCATCCTCCTCCTCATCCTCAGCCAGTCGCCTCAGAGACTTTAAGGAGACGATGACCAACATGATCCACCCGTCGTCCTCCTCGTCCTCGTCCTCTCTGCCGGCCGCCGTTCTCTCCTCTGAGCTCCTCCCTGCTGCCGTCCCGGACTGGGAGGCCGACAGCACCAGCAGCGAGTCCAAGGCCAGCTCCTCAGGAGGAGGAGGGGGGAGGACTGGGAGGCCGACAGCACCAGCAGCGAGTCCAAGGCCAGCTCCTCAGGAGGAGGAGGGGGGAGGTGCCGGCCGGCCTGGAGGCCGCGGAGGGAGACGCTCAACATCGACACCATCTTCACGCGCGAGCGGCGGAGGCAGGCGGGATACAGCCCGCTGGGGGGAGGAGCTTGTGAGGCCGACGGCGCCCTCACCGCCTCCTCAGGCCAGGAGGAGGCGCCGTCCATCAGAGTGGCGCTCTCCCGGACTCTCCCCAGCTCCTTCAGAGGACGGCAGCTCCCTGCTCCTCCCAGGTTGATCCAGAGGATGGAGAGCGGCTACGAGAGCAGCGAGAGGAACAGCGGCAGCCCCGTCAGCCTGGACCTCAGCCTGGGCGACAGGTGAGACCGCCGGGCCAAAACCCGAAGGTGAAAGGTCACCAGAGGAGCAGGAGGAGCTACAAACAAGCTGCTCTCAGATTAGGGTCAAAGAGCAACAGGAGACAGTTTTCCCTAAATCTGACACAGTTAAGACTTCACCTTTGACCTCTGGCTTCAAACTTCACTCTCTGGTTCTGGGTGCTGTTGGAAAGAATCACATCCCATAATATGATCCACTGTGTTTGCAGGGAGAGCGGTGTGAAGAAGCCTTCCTCCTCCTCCTCCTCCTCCTCCTCCTCAGGACCCTCGTGGAGGAACATGAGGTCAAAGAGCAGCAGCGCGCTGCTGCAGGACCTCCACTCCTCCAGCAGGGGGCGCCTCGGTGCGAGGCCTGATGTTCCTGCTGCTGCAGCGCCCCCCGCAGGCCGCAGCGAGCTGGACGAGCTGCAGGAGGAGGTGCTGCAGAGAGCCAAGGAGGAGGAGCGGCAGCGGCAGCAGGAGAAGGAGCAGGAGGAGGCGCTGGGCTTCAACCCCAGACCCAGCAAGTACCTGGACCTGGACCAGCTGCAGATCCAAGGTAACTCAGGTTCTGGAGGTTAACAGGAGCTCCCATCAGGATGGAGGATCCTGAAAGTGGATCCCTGCTGGGTCTGCTGTTGCCTCTTGTTCTGGTTGGTCCAGAACCTGTTGGTCTGAAATGGACCAACAGGTTCTGGAGAATCAGATCCAACCGAGACCATCTGGACTTTGTGTCATGGAGCCTGAATGCTCCTCATCAGGCAGATGGTCAGGAGGTTCTGATGGGTCCAAAGTGGACCAAGACGTCACACCGTTACCTGTATCTGCTGCTGTAGCTCAGCTGCTTCAAGGTTGCACATGTTATTTGGGGGAATAGTTAAATCACTGTGTGACTTTTATCAGGAAGAGAAACAGATGGGGGTCAGAGAGAAAACTGGACCAGTTAAAGCAAAACTGGACCAGTTAAAGCACTGGAGAGGGAACGTAACCATCAGCAGGTTGTAGAAATTCATGGTTAAATTATTAATAAACCTCCTGTTGGCCAGACGTGGAGGAGCTGATCAATCATATTGATCATATTAATAACATTTTTATTACAAGCAATAGTTTCATGTTCAGTTCTTGATTTGAACCAGAAATTATGGGAGTGTGTTTCAGTGTGTGTGTTTCAGTGTGTGTGTATGTTTCAGTGTGTGTGTGTGTGTGTGTGTGTGTGTGTGTGTGTGTCAGTAGGTGGAGCAGCAGAAATCTTCTCCACTGATCTGTTGAACAAACTGCAACTGAAACACAAAGGAAGTGATGAACAAACAGCTGCCATTGTTACTGACTGAGTGTGTGTGTGTGTGTGTGTGTGTGTGTGTGTGTGTGTGTGTGTGTGTGTGTGTGTGTGTGTGTCTGTTCTGCAGGTAAAGGCGACAGCTTTGACAGGTGTGTGATGGAGGCAGAGCTCCTGCTGGACCAGTCCTTGCGGTTGGAGCAGGCGGGCGATGTTGCGGCGGCGCTGTCTGCGGTCAATGAAGCCGTCTGTAAGCCCCGCCCCTTTGTGTGGCTCCGCCCGTTCATAACGAATCTCATTCCTGCAAATGAAAAGTAGACTTCTTGATATGTTTGTGTTCATGGTCTGAAGTTAAACTCAGTCAGTCCTGGTGGGGAACCAGAACCGGGTTCTCCGGTCTGTCAGAGGAACCTTAGCCAGTCGGGTCGATCGGCTGGTTCTGGGTTCTGATCGGGTCCACACGACCTGAAACTCGCAGCAGCAGCAGCAGCAAAAGAAGAAGCCTGAATGATGAGAGTAAATCAGTCCTGGATCCAGAACCAGAACCTTCGGCCCGCTTTCACTTTCTGTTTGGTTTCCTCACGGCGCCACCATGAGGGCGCATCACCTCTTGAAGTTTCACTTCCTGTTTCCTTTCAACATTTCTGCTCGACCTCATCACAGCATCTTATTATTTATGCACCTTTTCTTTCCCATTTATCCCTTTTCTTTTGTTATTTTCTGTTTCCATGGTTACGTTTTCCTGCACTGCTGCAGCCAAGCTGCGGCCGGTGGCAGCCCAGGGCGCAGCCGGCAGCCACAGCCGGCTGCAGCGCTGCATGAGGAGATGCCGCAGCCTGCAGCAGCGCATGCAGCAGCTGCAGCTGCAGCAGTCAGAGGCAGTAAGACAGGAAGCAGAGCAGCAGGAGGAGCAGCAGACGCTGGAACAGCCCAGGTACCACCTGCTCTGCTCAACCAATCACAGGTCAGCGGGTGCAGCCTGTTGGGATGCAGTGCTGCCCCCTACTGTCAGGTCATGGGATGAGCTGCAGGATCAGAGTGAAGCTGCTGGATCTTTTTCTCCATTTCTGTGACACATTATTTACGTCATAACGTTTAAGCCCCGCCCCCTCGGAGCAGCAGGTGACCTTCCTGTGGTGACCTCAGCCTTCTCTCTGCCCTCTGCAGATCAGAGCCTCTCCAGCTCCCAGTACTTCTGACAGACAAGCAGAGCGACCAACCAGCTGCCCGACACGACCACCAGGCTCCTCCCCCTTTCACCTGCCTTGTTAAGCCCCTCCCTCCTGCAGAGGGTTTGCCCTCTGACCCCGCCTCCAGCAGGAGCCCCTGCTCTGGCTTTGGGAAACCCCTTGGTAGCGCCAGGTCCCTCCCTGCTCTCGCTGTGGAAACTTACCTGGACAACGTGGCTCCGCCCCCTCTGCCGGAAGAGGCGTGGCCTGGTCGGTCACAAGCTCCGCCCCCTCACTGGCCACGTTCTCAAACTCCATCACCTGCTGCAGTTGACAACAGCTGTCTTGAGATGAAGATGGATTTGGGATACAAACAGGCCACGCCCACAAGCATAGCCCCGCCCCCTTCCTCTTGCCCAACCAGGAAGTGGTCTTGTTTAACCCCGGATCAGTTGGACGTTGTGGATTCTCCCTCTGGCTCCGCCCACACTGTGGGCTGGCCAATCAGGAGCTGCTCCCCACCAGCCAATCAGGTTCTCAGAGCTGCCCCGCCTGTGCAACGCTGGGCTGAAAACGTCAACAGATACTACAACTCCCAGCATGCAGCAGTAGAAGGGGAGGAGTTATCGGAGCTGGATACGCTGTACCAGGCCAGCCTGCAGGCTCCCAGCATGCCGCGGGGCAGCCGTGGAGTCACCCCGCAGCCAGGGGGCAGCAGAGCAGGTAGGAGCACAGATGGCAGGAACTCCTCGTCCTTTCAGATGTAAACATGACTGTGAACACTTCCTGTTTCTGTTCCAGCGGTGAGGAGAACGCCGTCCGGATCCAGACGCTGCAAAACACCGACGGCTGAAATCGAGAGAAACGCCTACAGGAGACCGGTCTCACCTGGGGAGCAGGTAGAACCCACAGGAAGCTACTGCGCTAACACCACAACCAAGAGACCTATGATCGATAAACTGATGGATAAACTGATCAGTAACCAGAGTTTTAGGTTTTAACAGACATCAGGATCTGCTGCTGTTCTGGTCGACATGACAACGTTCTGGGTTTGTTCTGCAGCCGGTTTTTACCATGAAACAGAAACATGTTTTATCTGGAAGTAAAATCCTAAAAACTGATGAATGAAACCAGATTCAGCCTCAAACTGAAATCAGAACCTTCAGTTTGGGTCGATTCAAATTCATCCTGAAGTTCTTCCTCATGATTCACAGATGAACTCTGTCCTCTGCAGCCCCCTGCAGGTGACGACGAGAACTACAGCGCAGAGAACCTGCGACGCCTCGCTCGAAGTCTGAGTGGAACCGTGATCGGATCGAGACAGCAGAACCTCCAGCAGAACCTCCAGCAGAACCTCCAGCAGAACCTCCAGCAGAACCTCCAGTACAGCTGTGTAAGTCACACACAGGTTCATGCTGCCACCTGGTGGTGACGTGCCGTTACTGCAGCCGGCTTCATGAACTGTTCTGCTCCTCTGAATGAGTTTAAAGACAAAACCAGGAAGTTAATTCAGTTCTCTGGTTTAGAGTTAAAACTGGCTTTAATCAGAGAGTCCAGCAGGTTTGGACCAAGGTCAAAGTTCAGCAGGTTTAACATCAGATGTTCAGCCTCAGGACTCACCTCAGGCTGCTGGTTAAACAGTCATGTGTGGTTTAGTTTTGCCCTGAGCGCGGTCTGCCAGGCGGGGCCGGGCCGGTCCGCCGGGCCCGGTCCAGCCTGCAGTAGAACCCTGAGGTTTCCTCTTGCTGCAGCGCCACTATGATCTGCTGTAGCTACGGTGGCTCAGAGGAGACACTTCCTGACAGGAAGTCGGATCAGAACATTTCAGGGTTTGTTCAGTTCATCTTCATCGTGTTCACTGCTTCTCCTCTTCCCTCCATCTTCATCCCCCTCCTCCTCTTCCTCACCACATCTGAAGGGCCCCTCTGTGTCCAGGCCCCCCCTCAGACACTCAGACCTTCACTGCTCCTCTTCCTCCTTCCTCCTCCGCCCCAGCGCCTCCTCCCTGCACCTCCCCTCCTCCTCCTCCTCCTTCACAGCAGATGGCTCCTCCCTCCACCGACTCCACGGCCCTCCGGCTCCACGGCGCCCCCACACACAGACGCCACGGCCCTCCCCCTCCTGGGGACGCTCAGGTAACCTGCCACCTCCTCCTCCTGCTCTTCATCGTCCTCCTCTTCCTCATTGCTGCTGACTTCCTGTTGGGAGAAACTCAAACTCTGATCAGCAGTTCAGTAGGAACTGGTTCATGTTCACATCCTTTATGTAGTTCACTTCACTGAATCAGTTCACGGAATCAGTTCACTGAATCAGTTCACGGAATCAGTTCACTGAATCAGTTCACTGAATCAGTTCACGGAATCAGTTCACGGAATCAGTTCACTGAATCAGTTCACTGAATCAGTTCTTTATGTTCAGTAGGAACTGGTTCAGCTCCTGTTGTGAACGTTTCCTTTAGTTTTACCACTCAGTCGTCGTCATGGCTGACTTCCTATGGCTCTGACTGGCTAAGGACGATTGCATCACTTCCTGTTGCTGTTTTCTCTGTTTTTATTTGATCGAATTTCTAAATGATAAAACTTTACTGATTTATTTTATAAATATTTACAACATATTTTACATTTTGCTTTTTAGGAACTCAGCCTGTAGAGCCTCGCTAGTCTAGTTAGCTTAGCATCAGCTTTGTTAGCTTAGCATCAGCTTTGTTAGCTTAGCATCAGCAGCCGGGCCTCAGGTTGGCCAGGTGTTCAGTTCGGGGTTCCTCTCGTCTGATTGGTCAGTTAACTGGACTTTAACCTGAACAACTCAACCAGAACCAGAACCAAGCAGGTGTTCACCAGGTAACTCTGCTCTTCCTCCTCCTCTTCCTCAGGTTCTCCTTGGCACCAGGTTCTGGTTCTGTCCGACAGCGGTCCGACTCCCTCGGCTCTCCACGGCGTTGCCGTGAGTTACGCCACTCTTCCTCGGCGCGCCCCGCCCCCCTCCATGCCCAGGCCCGGTTCTGCTGGTTCTGCTGGTCCACAGAGTCTCTACGGCGCCACGCTCGCCCCCCACCGCCATCATCAGGCGTCACTTCCTGCTCCACGGCGCCCCCATGTGTCAGGAGACGTTCCTGCTCAGCCTCTGCGCCTTGACGTTCCCCCGGAGACGGACTGGCGGCGCCATGTGGACCCGCGGGCCACCCGGCACCGACCCGGCAGGCCTCTGTGGCCCGGTACCGTTCAGGGAGCAAACAGAGAGGGAGCCGTCGGCAGATTTGTGGAGGTCAGAGGTCACGACCAGAACCTGAACCTGAGTGGAGACAGAAGAAGCTGAGCAGATCCAGAACTTCCCTGAAGAACCAGAACAGAGCCGGATCAGAACCAAAGCCAGCAGATCTCTTGGTCCAGAACCTCCTCTGTTCTGCTGGACCCGTGTGGCTCCAGCTGAGCAGCAGAAGAAGAAAAGACTTCCTGTGTTCGTCTAACAGAACCTGGATGTGGTTCTGCTCCAGCGTAGACGTTCTGCAGGTTCTGGTTCTGTTGGGTTTCCTCTGGAATCTTTATCCTGATTTTTCCTGTTTCCCTCATCCTGTTCTGATGTCACTTCCTCTGACCAGTTTCCTTCCTGTTTTCCTGAAAGGAGCGTCAACGTTCTCCAGAACTCCACCCGGCTGGCGCTCCAGGTGGGCAGAACAAACCAACCAGCTTTATGTTCGGCTCATTGTGAACCTGAAGCTCCAGAAACGTCCCAGTCAAAGTTCTGCTTCCCATCATGTCAGTTTCTATCCCGGCTTGTTTTTCTCCACCAAACAGAAACGATTCAAGTTCAACTTCATGTCCAAGTTCTGGTTCTGTTGATCCGAAGGTTCTGGATGAGTCCAGAAACCAGAGCAACAAAAATAGAAAAATGTTGTGCAGGTTTTCAGTTTCCGGTAGAAAATCTGAATGAAAGAAAAGAATAAATATTTTCCATTTTTGACCTTCATCAAGTGGTTTCATTTAATGTTTTATTGAAGTTTAAACAGAATACAAAGAGCAACAAAGAAATGAGATGAAGTTTAACTGCAGGAAGATTTAACTTTTGAGTCTGAAATGTTTAAAATGATTAGAAACAAACAAAAAAACATTTCAATGAAACTTATTTTCCTCAAGCTCTGACTGTTTTCTATCATAGACGCTATCACTGTGCTGAACGCTGATTGGTCAGTTGCTGACAAGCTCCCGGGAATGATTGGTGAGGGTTGCGCTACGTCAGCATGGGGGCGGAACCTGCGCCTTTGCTCTGCTCGCGGGGCCGTTGTTTACTGGTTGCCATGCCAACGAATCTGCGTGTGGCGCTAAGCTAACGGACTGAGAATAAACTAAAGTTTTTATACAATTTTCCCTGAATGATTTACATCATGGAAATATTCAGCAAATCAAACAGGACGAAATATTTCAGAAAGAGTTAAAAAATGTTTTAATCCCTTCAGCAACTAGTGAGTAAAATTTGCTCAATATGAAAGAAACTCGCTTTATACTGACAGAAACCAAATTATTCATATTTATATTCAGAGAGAATATATATTTTACATATCCAAACATTGTATAGAATCCAGTAATAACTCTATTCACCAACCAAACCCTAAAAGGTTTTGGGTCTTTAATATTTAATACTTGTTATAATAAAGTCAGATAATTTCATCTGCTGTGACTCAGCAGGACAAAAGGTTTATTATACCAGCTGGAAAATCAGAATCATTAAAAAATGAAAGTTTGATTCATCTGGTTACACAGAAGTTATTTATTCTGCTTTTGAAATGTTGAAACGTTTTGGTTGTTACAGAACCTCATGTTGATGTTTTATGTTTTTAGCACTTGATAAAATCCGACAATAAAAGGCAACTATGTGATAATTCTTCACAAAAATGATTACTGAATTATGAAACTGGTTTAAATTGTAGGTAATGATAACAGGCTGATTCCATAAACTAGAATATGACTGAAAAGTTCCTGTCAGCAGCTCCATCACCAAGTGAAAGACATGATATAGATCAATTAGATTACTCCTGTTTTAACAGATCTAGATTTTAATAGCTGCTAAAATGTTATTTTCCAAAGGTGCTTTTAATCTGACAGTCTGATCAGGATCCTGGTTTATTGAGTCACATTAAGGTTTTGATTTTATTCTTAGCAGTGAAACAGAAAAGGACTCCCAATAACTCCCAATAACTCCCAGTAACTCCCAATAACTCCCAGTAACTCCCAATAACTCCCAATAACTCCCAGTAACTCCCAGTAACTCCCAGTAACTCCCAGTAAAATCAGAAAACAAGACTGTTTGTAATTAACAGTCTTGAACTGGAAGCTGACTGGTCTCTTTCGAACGGCTTTAATGTTTCTGGGTCCAGTAGTTTGGAGAAACAGAACCAGAGGAACATCAGCGACCCGATTCCTGCTGACCAGCTGATCTGGGCTCAGGCTACTGGTTCCTACAGGTCATACTGGTTCTGGTCCCAGAGACCAGAACTGGTTTTAATAAATCCATCCACTACTGGTTTCCTTATATGAGTTTGTTCATAATTAGCATTTTGTAATTTGACTTTGTGGAAATTGCATTCTAACTAATTTGAGTTGTTCTAAAGTTCTTATTAGAAGTTTACAGCTGGATTTTGTCCCCATGCATCAGGCTCTGGGCCCAGAGAGCTGGTTTGTTCTGGACCAATCAGCTCTTTGGTTCTGATGGAGACTGGATGTTTATAGCCCTGACCTCTGACCTCGTTGGCCAGGCAGTGAATAAGGACTCAGACTGCAGCATGTGGAACCAAACTGTTTATTCCTCCAGAGCTCTACTTGTCCTCCGGCTTGTTGAAGCAGTAGGTCAGGCAGCATTTGCCGCAGTAATGGCGGTCGAAGTGACTCGCCATGAAGACGCCGGCGCCGCACTCATCAGCCGGACACTCGCGCCGCAGACGGTGGATCTTACCGTTCTCATCCACCTGCAGATACAAACAGTCAGCCGCTGAAGGCAAGAGGCAACACCCTCTGACCTCAGAAGCCCCGCCCTCTGACCTCAGAAGCCCCGCCCTCTGACCCCAGAAGCCCCGCCCACCTTGTAGTACTTGAGCACGGCCAGCTTGACCTTCTTCCTCTTGTGTTTGTTCTTCTTGGGTGTGGTGTAAGACTTCTTCTTCCTCTTCTTGGCGCCGCCTCTCAGCCGCAGCACCAGGTGCAGAGTAGACTCCTGCACACAGGAAGCGGGTCAGACCCCCCAGCCGAGCCGGGACCCGGACCCCCAGCCGAGCCGGGACCCGGACCGGGTCCGGTCCGTTCAGATTCTCTGCTGCAGCTGGTTGTTAAAATGTTAATTTAGAGAAAAAGTGACGATTGAAGCAGAAAAGCTTCAGTCTGATTGGGGTTGTCGTGATGTTAGCTCCACTTCCTGAGCTTTCAAATGCTCCTGATTGTACTAGACCAAAATTATTAGAAATAATCCTACAATTTAGCATAAATGACTTTGACCGACTCCAAGGAAAAACATGGCACCGATCTCTGGAAAGCTTTAAAACATCAAGTTTGTGTTTTATTGATGTCAGTAAACTGAAGGTAAACATGGTTCTATTGGTCAATGAAGATGTAACTATGTATGATGACAGATTGATAAAATGCTGCTATGATCTGTTCAACAAAAGGATAAATAACATTTTCAGAGTTTAAATTTGCCAGGATTCCTTTAGTGTCAGTGAGAAAATTAAATGTTCATTTCAGATCATCTGGATTTTCTCCTCTCTGGACTCTGACTGACTTCAGGTTTCCTCCGTGATCCATCAAATGTTTCTGAACCAAAACGGATCAGAGGAGAAACCTCATGTTTAACTTTATACATCATTTCAATTAATCTGAAGATCAAATCACTAACAGCTACAGACAAACAGTTATTAAATATCATGTCATCTTGTTTTGGATGATGGTGGATGTCTGCTTTATTTTGTTTTGGTTGAACTTTGAGCCTGAAATAAATTAACTATTTTCTATTAAATTAGAATAAAAACAGAACAGTTCAAGAAATGAACCAAAACAATTCAACTGAATCCGTTCAGAAGAACTGAAAGCTGCAGAGTTCTTCTCACCTTCTGGATGTTGTAGTCCGACAGCGTCCGTCCGTCTTCCAGCTGCTTCCCAGCAAAGATCAGCCTCTGCTGGTCAGGAGGGATTCCTGCAGGAACATCAGCAGGAATGTAAACAACCTGGAGACCCTGGAGACCCTGGAGACGCCTTCAATGACCTCCAGTCCCAGGTTAGACTGGCGGTCCTGACTGGATGAAGCAGCTGTCTGGGTTCATGTTTCTAATTTCACTTTGAGGAAGTCTGGAATTGAACCATCAACCTTTCTGAGCTGCAGATAATCTGATTTCTACATGAACAGCCAATCAGATTCTTTTATTTCAGTTGCAAAGCAAACCTGTCAGAACCTCCAGAAACAGATGAACAGAACAGAAACTCTCCAATGTCCACCTACAGATATGAAGTTTTATACCTTCATTAATATGTTGTGAACATTTCAGTTTGTAAATATTCTTTCAGTTAATTATAATTGTCTTGACTTAACTCTTTACTCCAGCTAATTTCAACATATAGATTTGATTTTGTGAAGACAAAAAACCCTCATGAAGTTGGTGAAAAACTGCCAAAGCGCCTTTAAAAACCCTAAATTACATAGACACTTTCAATTATGAAGTAAACAAGGCAATTATTAGATTCAGAAGTATAATAACTAAGACATATTTGTTGATAGGAACTTCTTCCTCCAGTTTTCATTTAAGGTCCAGCTGGACCTCATTTAGAGGCGTTCAGGGACACCAGGATCAGTGAGAACCACCTGCAGCTGACACTCACCTTCCTTGTCCTGGATCTTAGCCTTGACATTTTCAATAGTATCTGAAGGCTCAACCTGGAAAATAAAAACACATGTAACCTAATGGCACTGAATGAAATCACTGCATCAGCTCCAACACTGAGACCTTCAATCTGCTCCGTTTAAACGAACCTCTGCGGCTCCACGTGTTTATTGCGCTACCAACTTTAGCAAGGTGGCTTCAGTTAAGCCACTTTTTATGACCAATCGAAGCATTATTGCGTTATACATCAAAATAAAAAGAAAACAAGCTTAATAAGCTCCTTTCAATAGTAAAGCTCCGTTTAACCGCAGTAAGTAAACGCCGCAACCCTCTAGCACGCTCACCTCGAGGGTTATAGTTTTTCCCGTGAGGGTTTTCACGAAAATCTGCATCGTGAGGTTCGGTCCACCTGTACAGAAACACACGGAGAGACTATCGGAACCCACACAGATTGAAAACGGATCCAAAATACCGTTACGTTTTATTAAAAAGTGATAAAAACACGCAGCACCACTCACCACCGGTTCACTCCTAATGGCGGATCCTGAGAAGAGGACCTCAAAGGGGAAAGAACGGGGTTTCCTACACGCGATTCAATGGAGGTAGCTGGCAGTTATTGTGCCTGATTAAAAAACAAAAACTGTTTTTTTTTTAATCGTCGTTAATTTACTTTTTAACTATAACATATTTCGGCCCTGAACATATAAAAAATAACATTAAGGTACATACCTGAAATAATATAACTCAAATTATGAAAAATATAATTTTAAGCGGTCCTCAGCTTCCATGGTAACACCACGATTACTATGTTACTTACGGCTAACACGTAAGAAGAGTTAGAGTTGGTTTAAAACTAGATAACAATATGGATCAAGAACAAAATGACACCGAAGACCCAGAAATCAGTCCCGTGATGGATGTAGAAGGGTGTGAGAGTGACGAGATGTTTGTTCAGTCTCTAAACGAGTTTATCGAGAAAGAGAAGAAGTACCTGCAGTGTCCAGAGGAGGGCACTGATGAGCTGCGACACATCGTCTACCGCTCCGCGTTCAACAAGGTGAGATGAATGGGTGAAATATTTTACACAAAACTTTTATGGAAGTTCTAATTATGATATTAGGAACAGATGACGGATTCTGTTAAACATTTCATTATTTTGTTTTGGTCCTTGATGTTTTCCTTCATGTGATCCAGACTTTGTTCTCCTCTGGAATAATTGCTCTCTGAGTTTTCTAGAGATTTTTCAGTTTTTGTTCATTTTATACCGGACTTTACAGAACTATTCACCGTCATGCAGTTCTTCCAGTCTAAACACAAACCTCAAAGTAGAAAAGACACACCTATTCTTGATTTTCCAGATTTTCTTTTGAAGATTACAATCTGGAAAGTGTGGCATGTCTTTGTATTCAGCTCTCCTGAGTCTGCTGCAGGTCTCCTGGGTTTCTCTGAACATCTAGATTAGATTCCGTCAGCCTGGAAGGTTCATCACTGAGGAACCAGACTGGACCCAAACTGAGTGGCAGTAATGGAGTTAGTGCTCAGTGTCACTAACTCTAAAGCGCTAGCAATAGCTATACCATGTCTGTGTATCCAATGTATTATACCAACATGGTATTTAGCAGAAGCTAATGCTGAAGCACTTATTTCAGCCATGTTTACATCCACCACCTGTTGGCAACACAAACAGACTCTTAACTTAGCATGTTAGAATGTATCTCAAATAATTAACTTAAGGTGTGTTAAAAGGATGCTAAGCATTGTCAAAGTTAGTAAACATGCTAAAGAGCTGAATAAAAAATTAGCCTAGCATATTAGAGAGCGCCGGGAAGAACCTGGAAGTGATCCGGATGGGTTTAACAGAATGTTCTGGAGCCGTACAGGTCAGGTCTGTATCTTGCAGGTGATTGGTCGAGCCTCGGCCTATAGGAGGCTCCTGCTGGACATAAAGTCAGAGTATGACTGCGTCATCAGGGAGATGAAGAGGAGGGAGGAGGAAGCTGTGGCGTCCCGCCTGAAGTCCCTGCTGGGTTATGCTGCTCACATCACTGACAGGTGAGGCTACTGGTTCTGGTGGGGACCGATTGGGTCCAAACAGCACCACAGGTTCACCAGCATGTCTGCTCTCTGTCTAGAACCCTGGTCCTCCAGAACCAGACAGCAGAACTTCAGCAGGAGGTCCAGAGGCAGAAGGCCACCACCCAGAGTCTGCTGATACCAGGTTCTGTTGGACTTACTGGGCTGGATGTTCTGGATGGGCTTCAGAACCTCTGATGACTCGCCTCTCTACGTTTCTGCAGGTCTGACCGTGGCCCAGTCCGAAGACCCGGAGGTTCTGCTGGTCCATCTGGACCACCTGAAGATGCAGAGAGACGACCTTCTGGACCGAAAGATGCTGTGCGGTCCTGTGGAGGTCCAGACCCAACTGACCTTTGACCTGCAAGAGGACCAGGTCCAAAGGGACCGCCTGAGGGCCCAGAACCAGCAGCTGATGATCCGGTATGGAAACTGGGTCGGATCAGAACATCTGAGGTTATGACTGTCGGTCAACCAGAACCAGAACCAGAACCCGGCTTCAGCCTCAGATTATTTAAACTTAAACATCAATAGAAACATAAACATTTACCGAACACCGGTCCAGAGTCCGGTCCAAATTCTGGTTCCTGCCTCGCTGATCCTCCTGGATTTCCCCTCCGATGCAGCAGGTGGCGCTGCAGCTCTGACCTGTGATCTCTGCAGGTTCCGGCGCCTGAAGCTGCTGGCTCAGTGTCTGACGGACTGGGAGAAATCGGGTCAGACGGTTCCGCTGGAAGATCTGCTGGGTTCTGTCATCCAGAACCTCCAGGAGATCGGAACCGATCTGCAGGACGAAGGTCCGACTTCGCAACCTGGAAATGAACCAATGGTTCTGGTTCTGGACGTGACCCACCAGAACCTTTGCTGTGGGTCCCGCAGGCGGTGATGAAGAGTCGTTCTGCATTCCAGCTGAGCTGCTGGAGGAAGAGGAGCCGACCGGGCTGGACGAGTCCAAACTGCTGCGGGACCACTTGGACAGGTCGGGTTCTACGGGTCAGAACCAGACCCAGGCCCAACCACGACTCCTGGGCCTGCCTGGACTACAACTAGTAACTGACTCTGGTTCTGGTTCTGACTGCAGTTCTAACTGGTTCTGGTTGTGTTCCCCAGGCTCCTGGACCTGCTCCGGTCCTCCCAGTATGAGGCGGCGGCCCTCCATGCGGCCCGGTCTCCGGTCCTGAGGGACTCGGACACCATGGAGATGTTTCGAGGTTCAGAACCAGAACCAGAACCAGAACATCCCCCAGAACCTGGCTGATTCTGGTTCTGTTCCCTCAGGTGTTCGGGCCCCGCCGGGCTCCACCCCACCATTGCTGCTGTTCTTCCGGGCGCTGCTGGTTACCGCGGCGACGGGCAGCCGGCTGTCGGCGGCCATGTCGCTGAAGGGCGTGGCCTCGGCTCTGCAGCACGGAGACGTGCTGCTCATCGCTAACGCCGTCACGCTCAACAAGTGAGGTTCTGACCCGGTTCTGAAAGCAACATTTAGAAACACAACAAAGGAAAAACTACAAAAGAAATGAAAATATTGATATTCTCTTCCTTTAAAAAAAAAAAAAAATAATCTGAGGTCCAGCCAACTGGTGCCAGCCGCACTAATCAGTGAATCTGTTGGGTTGGGTCCAGCAGTCGCTTCTCCTGCTAATGCATTCATAGCAGGAAGAATGAGCAGCTGATTTTGAAATCCCAGCCTGGTGATTTCAGGTGTTGCTGAGCTGCAAGCAGCTGACAGTAAAGCAGGAAACGTGAGACGTTCAGGGCGCTGCGGCCGGGAAACGCTTCCATTCCCTTCAGTTCATTTCTCCAGATAAATCCTGAAACATTCAACATTTGTGTTGAGGTTTTGGTGACAAACTGTAGAGAATTATTCTAGTAGTTAGCTGCTTATATTATGCTCTTATTGTGAAGGAGGTGAAGATAACGCAGCAGTTTCACTTCCTTTCCTCCTGTTTTCAGCCCGTGATGCGATGCAGCAAATGACGATTATTCTGTACCCAGAATGCATCACTGTAGACGGTTAATAAGCTCCATGATGCCCTGCTGCTTATGACCAAAGCCTACTGTGGCTAAATAGGCTAATTTAGCATCAGAGTTAGCAAAGCTCAACAACTATAAAACTGAAACAATGAGTGAAAGTTTCTTCTGTAAAGAATCACTTCCTGAAGCTCAAACAAACAGAGACATGTAGTAACAAACTGGCCCTGTGGGGGGCGATGTGTGCGGTAGCACGTAGCAGGTCGGATTTAGTGCTTTAGCATTAGCTTCTGCTAAATATTGTATTGGTATAGTGCTTTGGCATTAGTAGAGCTAATGTTTATGATTATTGCATTAGTATTAGCAACATGTTTATGATTAGTGGTTCAGTGTCAATTAAACTATTACCATAGATTAGCTCTATCGGGTTAATGGAGCTAACTCTTAGCGCTAGCGCTGCCCAGGCTGCATGGAGGAATCGGGCCGAGGCCAAATCTGGACTGGAGTTTTGTGATGGGCTCCAGGGAAAGTCCTCTGGTCTGAGATGTAAGAAAATCAGAACACGTTTGGGTCGAGACTTGGGCTCTAACGTGTGATTGGACCGGACTAAGGTCAGGTTCTGAATCAGATTCTGAATCAGATTCTCGGCCCGATTCTGAATCGGGTTCTGGTGGAACTGATCCGTCCCCCTCAGGCTGACCTTCTCTGAGGCTGTGGGCGACGCGCTCACTGAGCATGCTCAGAGGAACCGGGGCGTGGCCGACCTCTGTCTGGCTCTGGCCTCCACCGTCTACCAGGCCTGCAGCCGCCACCAGAAGACCGCACTGAGCATGTGCAGAAGAGGCCTGGTGCACGGCGCCGCCGAGGTCATCAAGAGGAAGCAGCTCACCGCAGGTCAGCCTGTTTCTCTGGGTCCCACCAGAACCAGAACCTGCAGGTTCTTGTGAACTACGTGTCTCATGTCTCTCTGTCTTTGTGAGGGCTTCCCGGTCCGACCAGAACCAGAACCTGTCCTGTGTGTGTCCAGAGGAGAGCCTGTGGGTTCTGTCCCACGCGCCCAGCCTGTCCCTCCTCCAGCTGCTGACCAACGCAGACAACAATGGGGAGGCGGCCATCTTGTCTGTGGGCGGGACCTTTGCCTCCATGCTGGCGGATTTCAACCAGAACCAGCTGGCGCTGGAGCTTCTGGAAGGATTCCTGAGGAGAGGTCCAGGTGAGTGCATGTGAGACCCAACCCCGATGTGGGACGTCCTGACTCGTCCCTTTCCCCTCAGACGTGCTGGCGACGGCCATCTTGGAGGACAGTAGGTGTTCAGTGGACTTCTGGGACGAAGTGGCGGCACTGTGCGCTGGACTGGACCGGGTTGATCTGAGCCGGGCCGTCCACTCCATCCTGCACGGACCCGGACCCTGGACATCGGACCTGGAAGAGGAATGGCTCATGGAGCACGTCTTCCTGTGAGACAGGAAGTGGAGGATGGAGACAGGAAGTGGAGGACGGTGATACATGTACTTAATTTCCTCTAAATCAATTTTTGTATGTTTCCAAATAAATTCTGGATTCAGTGCTCACTGTTTTGCGGCAAGAAATATAACTACAAATGTTTTGTCAGCCTGGCTATAAACATGATTTTAGCTCTTTAGCATTAGCTTACATTTTAGTTAGGTTTTGCGTTAGCAGAGCTAATATTGTGATTAGCGCGTTAGCCGCTGGTTTTAGCCTGCTATCTCTGTTCAGCCTGAATTTCCTCTCTGTGGTAAAAAATGACTGTTTTCTCTGAAGCTAGCTACTGTTAGCGGTTCTGCTGGGTTTGGATCCGGTATCTGCATACGGTTCCTACCACAGAAGGTCACCAATGCTACAAAGCTTTTACTGTTTTTAGCTTCATTTTGCTATAGCAGAGCTAATGTTGCTTTATGTTGGGATGCTCATAATTGTAATTTTCTTATTTATGGAAAAAGAGAGACGATTCACAGAAACACATTTTTGTTTAATTCCCCTAAACAGTCACTTGTGACCCCAGCAGGTTGACCTCTGACCCCCAGTGTCGCCACAATACAGACTGAGCTTTCTCTGTTTGGGTCAGAACCAACCACAGGCCTGAACAAGCAGTTACACCACCAGCTACAGGCTGTGACATCACTTCCTGTCTGCGTTCTGCTCTCTCCCAAGGAAAAGGTCAGAGGTCATGTCACCATGAAAATGATGACATCATCACCATGAAAATGATGACATCATCACCAGAGGACCGTGGATCAATATCTGGGCTGGTTCTGATACAGATCAGAACCAGAACCTAGTTTCATTTCCTGTTTGATTTGGTTTTGGTGGTTCTGAACTGGCCTGGACCGGTTCTGGACCTCTTTATGCCTGGCCCTGGTTCTGTTCGAACCGGTGTCAGTCCAGTTGTGGACATTTTGACGACCAGAACCGGACCGCAGTAGTTAGAAAGGAGATAAACCAGTCCGGATGCAGACTCAGAGGCGGCCCCTGCTGGAGGGAACGGGTACTCCCATCCGTTTTACTCACCCTTTGACCCCAGCGGGGTCATCTGGACAGGGAACGGGAGTTTATTAATGATTAAGACATTTTTTCATTATAATTGATCTTTTTCAATTTATTGTCACAGAATCACTTTGAGGAAACTCGGATATGAGTTCATTTCTCTTTGTGATATTGAAGTTTATTTTTATTATTAATTTTCATTAAATGAGAAAAAATCCTAAAGAAACACCAAAAATATTGAATTTTTATTCATACAGTTGTTTAAAATGTTTTTTATGCACTAATTTATTCACAGAAATACTTCGAGGTTCCAGAACCAGAACTTTCGGACTGGGTTTGGTTCTGCTGCTGCTGCTGCTGCTGCTGCTGCTGCTGCTGCTGCTGCTGCTGCTGCTGCTGATGATGATGATGATGATGATGATGATGATGATTGTTTACATGATGAAGCTGGTCACATGATTAGCAGACATGGTGGAAACTCCAGCAACATAAACTGGACTTTGGATCCTCTGCGGCTCGTTGGCTCGGTTCCGACCCACTCCGGCGCTGTAAACAGACCAGGCGTTGCTAGGCAACGGCTGCGACTCGGAGCCGCTGCTGGCATTATCTGCATCATCATCATCATCATCATCCAGCTGAGAGGCTAAAGATAACCCAGAGTCCGGTCCGGTCCGGTAGGGCCGAACCTCCTGCTGGTTCCGCTGGTTCAGAAGCTGCAAACATCCAGAAGGTTCTTGATAAATGAGTCAGCAGAACGGGTCATGATGAAACCGAACCGGTCTGGTTCTGGCCCGTTTCGGTCTCAGTTCTGTTCGTTCATCCAGAACCTCTGAGTCAGACCAGGACCGTTCAAGAAGGAGAACCGGTCACTGTTCAGCCGTCCAGAACCGGTTACCATGGTGACCCCCTTCACAATAAGAGCCTCTGAGCGGATGATGGCTGACCCAGAAGAAGAGAAGCTTCTGCTGTGGCTCTCATGTCGCCGGCTGCATGTGAAGCCGCCATAAATACCCCGGACACGCGTGTTCCGGTGTATTTATGGCGCCCTGGTGTCGCTTGTCGCCCTGGATCCCAGCCCAGCTGCTCTGCTGCCACAGGATCGATCCCTGCAGCCCCACCGCTCTTTCTGCGGCGGAGCCCTCATTTCCCAGCTGGCCTGAACGCAGCAGGGCTCCGTTCTCGCAGCGGTAGGAACGTTGCGTGACTCATCTGGGCAGACGGCGACTGCAGCTTCCGCTCCTGGACTTCCGCTCTGAGCCCCATCATCACCCCGCCACCACCATGCCGCAGTGTTTCATAGCATAACATTTTAAATGTTAGTATTAAATCTTTAGTTTGTATTTCTAGTATTTGTATTTTGCAAAAATCTTATTTGAATTTTGATGATGAATTTATTTCATCAAATAAATTCATCATCAATCAGAAAAAAAAATAAAATAAAAGTAGTTCTTACATAGTTCTAATTGAAACTTTACTTTACTTTTTTACATTAATTTGTTTATTATTACTCTTGGTAAGGTAGCTATTTACATTGTTTATATTTTATTGTCTCGTCCAGGAAAAGTAAAATTTAACAGATAAAATCTGATATTAAACAGTAAGGATATAGTATTCATATCGTTATAAAACACACGACATGAGCTTTATGCTCCACACACACACACACACACACACACACACACACACACACACACACACACACACACACACACACACACACACACACACACACGCGGACCTGGACGCTTTAAAACCGAACCTGGGTCCAAACCGTCTCACCAGAACTGCTCCTCCTAAATTTTCACCATGCTTTTAAAGGAGGCGGTGTCAGGTTTCGCCCCGCCCATTGAAATCGATCTGATTGGTCAGAGGTCCGGTCCCTCAGAGCCCTGCTCGCACCTGATTGGCTGGCGGGAGTTCCCTCGGTTTCGCCATCTGAGGCTCGGGTTCGACGCCGTGGGCTGCTGTGTGGCGTGGCGCACTTGGGCTCGGTTCGGACAGAAAAAGGAGCGAACCGGAGCGGTTCCGTGCCTTTTCCCGACCGTCGTTCGCTTCAGGGGGGAAATCTGAGCGGAAAACTACCGGAACCAGAACTTTTTCCACTGTGGGAGAAACTTTTTCAGAGCCAGAAACATGGCAGACAGCGAGGAAGTCTCTTCCAGCACCCCCCTGTTCAGCGAGGGCCACCACTACCAGCCCGAACCGGAACCAGAACCCCAGCTGGACCCTGGGCCCGGCCACGAACTGTTCAACCCCGATGACATCGTGGACCTGGTCGGCGGGGCTCAGGACGCCCTGGACCGGCACCGGGCAGAGGGGGAGAGTGGGCTTCAGGAGCCCACTGTGACCTCCACCCGACCAGAACCAGAACCAGAACCTGTCCGGGAGCCAGAACCAGTACATAAACCAGAACCTGAACCAGTCCAGAAACCAGAACCAGAACCTGTCCGGGAACCAGAACCAGTACATAAACCAGAACCTGAACCAGAACCTGCCTGGGAGCCAGAACCTGAACCAGTCCAGAAACCAGAACCAGTACAAGTTTATGAGCCAGAACCAGAGGAAAATGTGCCAGAACCAGAACCTTTGAAGGACCCAGAAGCCCAGGCCCCCGGAGCCGAGGCGGGGAGCCCCGGCCCGGCCCCCCCGGCGGAGCCTCCTGCCCCGCAGAGCGACGCCCTCCTGGCGGCTGCAGCCCGGGAAGCAGCGCCATCCCCGGCAGAGGCAGCAGCGCAGCCCGCGGTGACACAGGAACCACTGGCTCCGGCTTCGTGTGAGTATCTGAGAACAGTTCTGCTCTCTTTAGTCGGGACATCTGACCCAGGCTGTTGGGTTTCATCAGAACCGGTACCACAGTGGCACCGGGTTGTTTTTTTTACCGGATTTTCGTGCTTTATCTCCCGGTGAGGGTGAGTCTGAGCGGCCGGGCGGTGATGCTCCTCAGCCCGGGGAGGAGCGGCTCCTCCCCGGGCTGAAGCCGGGTTCCTGCCGCTAAGTGGGCTCTGCAGAATCCCGCTGCAGAATCCCGCTGATCGGAACGTTTCACCGGGAAGGTTCCGATCATCTCCGCAGAATGTCCTGCAGGTTGAGCACGGTGTGATGCGGCCCACCTGTTCTGTTTGGACCGGGGTACGTGTCGGTGCCGACCCGGTGAATTACCCGTTAAATCGCCTCTCCAGTTCCTGGGAGCGAGAGAGGGGAGTCTGGATAAATATGAGCTGGTTCTGTGTGCGGTACCGGTGGCGGAATGGACCGTTTCATGCTCCAGCGCGGCTAGCGGTACTGCTTAGGCTGGTTCCATTATCGGACAGCGACGCGCTAGAAACGCTTCATCAGGGCTGAGCTGCGCAACTTTCCTAATATAGAAGCTCGGCGGGCAAACTGGTGTTATACTGGCGTTATACTGGTGCTATACAGGCGTTATACTGGTGTCAGCGTGTTGGACGGCGTCTGTTGTGTAATTATGTGGATCAGACGGGTCGATTTGGGCCGACGCAGCAGACAAGGCCATGTCCGATAATGGACGCAGCGGTGCTTAGCCCAGCCCAGATTCGTCACAACAAAGGAATCCGCTGGGAATCCACTCCCAGTCGGTTTACCGCATTCCCAGCTCCTCGCCGGCCAGCGGGATGGAGCTGACGGTAATGTCCGGGCTCCAGCCGCATCCGGACCGAGCCCTGCGGGCCCTGGATCCGGTCCAGAACCGGTCCAGGGGCCTGGACCCGCTGCAGGGTTCAGGTCCGCAGCAGCGGTCCAGAGCCCGGTTCTGGTGCTGTTGCGAGGTGTTTGTTCCTGAGGATGGGGATGCAGAGTGAAGGTGAGCAGGCCTCAGAGCCTCCTGGAGGTGATGGAGGCAGGGTGGGGCCGAGACCCAGAACAAAAGGAAAACATAGATCTCGCCTCATTGGACCGGTTCGGATCGGCTCAGCAGGTTTCTGCTGGAGGAAAACAAAGATCCGATCCATCCTGAAATCAATCCATCATTTCTAATCCAGATTTTTCCCATCGGAAACATTTTTAGTCACCAAACCATAAATCTACCAGCCTTTAGGGAACATCTGCTAATTTTATAGCATCATTTCATTACCATGGCAACAAGGTGGAGGTTTTACAACCCAGCTGCAATAACACCTGAACTTTGACCCCCCATCCCAGAGGCAGGTTGAATGTATCCCAAACTCCAGCATCTCTCTGACTGGAGCAGCAGCTGATGATGTCATCATGGTTAGCTGTTAGCATGTTAGCATGACAATGGTCTTCAGTCAGAAGCAAGGCTGAGTTATTGGGAGTTACTGGGAGTTATTGGGAGTTATTGGGAGTTATTGGGAGTTATTGGGAGTTACTGGGAGTTATTGGGAGTTACTGGGAGTTATTGGGAGTTATTGGGAGTTATTGGGAGTTATTGGGAGTTATTGGGAGTTACTGGGAGTTACTGGGAGTTATTGGGAGTTATTGGGAGTTATTGGGAGTTATTGGGAGTTATTGGGAGTTATTGGGAGTTATTGGGAGTTACTGGGAGTTACTGGGAGTTACTGGGAGTTACTGGGAGTTATTGGGAGTTATTGGGAGTCCTTTTCTGTTTCACTGCTAAGAATAAAATCAAAACCTTAATGTGACTCAATAAACCAGGATCCTGATCAGACTGTCAGATTAAAAGCACCTTTGGAAAATAACATTTTAGCAGCTATTAAAATCTAGATCTGTTAAAACAGGAGTAATCTAATTGATCTATATCATGTCTTTCACTTGGTGATGGAGCTGCTGACAGGAACTTTTCAGTCATATTCTAGTTTATGGAATCAGCCTGTTATCATTACCTACAATTTAAACCAGTTTCATAATTCAGTAATCATTTTTGTGAAGAATTATCACATAGTTGCCTTTTATTGTCGGATTTTATCAAGTGCTAAAAACATAAAACATCAACATCTAACAACCAAAACGTTTCAACATTTCAAAAGCAGAATAAATAACTTCTGTGTAACCAGATGAATCAAACTTTCATTTTTTAATGATTCTGATTTTCCAGCTGGTATAATAAACCTTTTGTCCTGCTGAGTCACAGCAGATGAAATGATGTGACTTTATTATAACAAGTATTAAATATTAAAGACCCAAAACCTTTTAGGGTTTGGTTGGTGAATAGAGTTATTACAAAGATCAGTTCAGGTGCATCAGGAATTAATACACACACAAAAATGTTTCCCACACAAAAAATAAAAACACCAAACAGAACATTCTGTCTGGCAGATTCTTGGTTTTGAATTTTCATTTTGGGATCATCATAGTGACCCTCTGAACACCAGCAGGTCCATTAGCTCATTTAAACACCTCAACTTCTGATTATCTGTCAGAAAATCTGTGTTTTAATTCAACCAAAATACTCTGAACTTTGTATTCTTGCTGTGCAGCAACAATACAAGTTAAAGTGATAAAAGTTAAGTTGCCATAACAAACCTTATATTTAATTACAGCTTTTTACCGACCTGCGATTCCTTTGGACTGTTAAAGTAATGTATATATATATATATGAATAAAAACATATTGTGGAAAAAAACACTGAAAAATTCATGTTTGATCAAATATTGGATGTTTTGTGTTATTAAAAGAAAGTGGAACCAGACTGGAGCCTTGAGGATCTCCATAGTTCTAGTGCTTCTGGTGGTTCTGGTATCTCTGGTATCTCTGGTGGTTCTGGTGGTTCTGATGGTTCTGGTGGTTCTGGTGGTTCTGGTGGTTCTGGTGGTTCTGGTGGTTCTGGTATTCTGATGGTTCTGGTGGTTCTGGTGGTTCTGATGGTTCTGGTGGTTCTGGTGGTTCTGGTATCTCTGGTGGTTCTGGTATCTCTTGTATCTCTGGTGGTTCTGGTGGTTCTGGTTCGGTCCCGGGTCGGTTTGGGTTAAATATCATTTTTGTAAAGTTATGGTTTAAACTGTAAATCAAAGCTGGAAACTTACAGCTGCAGAATGAGCTCCTGTGGTACCGACCCAGACGGAACCCTGCTCCTCTTCCAGAACCAGGACCGGCCCAGGTTCTGAACCTGGCTCCCCAGGTCGGGTCGGGTCAGGCGGTCCAGGTTCTGTTTGGGTTGGGCAGACAGCAGCCGGGCTCCATGTGTCGACACTAATCTGGTTCTAATCTGTTGGCGCCGGTCCAAACTCCCTGAGGAAGAGGTTTGATCTGGGTCAGAACCAGCTGCAGCTGACCCGGGTTTGTTTGCAGCCGGAGGTTCCTGAGATTTCAGAACCAGAACCAGCTTCATTCCTAATGAAACCAGGACCGGGCTCATTCATGTCACTGTTATCCTCCTGGGTCGGATCAGACCCACAGAACCCACCAGGTTCTGGTTCTGCTTCAGGGTGTTAGAACTGGTTCTGATGAACTGGGTCAGATTCATCATGAGCGATCCAAACAGAACCCGGAGCTCAGTCAGGTGGTTCTGTTTGGTTTCCTCACATAACAGCCTGATTAGGGTTCAGTCCTGACTGATGCCGGTTCTGATGATGGCTGATCCATCAGTACCGGTTCTGATCCGACCCGCTTCCTTCAAACAGACAATGAGACCAACGAAGTTTCTCTGGTTTTGATAATCTGGGTTCTAACTGGGTTCACTTCAGAACCAGAAGGGTGAACAGTTCCTTTTACATATGAACAGTTCATCCAGTGTGAACAGTTCTTCCAGGATGTGAACAGTTCCTTCTGCAGCCTGAACTGCTTCGTGATGGAAAACAATGAACAGTTCTTCTAGTTATTAATAAAATCATTGATATTTACTCACTGGACTAATTTCTCTGAATGAGCTGTCATGTTTTTCCGCCTTCAACCAGAACCAGAACCCAGTCAGTGACGGGTCAGAAGCGGCACTGTGGTCTGATTGGACAGTGGTTGGTGATGTAACGGTTAAATTTTGATTCGCTGACCGTTGTCATGGTTTCTGAACCTGTACTCGGTTTGACCAGAACAAATTAAACTTTCCTGCTAAGCTAACGTGATTGCATTTCTTCTTCCTGCTTCAAAATAAAAGCATGTCCTGCTCAGTTTATTCTGATGCATGCGTCCTGATTCTGGTTGGACTTGCTCTCTGACCTCTGACCTCTCCTCCCGCAGATGCATCTTCTTCTGCTAAAGCTCAGCCTCTTCTTCTGATGCAGCTCCCTACAGGCAAGTCCTCCGTCCTCCTCAGTAGATCCAGCATGTCAGCTGACCTTCAGCAGGTCACCCAGTGTTGATGATGCATCGTGGTTCAGACGGTCCTCCAGCCTGACCGAGGCCGACGAGGTCAGGCAGGAGGACCGTCATGTTGGATCATGTGATTCACTGAGCATGGATTATTGGCACCACACCTGGACCAGATCCTGCCTCGATGTTTAGACCAGAGGACGAATCAGACAGACGCTTCCATCCATGAACCCCCAGAACCAGAACACAGGAGCAGCTGGGTTCTCCAGATGTTCTACTGAGCCTGGTTTGGACCTGCAAAACTTCTTCTGTAGTACATCACCGGCAGCAGGTTAAACAACTCGTTTCCACTGAGCGCTGCGGTTCGGTATGCTATGTAATGATCCGCCGTATACAGGAGAACCTGTCTACCGCCAGATGGACCCGTAACAGGGCGGATTGGGTTAAACCCAAATGCCTAATGTTGCGCATTGCAGTATGACGACAAATATAACACATTAGTTGTTACATTTTCATGTCTGCTGATGGTTTGTCTGTCTGCTGATCAATGGACGGTATTGTATGTTGCCAGAATCTCCGTACCGTTCCTCTGTCCTGGAGCGATGCGGTATGGTTGTATGGCCACTTGACAATGAAAACACAATGTCGTACCAAGTTGCTCTGACCCACCGATCAGTGGAAACGAGGCACTAGAAGTTTTATCATCAGACCTCTGTCCGCTGTAGGGAGCTCCAGCCAACCCCAGAGTAAAATAGACCCAACGCCTCAGGGATGGTAGGAAATCTGAGTTCAGTTCAGGTTTCTGCCCATTCCTTCACATCCCATTATGTCTGCCCTTGTTAGCGCTGCTAGCTCCTTTCAACCAGAATCTTTACGTCCCAGTCAGAGGTCTGCATGTGGACCAAATTATGTCCTTCATGTTTTCACCAGCCGCTGTAGAACTTTTGGATAAATCTACCTGGCTTCTCTGTTTTCGGGAATGGAGGACTGGTGGTGAATGTCCGGCAGCTTTTGTCTGGTCTGGACCTCCAGGTCTCTCTCAAAACCTTCCTTAGAGTGGATTGTACCCAGGTGTGGTGGGCACTGTAAGGAATGGAGTATGTTTTTGATATTTGTTCTGTATGCGTTCTCCCTCCTCCCTCTCTACTCAAGAACTTGGGCAGAAGGGTGACTCCCCTGCACCCATCTCTCCTATCTCCCCTCTCCACTCACCCGACTCTCTGGAAGAGCTGTCTCTGACCGAGAGTCCCAACCAGCCCCCTCCCCCAGGATCTGTTGCACCCCTGGGCTCCTTCTCTACCACACCCCCCACTATTCTCTCCAAGAATATGCCTTGGGATGGCGAAGAAGACGACTCTGGACCCGGACGTGGTAAAACCAAGGAGGACCTTCTAGATTCTCTAGCTGCTCCCTACCTGAGTTTAGGGAAAGACTCAGGGCCTCATAATCCATGTGAAGACAGCGGTATTTCGTTTTCCCCCGAGGAGAAGATGATTAGCTCAGACAGATCCTCCACCGGCCCCTCCCCCGTCAACCCTCTGATGATGGTTCATGATTCTCACCTTACCTCCTCTAACCCAACAGAGCACTGGGATTCACCGTTCCTCTCATCTGAAGACAACTCCAAGGTCTGCATGGATTCCTTCACCAAGGACACAACACCCATTAGTTCCTCTAGATATGAACCAGACGTTTGTGGCAACCAGTCTGATGAAGATGAAGACTTGAATTATGAGGTAAAGAAGAATAACAATCCATTTGACGGATATTCCCCACTAGCTGACAGTGGCTACTCCCATTTTGGAGAGCTGAAGTCTGATACCAAAATGTCAGAGAGTCCCACACCAGATCTGGTCCAGTACAGGCAGACTGGAGAGTCCCAGGAAAACCAACCATCCATCCTAGACGAGGGCAAACTTTTTGAGAACACCAAAACAGCCAGTGAAGTCCTCTTGGAGTCAATGAATCAGTTCTCCTCTGGTCTGAAAGAAGATGATGAGGAAGAAGATGAAGAGGACTCTGCTTTGCCACCGTCGCTTCCAGACATACTGAAGTCTTCCCCTCTCAACCCTGACAAAGTGGACTCTGGCTCTTCTGAGGGAAGTCCGGAGGAACAGAGCCCCATCCTGGAACGCCGGATGATGGAGTCGCCCAACCCTCCGATCAACCTATCTGCCAACAACCCGTTTGTTTTTGATACCAAAGTGTCTCTCCTGAAGGAGATGACTGAGGAGATGGAGGCGAGATCTGCAGACGGTACAACCGTTGAAGACAGCAAAAGCTTTGGAGCCTTTGATCTGGTCAAGGAGGCAGAGGAGACCACCCCACCGAAGGTCAAAGCAGAAGAACCTGTCCAGATTGAGCAGAAAGACTGGTTCTCCAGTAACGATTCTCCCAAAAAGCCTGAAAGGTTTGAGCCGCTTGACTTTCAGAGCAAGAAGACCACCGCCGAAGATTCAGACTCTGAGTCTCCGACCGCAGATTCCCTGTCGCCTGTTCTGGAAGCCATGGCCAAGAACCCCGCCAGCTTCCAGGTAGAAATGGAGAAGAAAGACCTGAAGATGGAACTGGAGGAGCCGGAGGTTGCTGAGGAGGTGTCTGAGCACGAGGTCTCCTCAGAGGAGTTCGAGTTCATTGAGCGACCGCCCCGAGGTGTGATCGATGAGTTCCTCGAGGCTCTGGACCCCTCCAAGTTCTCATCCCCGAAGCCTCCAGAGATCCCCCTGGATGATGACCTCAGCTTCAGCTTGAAGGACATGCCCACCGCCGTGGAAAAGGTTCCTGAGCCAGAAGCCTTGAGCCAGGGTTCCTACCACCTCCTCACCCAGGCCTCCCCGCAGAAGACCAAGGCTGAGCTGGAGACCCCCCCGAGGCAGGCGCCACCCACTCGTCTGCCGGCCGGGAACCCCGAGCCACCGGCCCCCCAGAGGAGCACCGTGGGCAGCAAACTGTTTAAGATGCCAAACCTGAACATAAGAGCAGGTAACAGAAAGTCGTCCTGGCATGGACACCCAACCCAACCCACATCACCCCCATGCTCCACCCCCAGTCACCTCCCTCGCCCTCCTCATTCTCTGCCTCCCCATGATCCCACAAACACAAACTCCTTGGTTTCTACCAGAACCTCCATCTTCATCCACATCCCATCCATCTCCACCTTTTAGTTTGACTCCATCCTTCTGTTCTGTTCTGTTCCTGCATCGTCCTGGTTCTGTTCTGGTTCTGTTCTACATTAACTCCTGCATTTGGTTCTGGTGGTCTTTTAGAGCATTTTGTTCGTTGTTGAGTTCATGTTTTCTCCTCTAACCCGTCCTCCACCCTGAAACATTCTTGCTCCCTGGTGAGCAGAACCAGAACCGGGCCGGTCCAGCTGCTGTCCTCAGTTAGACGACGGTATCCGAGCTTTCCTCGGCTCTGGAAATAACCGGAGATATGGCTCTGCAACCCAACACCGCCTGAGGGGCCCCAGCTCCCCCTCGCCAGAACCGGACCTGAGCGAACCGGACCGTTCTGTTCCCTGCAGCTCTCGACTCCGGAGCTGCTGGGTTCAGACAAACATTCGGAACCAACAAAATTAAAGATTTTAATCAGATCAGAAAGTAAAATGTTCTGAAACGGATCAGGAGGCAGAACCCAGGCAGGAGGTCCTGCTGCTCCTCCTGCTGCTCCTCCTCCTCCTCCTCCTCCTCCTCCTCCTCCTCCTCCTCTCTCCTCCTCCTCCTCCTCCTCCTCCTCCTCCTGCTCTTCCTCCTCCTCCTCCTCCTCATCCTCCTCCTCCTCCTCATCCTCCTCCTCGCTGCATTGCGACACTCTCAGCTCCTCACTTTGTTCTCCAGAAACCAGTCAGCAAATGTTCTGCTGCTGATCAGATCCGATCAGCCTCATTGATCTGCTGCCTCATCAGGTTCTGCTGCTGCTGTTTATTCTGGCTCAGATATATTCATACCCACCATCAGGATCAGCTGATCCTGAAACTAAATGTTTGCTGTGGCGATAAATATCTATCAGTAAACAGAATAATTATTAACAAACTAGTTTAGATCAGAATAACGTAGATATTTCAATCTCAGCAAATAAACCCTTAAATTATGTTTGTGGAATAAATACAGACAAACTTTTCTCCATGATAAAAGAGTTGATTTACAAAAATAACCCAACCTAACAGTTAAACACTTTAATAAAAATGATGTGGTGGACACGTGATGCTAATCTGCTAACAGCAGAGCTAATCTTTTGTTTGCGCTTTAGCATTCTACTTATAGCACTTAGCTTCCCCTGAAGGATTTTTCTAGATAAATTCTGAAGTGCTATTAGTAGAAGCACTTCTGCTAATCCACATATGTACTAAGAATAACCATAATAATAATATACTTTATTTAAAGCTGCCTTTCAAATAGCAAAGCTAATGTTTTGTTTAGCATGTTAGCCGATGCTTAGCTCAATTAGCTCTTCACCGCCAATTTACCAGGCTGCAGTGGTGAGCACACTTCAGCCAGTCATGTTGCTATAGCCTGTTAGCATTAGCTTCCACTAATTATCATGTGGTTAGAGGTTCAGGCTGCCTCTAACGCCTTAACTTTAGAGGTAGCATAGCTAACTTTTTAATGAGCGGTGGTCATCATTGGTAATCAATAACCATTTGGATAATTGATTCTTGATCTTCTGAGAAAGTGATGAGTTTATTTTTATGGTTTTCTATTTGATCCTAATTAAAATCACTGCAGCTGAAGTGCCCTTTAGCAATCAGTAATTATTTCAATCATGACTCTGTGGATCCTACTGGTTTCCTTCCAGTCTGGTCCGTCTGGATAACTTGAAATGCTGCAGGTGTTTGTTGATGAGCCGGTTCTGTTCAACCCGTCAGGTTTATGCTGCCGGATCAGAACCTTCATCTAGTCTTTACAGGTTTTTGGTTTTCAGACAGACAGCAGCTGGAAAAAGAACTGTTCAAAGGAATCATTAAGGGTCAGAATGAATAATATTCATGGCCAGCAGATGGATTCTGCAGGCTGACCAGAGGTCAGAGGTCGTGTTGGTGACCTTTTAGCTTGATCCCCCAGTGCATGATGGGAGCTGGAGTCTTGCCTCCTATCTGGGTTCGACTCAGTTTGAAGCTTCAGATGTGAAACTGATTCAACATGAAGTGTGATGTCTGCAGAGGGAGCAGCGCCCCCTGCTGGCTGAATGCAGCCACTAACAGAACAGAAAAGCTTTTCAATTAACGCTTGTTGGGTTTAAAGCCTCACAGAAACTCACTGCAGAGCGCTGCTTGAAGTTACCGTCAAAAATTCATGAATTAATATTGCTATAAGAAAATATACTGGAGTTTAGTTTTTAAAATCAGGTTCATCAGGTCATTCATTCATTTATAAATCTCAGTTTCAAACTCAGTATGGAAATAGCAAGCTAAATATTTAGTTTCAAACTAAAATGCTTAGCCTGGAGCTAAATATTGAGCTAATAGCCTGAAGATTTGCTAAGTGAATGAATCCTCCATGTTTCCTGTGTAGCTGACGTTTTCCATCGATCTGGCCCGACGGTGCGTCGCCATGGCAACCTTGCTGGTCCCACCACAGCAGGAGTCAGATTATAATCTGGACCTTCAACCTGCAGGAAGCAGGTCCAGATGTTTCTACAGAACAGAACTGTTCTCAGATCAGGACCCAGGGGTCAGAGGTCACTGCCTCACATGAAGGTCAAAGGTCATTGAGCAGCTGGTTACAGGAGGTGGCGCAGCTCCAATGGGGCGGGTCCAGTTGGTTTTGTCAGAACCGGGTTATTAAGGAGAATAAGGCAGAAAGGTTTCATCTGGAGGAAGAGGAGGAGGAGGAAGAGGAGGTCCAGGCGCTGCGTCACGGTTCAGTCAGCTGACAGCAGGAGGAGCGTGGAGGAAGAGGAGGAGGAGGAAGAGGAGGTCCAGGCGCTGCGTCACGGTTCAGTCAGCTGACAGCAGGAGGAGCTGTTGTCCTTCCTCCTCCTCTTCCTCAGCCTCTCTCTCTCTGCTCGCTCGCCCGGCTGGTGGGAATGTGTGTCTGCTGATCGGGTCGGATCGGGTCGGACAGCATGGAGAGCAGCTGCATGGAGAGGAAGGAGCCGGTCGGCTGGTCCTGGAAGGAGCAGGGTAGGCTGGTTCTGGTCGGTTCTGGCTGGTTCTGGTCGGTTCTGGTTAGGTTAGGGTTGTCAGGTTCGCAGACGGGACCTTTGGACATGCAGTGGGCCGGGTCAAAGGTCAGGTTAATGATTGGTTGAAGTGGAACTCCAGTTAAAGGTGCAGTCCGACCAGAACCAGAACCAGCTGCTGGGTTCTGCTCACCAAGCAGTTAATTGCAGGTCCGTAGAGGTCCAAACGGTTCAGGCCCTCAGCTTAGATCATTGATTCGTTTGGTTCTGGAGAACGGCCCAGAGCTCTTCTGGTTCTGACTGGACCAGGTTCTGGATCAAAACCAGGAGGAAACAACAGAACCCATCAGAACCGGCTGATTCTGGTCTGTTTTCGTACATCCAGCTGCATGCTGACTCAGCGGCTGTGTGTGTGTCTCTGGTTCTGGTTCTGCCGGACCTGTTCTCCCAGCATGCACCTGGCCTGCAGCTGATTTGAATGTTGGACCTTTTATCTGCAGCATTTTGCTTTTATGACCTGCTTTTTACAACCCGGGCTGACTGAACAGGTCCGACTGAACCGGTACGACTGAACCGGGCTCATCAGCACCGGGTCGGGTTCTGGACCGCTGGAACCCAGATCAGCGGTTCTGACTCATCTGGGACAGAACCGGTGGTATCAGCATCATGCTGTAGGAAACAGGTCAGAGCATTATGGGATGGATGAGATCAGAGCTGATTCATGGGATAGAATGGCCTAGTCAAAGCCCAGACCTGAGTCCAGCTGTTTGTATACTGGTCCAGATGTTCAGAAGACCTGCAGCCAGACCCGGTTCTGGGTTAAAAGCAAGGGCACGCCGCACTTTTCAGATTTATATCTGCAGAAATATTGAAAAACGGAAATAGTTTTCTTTACTTCCTGTTGTGATCGATAAACTCATTTCGACGTTATTGTTATTGATCCAAATTTATTAATAAATCGATGAATATTTTAATACGGTGATAAACTCTCCTCGCTGGCTGATTGATCATATATTGGAATTAGATCAGTAAATATGGTGATTGTCTCCTCGTGGGGGCCGAGCTGCGCATGTCCCGCCCCCGCCCACGGAGCGTGATCTCCGGTCAGCCGGAGGCGGAGCCGCTCTGCTGCTGCTGGAGGCTCCGGGAGGTTCAACATGGACGCCGAGCGGGGTTAGTGAGCTTTATGTCCGGTGGTAGCGCTCCGGCAGCGGGCTTGGGCCGCCCGGGAGGCGGGCGGAGCGGAGCGGAGCTTGGACCGGGCCTCCTGCGGAGGGTAACCCGGACTCTGAGGTTCGGTCCCGGCGTGAGGCGGGGGTCCGTCCGGGGAGGAGGAGGGAGGTGAAGCGGGTCAAACGGGACGAGTTGAACCGGAGCGGCGGTGAAACCAGATCTGTGGCCGGGTGGAGAGCGCTGCGGAGCGGGCTCTATTTTTAGCGGCTCCGGTGCCGCGGGCTGCCTGTTACCATAAGAGGCAGGCGGCCACATTTGGAGCCTCCTGCTCCCCCTGCTCCGCCTCAGCCGCTGGTTCTTCTGGGAACATGGCTGTCCGCAGGAAGCTAACGGTTAGCATGCTAACACCGGCGGAAGCGAGGCGGAAGCGGCGGCGAGTTGAGCGGAAGTGATCATTTCTGGGTTAATCGAAGTTCATATTTAGGTTTAAAGCCGCTGTTTGTTTGCGAGTCGCAGATAATTTAGTTATTCAGACTCATTACACTAAACAATCATATAAATGACACAACTTCAAACAGATATTTAACTAGCAAGCTAAACATTTAAAAAGATCAGTAAATATTTTGTTAAAAGAATATTCCTCTAGTTTTCAGAGTAAATATTTAGTTTAGAGCTAAAATTGTTTTGGAACTGAATGAATAATCCAATCATTTCTGTTTTTTTGAGAGTAACTTTACAAACTGCATGATGATGAGTTGTCCTGCTTTAGCAAGTGGATCAAAGTGGTTCTGGTTCTGGTCCAGAACGGACTGCAGGAAGGAGCTAAAGAATCTGGACCTTGGACTGGACCACAAACTTAGCTTTAGCATGACATCAGCAGGAAGTGACACGTCTTAGAGCGGTTTGGACCTTCACAGGCGGAACTTGATCAGAACCTTGGTCCGGTTGGTTGAACCAGGTTTCCCTCCATCTTCATCTTCATCTGATCCGTTTCACCTGGATCAGTTATTCATGTTTTTCAACTCAGCAGTGAAGTTTGGTTCTGGTTCTGGTCACCAGGCTTCCACAGGTCAGAGGTCGTCCCTGCTGACCGTGTCTCTGTGTCTGCCCCCTAGTGGTGGAGCTGGTGTACTGGCGCGACGTGAAGACGACGGGCGTGGTGTTCGGCGCGGCGCTGCTGCTGCTGCTGTCGCTCAGCGTCTGCAGCATCGTCAGCGTCTGTTCCTACATCGGCCTGGCGCTGCTGTCCGTCACCATCTGCTTCAGGATATACAAGGGCATCCTGCAGGCCATCCAGAAGTCCGACGAGGGCCACCCCTTCAGGTGAGTCTGCTTCTGGCCCGGTTCTGACCCGGTTCTGACACGATAAGAGTCAGTGCCTCAGATGTTATAAAGCAGAATAATAAACACTTCCTGGTTCCTGGTCCACTTTGGTTGTGTTGGTTCTGCTCAGCGGTTCTGGTCCAGATGGGATTATTCCAGCTCTATGGTCGGTTGATCTGCTTCTGGCTGCAGATCAGAACCTTTTTGAGTCCAGACTCATTAACTGGGATTACCAGGAGCTGAGCTCAGAGAATCTGGACCAGAACCAAAGTGGATCAGAACCAAAGCAGGTTTCCTGCTCAGATGAACCCAAACAGGACCTGGAATCAGTTTTACATCCCACCAAACCTCAGAAGCAGACATGGGGCCGGGTCGGACTCTGTTACCATGGAAACCTTCTGACCCACCTCTGTCCCGCCCCGCAGGCTGTACCTGGACCAGGAGGTGGCGCTGTCTGCGGACCTGGTCCACAAGTACAGCGATGGGATTCTGGAGAAGCTGAACTGGACCATCGAGGAGCTGAGGCGTCTGTTCCTGGTGCAGGACCTGGTGGACTCCATCAAGGTGAGGCAGAACCTCTGGGTCTGGTACTGATTGGTTCTGACGATAAATGGATCATTAAACACGAGGTTCTGATTGGTTCTGACCCAGTTTCTCCCACTTTCATCCTGCAGTTTGCGATTCTGATGTGGATCCTGACCTATGTTGGCGCCTTGTTCAACGGACTCACTCTGCTGATCCTGGGTGAGCTGCGGCGCCCTCTAGTGGTGGTTCTGCTGCGGCGCCCTCTAGTGGTGGTTCTGCTGCGGCGCCCTCTAGTGGTGGTTCTGCTGCGGCGCCCTCTAGTGGTGGTTCTGCTGCGGCGCCCTCTAGTGGTGGTTCTGCTGCAGCGCCCCGGTGCCGGTTCTGCTGCAGCGCCCTCTAGTGGTGGTTCTGCTGCGGCGCCCCCCGGTCCCGGTTCTGCTGCAGCGCCCCCCGGTGCCGGTTCTGCTGCGGCGCTGCAGTGGGCCGTCCTCTGGGTTCTGATCATGTCCTCCTCTTGCAGGTCTGGTCGGAGCGTTCAGCTGCCCAATCATCTATGAGAAACACCAGGTAGGACCCTGACATTACCCAGAATGCATCAGCGGTGTTGCTAGAGGTCCGTCCTGGTCTAACTTCCTGTCTCTCTCAGGCTCAGATCGATCACTACCTGGCGCTGGTCACCAACCAGGTCAAGGATGTCGTGGAAAAGTAAGTCAACAGTTTCAAAATAAAAGCCCAGCTGTGAGTTTAGGACACAGGCTTTTAATGTGAAAGAGCCCACCTGGTGATGTAACCACGTATCCTGCTTTGTATAATTGAGTTGAGATTGTATCCCAGTGGGGGGAAGAGATTTCACTGGTGTTACTGGGAACCTTCTGTCTGCTTCCACACAGACGTTAATATTCTCACCATTAGGTGGCGCTGCAGCGTTTCCTTACTTTATGTCTCAGTGACCTCTGTCCCCTACTGATGACCTCACAGTGAAACATCCACTGGCCCTTTAAGGGGCTGCTGGGAAGAACATCATGAAGTCTTTTATTTTGATATGTACGGCAGCTCACTTCCTGCCTCGTGTTTCCTGTTTGTGTTTCAGGATTCAGGAGAAGGTTCCCGGACTGAAGCGTAAGGCGGAGTGAAGGAACGGGAGGTCAAAGGTCGGATCCAGGAAGTCCTGATGGGAGGGGGCTGGAGGAAACGAAATGAAGGAGGAAGAGGAGGGTGAGGGGGGTAATGAAGGAGGAAGAGGATCAGGTGGGCGCTGCCCTTAATGTATTTGTCAGATTATTAAAGTTTTTTTATCATTTCAGAATTCCTTATTTTGTGTTTCTGGGAATCGTTCAGTGGCTTTGATGATGATGATGCTCATCACCATCATCTGTTTTATTTCTGTGACCCAATCAGAGTCTCAGACACATTTTAAAGCTGGTTGGCCCCGCCCCTTCCCCTCAGCCTATCACAGCCGGCTGGCAGCAGCAGGTTGGGGAGGGGCTGCTGTGAGGAAGAGGAGGGGCTGCACTAAACTCTTCATCGCTGCTCGGTAGCTGTAGAACCATGTAGAACAATCCCTGTTAGATCGTCGTCATCCCGCCGTCTCCTAGGAAACGGCCGGGCGTTTCCCTCCGCCAGGTGTTGTTTCCAGGTGAGGTGGGCGGAGCTTAAAACGTCTGTTTGTTCTGCTTCTTTAATCGTGAATGATAAACTTCTTCTTCTTCTTCACCTGTGCTGATTAAACTCCACTGGAGTCGTGTTGTGGAATGCATTGTGAGATGTAAACAGTTATCAATAAAGCTTCTAGACAAACTACCAGAACCACGAGTCCTCCATGTCCGCCGCCAACCGGGTCAGAACCAGGAAGTGATGACAGCAGAACACAGTTTACACACATTAATAATATTTATTTAGATGGGACATAAAACCTGCCGGGCGGCGGCGCCCTCTGCTGGCGAAACATGGTCCCTACATCTGAATAACTTTATAGTTCAAATCGGCTTAGAAACAAAATACACAGCTGAAAAAGATCAAGGGAACAGTCCAATAACATCCTAGATCTGAATGAATGAAATATTCTCATTGAATACTTTGTCCTGTACAAAGCTGAATGTGCTGACGACAAAATCATTGTTGATTGTCAATCAGTGCTGCTTCCTAAGTGGACAGTTTGATTTCACACAAGTTTGATGTACTTGGAGTTTTATTGTGTTGTTTGAGTGTTCCCTTTATTTTTTGGAGCAGTATATATTTGCAGAACTCAAAGCATCGCTTCCATCATAATAGTGGCGATGTAATATAATTATACACAATATCATTAAAAGCAATAATTTCATATGAAACCAGCAGGAAGCTTCTCTGGCCTCATGGATAAATGTGGAAAAATTAAAGCAGCATGAAAATTTGTTTTAAAATTTTTCTCACTACTTTTTCAGTCAGTAAATTATAAAGAACCAAAGCTGATTTTATTTAAACTAAAACTGAACCACATTTATGATTTTATAAATATGCCAGAGTAAACTTTGGTTCTTAGTGGCTTTTGGAATAATTACATTTTATCTCTGGCTGCAGTTTGTTCCTGCAAGTGAAGTTAATGAAAATTTTTTGTTTTCAGGATCTTAAATGACAAATGTTGACAATATAAAGTTTTTTTTTAATGTTTTTTGCCTTGTTTTTTATTTTAATATAAAACATCCAGAAACGTTTTACTCAACAAACTATTAAATTAGGAAATTATTAACTTGGCTGAAAACAGATTTTAAAAGAAACTTCTGGAGTTTGTTGCCGAGTTTAGACAAAATATTTTCTCACCTAACAAATTTCTGTGTTTTATTGTGAAAGTTTATCTTTCTTTTATCCATGAAGCCCTGAAGGCAGCGCCTGGTCGGTATGGTGCGTTCATGGCCTGTCGGAAAAAGTATGGAGGAATTTTCTGCCATCATCTTGGAGCTCAGATTTTCAGTCTGAAAGCAGAATTTTATGTCTTTTGTTCGCAGGTTGCTACTATTGATAGCCGCCACACAGACACACCTGCTAGAAGAAACAAACGCACCCAGCACAACACTTTGATTCTGTTGGCCTCTCAGCGCCCTCCCTCTGAGAGGTTGCCAGGCGACTGTGCCAAAAGGCGTTTCAGAAGCGAGCAGAGACTAAGTGTGAGCGCCAGGAGAAGTTTGAGACATGAAGTCCTGCTTTCAAAATGAAAATGTCTCTTGGATTACAGCAGGAAAATTCCTCCATAAGAAATCATTTCCTCTGAAACACCCATCCCTCGTCTCTAAGGTGCCAATGTCTGGAGGCTCCGCCCCCTGCAGCTGATTGGTGGCAGCGCCCTCAGGTGGCTGGCTGCAGCAGCAGCACGGCCAGCAGGTTGCTCTCTGACTCCGCCCACTCCGCCCTCACCTGCAGCCTCACCTGCTCCCCTTGCTGGAGCATCAGGAGCCCCGCCCCGCTCACAGGCCCCGCCCCCTCCACCTGCCGCTGCAGCAGCGTCACCGGAGCCCTGCCCCCTCCCTGGCCCTGCCTCAGCAGGATGTGGGGGGAGGTCCGCCAGCGGCGCCGTGAAGAGGCGGAGCTTGGCCTCAGGTCCAAACCTGACGGTTCGGTCCGATCCGCCCACAAACACCACAGAGACGCCTGATTGGCTGGATGGGATCGGCTCACCTGGGGAGGACAGGTGATGATGAGAAGGTGAGTTCTGATGCTGGTCTGACCAAGTTGTGACTCACCCGGTGACCCCCTCCGACTGCGCTGGCCGCCGCCTCTTCCTCCTCCTCTTCCTCCCTTCTTCCTGTCCCTCCGCTTCGTCAGCTCCAGCAGTCGGTCCAGCGGCAGCGTGTCTCCGGACGCCGCCAGCACCTCAGCGTTGCTGAAGACGTTCTTGAAGACCTTCAGGTGTTCCTCCAGGCCCCTCCGCAGCCAGAGCATCTCTTCCTGCAGCGCCACCTCCTGTCCTGCAGGGGGCGCCGCGCTGCCAGGTGCAGCTCCGCTCCTCCACCCGGACCAGCCTCTGCTCCACCTTCCTCTCCAGGTCCCGCAGGATGTCTGCAGTGCTCCGCTCCGCCTGCAGGAGGCGCTGGTTCTCCCTGAGGGGCTGGTCAGCAGCGGGGATCTCCTCTCTGCTTCCTGGTTATTAATGTTCACAAACATGCGTTCATATTCTCTGAATTTATATTATATATATATATATAACGGATCTGTTTGGATGTTCATAATGAAACCAAACTGTTTCCATGGAGATATTTTTTTATGACCAGTTGGATAAAAATCCAAATAATGTTTTTGATTATTTCCAAATGTCTGCTGTTATGCCGATGATTCTCTGACGGTACTAATCTGTACCACAGAACTTCAACAGGCAGAACCTCCAAACGGATCAGAACTTTATTTCCACTTCCTGTCAGACAATCAGATAGAAATCAATAAAATTGAAGTTTTATTGATTTGTTCATGTTTTTATTAAAATCATGAACCTTTTAGCTTCTCCAGGTGATTCCAGGTGATTCCAGGTGACCCTACCTGCTCGTGGCTCCTGTAGCTCCGCCTCCTCGCTGCTCCTCAGCTGCTCCTGCAGCAGGCGGAGCTGCTCCTGCAGGGCGGGGATGGAGTGGGCCTCCTGGTCCTGCAGGGGCCACTCCAGGAACTCCAGCACCTCCTCGCCCAGCAGCAGCTGCAGCACGTCGCTGTGCCGGATGGCGTCCTGCAGCAGCGACTGGAAGGACGCGGACAGCGTCTTCACCTGCTGGTCCAGCTGGACATCCTCGTCCTGCAGCGCCGACACCGACCCGCTGAGCTGGGCCAGGCCGAGGTCCAAGGTTCTGGTTCTGTTCTGCCCCAAGGCCACGAACTGTTTTACCTGCAGGGGGAGCACCAGAGTTACCTTCAGTCTGTAGAACCTTTGGTTCTGATTCCGGTTCACTGAGATGTGTTGAAATTGTAATTTTCAGGACTTTTCAGGACCTGATAGTCCAGTTGACCCGGTTCTGTTGGGACCAAAAATTCAACATTTGAAACATTTGATACATTTTCTCTCTGCTCTGAGTCCAACCAGCCTGTTCCCCTCCTGGCCTGTGGGGGCGCTGCACCAACAACCACTGCAGGAAACGACACTAAAACCTCTGAGAGCAACTTCCTGTTTCACCAGATGGAACAAGATGGAGGCGTCAGAGTTTAGAGCTGGAGGATTTCTCTTTAGTCTTTGGCTGAAGACCAGGAGCCGTTTCTGCTGCTAGCGCTAGGCTAGCATGTTAGCTTTGGTTGGATTTACCCAGAATGCCCTGTGCTGTCGTCCACTTCCTGCTTTTGGAGCGCTCTCTGGTCCGCTTGGTGTTCACATTCAAACCAAACCAGACCGAGGTTTGGAGGATCAGAGGTCAGAGGTCAGCTAGCGTTCACATCAACCGGACCAAAGCTAATAGACAAGCAGACTGGAGTTGTTGAAGCGAACTGAACATTGCTGGCAGAAATAATGCAGCCTTAGTTGGACGTGGTTCTATGATCAGAACCAGAACCTTGAAATGAACGAACCTGCTCCAGATCCGCCTGCAGCGCCTCCACCGCCGGCTCCCAGTCGCTGACTCCGCCCCAGGGAGCCCCGCCCACCTCGCTGTTCTCCTCCAGTTCCAGCCTGTTCTGATTGGCCAGCTGTGTGACGTTGGCCACGCCTCTCTCCAGGCGAGTCACCGCAGCGTTCAGGTCGCCGCATTTGCAGTCGTTGGTCATTTTGAGGTTGTAGAAATCCTTGTACAGGTTGTCCACGTCCTTGGTGTTCTCCTGCAGGTCCTCCTCATAGCGCGTCAAGTTCGCCACCAGCTGCTCCACCCGCCGCTCCACCGTCACCTTGGACTTCTCCACCTCCAGCCCCGTCTCCATGAACAGAATCTGGCTTTTCCGCGCCGTCTGGTTGATCAGCTTCTCCAGATTCTTCAGCTGCAGCGCCATCTGCTGGGCGTCGGCTGAAGTGAAATCCAGCTCCTCCACCTGCACAGAAACACACCAGGCCTCCAGTCGACACGCTCAGCTCTGATCGGACCAGCCGCTGTCCTGATGGGACAAACCTTGGCGGTGTTGTTGACCACCATGTTGTCCAGCCGTGTGATGGCGTCCCACAGGGCCGTGTTGTCGGCTGGGCGTTGGGGGGAGAGCTGGTGGTCCTCCGGCGCCCGGTCCAGCCCCATTGCAGCCTGTGTTGCGTTCAGGGCCTGCAGGCAGACGTGGTTCAGAGATTTAAAGTGGTTGGAATAAAACGCTTCCTGATTGTGACCACTGATGGTAGTTTCTGACCTGCAGCACCTCCTGCTGCTGCTTCAGCTGCTGGTCCACCTCCACCCTGAAGCTGCTCAGGTTGAGCTGCAGCTCGTCGCGCTGGGAGTTCAGTCTGGTCTCCGTGTCGCTGCGCCATTCCTGGATCTGCCTGCGGACGTTCCCGATCTGCTGGAACATCCTGTCCAGTTTGGATTCCAGCTTCTCCTCGGTACCTTCCTCTTCCCGGAGCTCCGCTCCCCGCCGGCTCAGCTTCATCTCCGCCACGTCTTGAGATAGCGCCCTCACATGGTGGTGGAGGCGCTCCAGAGAGCGGTTGAAGCCCTCCAGGATGGGGTGCAGTTGGGACAGGACCAGCGCCATCATGTCGGGGACGGGGAGGGCTGCGGGGACGTCTGGGTAAGGCAGGACCACGCCCTCTACGACTGACGGACACACAGTGAAACACCATCAGCGCGACAGAGAACAAACCGTTCATGGCAGCAAACGCAGCAGAGCAACACAGGATCATCAGCATCAAGACTAATTCTGTTTCTATTCTGGGTAAGAAAACCAACAGCAGAGATCCAAGGAGGGACCCTGAGGAACACCTTCTGGTACTGAGTCATTAGCTCCTGATGACGTCACTCTAACTCTTAATGTAGGCGCTGATTAGGAGACAGCAAGGTGATTGAAACCATCCCTGAGGATTCGCTCAGAACTGAACCTCTGGTTAGCATCGCTAATGGTTAGCATCGCTAATGGTTAGCATCGCTAATGGTTAGCATCGCTAATGGCACTAGAGCACATGAAGCACTGACTCCTTTGGTAAGAAGGAAATTCGTGATGCTAAAACATGAACCTGCAGCTCAGAAACAGTCGATGGCGAATCAAAGTCTGGGAGCCCAAAAGCTTCAGAAACCGTCTGGGACAATAATCAGGCGGTACTGCAGGTCCGATCCACCTGCAGTCATAAATCCATAGGACAAAGGCCCGGTCCGGTCCGGTCCGGTCCGCTGGTTCTGCCAAGTGACCGATGGAAATGGAGCAGAATCTGGACGAAGTCCAGAAGTCCGGTCCGGCGCCGACGCAAAACGAATCTCCTGGTTCACGGACATGAAGACGAAGAGACCGAACCTCCGGTTGGTTCTGGTCCAGGAGGGACTGACGCATCCAGAGAAATATATTTGCATCCTTTCCGGGTCGGTTCTGGTAGGAGTTGAGGCCGACCCAGTTTGAGGTTCTGTTGATGTCCGAACCCGGATGTTTCTCTGTCTGCTGCATTAAAATAGAAACTCTGACCCGTTTGGACCTGCTGGTTCTGACCAGAGAGGTCTCTATCTAAAGCCTGTCTGAGTGAGTCAGAACCAACAGAACCTTTTTCCTGTGGGAAGGTCCAAACCCGGTGCCTCATGTTTGCAGAGCAGCTTCTCACGCCCACACGGGCCGAACCGGGCCAAACCGGACCTCCCTGGGGACCGGTTCTGAAACAGACTCAGATCCATCCCGGGCTCTCCCAGAACCGCGCTCTGGGTCGGCTGTTGGACCAGTCAGACTGAAACCAGAACCTTCTGCAGAATCAGCTGGAGGTTAAACCACCGGGTTCTGGTTCTGGTTCTGGTTCTGCGGGATGGGAACCTCCACCTGGTTCTGGAGCCAAACATCAAGAACCAAAACCAGAACCAGAACCGGTCCGACCCTGGAATCAGTTCTGGTCCATTTGGTCCAGATCAGGGCCCGGTTCTCCTCTCCCAGAGAGGTCAAAGGTCACGCGGCGACAGGAACCAGAACCAGCAGAATGATGGTGGGTTGGCAGTGAGGTCAAAGGTCACTGAAGACGTGTGGGAAACAGGAAGTGAGGATGTGATGTCATCGGTGGTCATGTGACCAGGCAGCAGGAAATCCTCCATTCATCAGTTACAACATTCCTCTGGTTCTGGTTCTGGTCTCACCCTGAGACGGGCTCCCAGCCGGCGGCCGGTTCTGGTTCTGGTGATAAACCGGGTGGTGGTGTGTGGGGGCGTTTCCTGGGTGGGCGGAGCCATGTGGGTCGTAGGGGTCGGCGAAGGTCGTTTGATGGTCGTTCTGCTCCCGGTCCAGGTCGGCCCGGTCCAGGTCGGCCCGGCGCTGAAGTCCAGCTGGGTCACCTGAAACAGAGCAGAGTTCTGCTTCATTAGCAGGTTTGGGTCAGAACATGCCAGAAACGGGTCAACAGAACCAGACCGGACCGGACTGGGTTTCACCGTAGGACTACAAACTGATGAAATCAACAGGAACCAGAACCAGAACCTCAACACCAAGGGAGGTTCTGGTTCTGCGGTTCTGGTTCCGGTTTCAGCGTGTTCTTCCTGCGGTTCCTCTCATTGTCTGCTCGGCCCACAGGAAGCAGCTTGACTCAGAGGCGTGGTGGGAGCGGACCCGACCCGACCGGACCCGACCGGAACTGACCGGAACCGACCGGGCCGCACCCTGAGGAGGCCCTGCTTTGTTACGCTCTAAAGGTCAGAGGTATATTTTAGCGTTTGGTTCCCAGGGGGTAGAAATACTGCCGTCAACAACCGGACCCCTCAGAACCAGAACCCGGGTCCAGTCTGGAGGAGGAACCGGCTCCTTCTGAAAACAAAAACATGGCGGCAGGTTTCTCCAGCTGATCACTGCTGGGCACGGCGGAGGCAGCAGGGTGATGGGGGACCCGTCTGTTGTTAGTTGGTAGAAGCAGCAGAGTCACTCCACCCGTCTGAGCAGCTCTGACTTTACAACCAAACGCACCCAGCAACTTCCTCTGAGCTCATCGACACGTTTCCTCCCGACTCTGCTCAGTGTGTGTGTGTGTGTGTGTGTGTCTGTCTGTCTGTGTGTGTGTGTGTGTGTGTGTGTATGTGTGTGTCTGTGTGTGTGTTTCTGTGTGTGTGTGTGTGTGTGTGTGTGTGTCTGTGTCTGTGTGTGTGTCTGTGTGTGTGTGTGTCTGTGTGTGTGTGTGTGTGTGTGTGTGTGTGTCTGTGTGTGTGTGTGTGTGTGTGTTGTGTGTGTGTGTGTCTGTGTGTGTGTGTGTGTGTGTGTGTGCGGGTGAAGGGGGAATAGACCGGGTCAGAACAACCCGACCCGGTTCTGAGAGGAAGCCGGCCTGATGGCTCCGACCGAAACGCTTCAGTTTCTGTTTCTCTGGAATGAAAATCTGTCGTTTTGTTAAAGTTTGTGTTTTTGTTCAGAATCCGACTTTTATCCCTTAAATCTAAAACTTTTGGTCTCTGTGCAGAAACGTTGATCTGCTTCTCCTGCATTTTCTGTTTCTACCCTTTTATGTTTTTTAACATCACAGTATTTGCTGCTGAACTGGTCGTCCACTTAACCAGTTTCACAAATCGGACATTTTTATTTCTCAGTGGTTTTCCAGTCCAGTCCAAAGAGGAAGAAACTTTATAAATCCAAATGTTTGGATTTATTTCAGTCTCAGCATCAGAACCTCTTCAGTCTGAGTCAAACTTTATGTTTCTTGGAAATGTTCCAACATCAGAGGGGAAATCCTCTCTGGTCGTTGACCAAATGAGATAGCGAAGCATCGCTGCAGCAGCGACGACCTCCTCTGCTGCTGCAGCGATGCTGCAGCGGCGACCTCCTCTGCTGCTGCAGCGATGCTGCAGCGGCGACCTCCTCTGCTGCAGGAAGATCATCGTTTCAATTCCTTAAGCTGCTAAAATCTCCAAACCAGCATCAAACGTTTCTACACATGAATTTCTGGTTTATTAATTTATTGTTTCTTTATTCTCATTGCTGAACCAGTTCTGGGTCACCAGAACCGTTTCTGGACCGGTTCCGTTCTGCTGTAAGTTTCTGCGTTCATCATGAACTCTGATCTCACCTTCCTGGTCGCAGTTTGGACCGCCGTGACCCGGACAGCAGCGCCACACCAAGGTCGTGACCTCTTTCTGCTTCTGGCAGCCGGGCCGCAACCGGTACCTGAACAGAACCCTGACATCAATTCACTGGTTTACTCCCTCTTAAGGGTTAAAGGTTAACTATTGTTTATATTATCAGTTTTGATTTTAGTTAAATTAATAATTGATCCTCCAACCAGCAGTGTTTTACTGGGTAGCACCGACCCAACAGAACCAGTCCTCAGAGGTTCTGGTCCATGTTATCGCTGAACTGTCGTAGGGCTCATGGATCAGAACCTTCAGTCCACCAGAACCACAGAGGTTCTTTTGGAGTTTGATCCAGAACCAGATCTGACAGGTTCTGATCTTTGCTTTAAGGAACCTGGTTATGCTGGAACCGGTCCACTGTGGTCAGAACAGAACAGGTTCTGATGGGTCCAAAGAGAAGATATTTTAAATATGAAATTAAGTAAAAATAAATAAATAAAAATTTCTCCCCTCTGACGTTCAGACTGAACCTCAGCTGGCCCTTGATTGGCTGATTCTCCATTAGCATTAATAAGCGAGAGGACAGGCGTACCTATTAAAGTGGCCGGTGAGTTTATCCTGTTGCATGGTGTTCACATACACACATACTGGTAAAGGTGACTCACGTGGCCCTCTGGCAGCCAGGAGACTTGCTGGGACAGGGACTCTGATTCTGGACATGTCTCCGTGTTTTACACTCCTCGGCCACCAGCTGCACACTCTTCCTCACGAAGGCACACCAGTTCCTGAAACACACACACAGTCAGCAAATGTATGGTTTGCTTCAGGATCTCTGGTTCTGATCCACTTCAGATTAAACTCATTAAGTCGTGTTGTTTCGCTTCCAGCCCAGAGTGTTTGTGTTTCTACTCATTGAATCCAGGTTTTGCTCAAACTCTGTGATGTTTGAGGTTTTCCTCCTCCAGTTTGGCTCACAGCTTCAGGATCATCCCATCTGAAGCTCTTTAATCAGTAAAACAACCAGGAATGTTCTGTTGGTAACAATCAGAACATTTACTTCTTTATTTAGAAGGAGAGAAACGTCCCAAACTTCCTCCTGACTTTGGGTCTTTTTGATCCGCTGAGATCATGCAGGATCTTCTCAGATGCGCCGCTCTTCATCTGCAGCTCCCGTCATCATCATCTTCATCATGTTTAACAATCTGCAGCTGATCTGAGATCAGGGAAGATTTGTTAGATATCTGGTGTCAGACTGAATCAGAGGTGATAAATCTGTTGAGGAACATCTGTGGCTCTGACTGCTGATGTGACCCAGCTGGGAATGATGCCTGCAGCTGATTGGTCGCTGCGTCCGCTCTGTGTTTGGTTTGGATGTTTATCCTGGAGTTTCCTGACGAAACGCGCCTCATGTTTCCCAACCAGTTCAGTGTTTGTGGAAGTTGTCCGGCTCCTTTCTGGCTCCTGCTGAGCTGTTTTTAAACCCTGCAGTAGTTCAGATGTTTGCTGGGATTTATCTGGATCAGAAGCTCCTCAGATCCAGCCTGAAGGGAGCAGACGTTCTCCTGGTGAACCAACATGGCCGCCATGAAGAGCTGAACCTGAACAGCAGACTCCAGGTTCCTTCTGATCCGACCCGAGGCCCAGAAAACAGACACATTTCTGTTCCATTGTTCCAACATGTGGACAAATTGCTGAAACTCCTTTAGTCACTTCCTGTTGTGTCATTTCCTAATGAGTCACTTCCTGTGCAGAGCTGTGGGGGTCATGTTTCAACTTCAGAGAATCTGGCACTTCCTGAAAACTTTCCCTCACTTCATCTCTACATTTCCCAGAGTGTTTATGGAGTTTTCCTACAGCTCAGTGAGGAACCCTGGGAACATGGAGCTGAATCAGGAATGAAGCCATCAGTTAAAGACGCAGGCCTTGTTGCTGCTCCCAGACTGACAAAAGCCTTGTTGTGGTTCTGGTTCAGTGATGATCAGCCAGCAGGTTGCAGTAAAATGTGGAGTAAAAACTGAAGCTTGGTTCTGATTGGTGGGTCCATCTGATGACACAAACTTTTAACATCAGACCTTCCCTCTGCTGCAAAGCAAACAGCAGCTCATGATTAGTAAACTGGGACCAGTTGATTGAACTGAAACGTCTCAAGGTGGCGCTATTTGGAGAAACTGAACCAGGCTGGGAAGAAACAAGACCGGTTCTGTTGGGTTGAGAAGTGGATCATTGACCCGGTTCTGCTGGGATCAGAGGTCTGGTCAGACCTGGAGCTGTCTCTCATAATTTGGACCAGTTTTTCTGTGCGTTCCCAGCTGATCTTACTGGGAAACGGGGAACGTTTCATCCAGGCAAGGCCTCCTCCCCGTCCATCTCCCTCCAGTCGGCAGCTCCTGCTATGAATGCCGGGCTTTCTCTTGGCTCAGGGGGTCACTGAAGGTTAAAATCAACAGATTTATGAAAACTTTGGACTGTTTGAGGATGAATTTTGTCCTGCGGCTCATTTTTCATGTTGATATTTCAACACAAAAGCCTCCAGAGAGGAAGACCTCAGACTGAGAAGTGGGCTTCCTTTGGCTCTTTGAACCATTTCTCCTCCATGTTTCCTGTCCCTGTCTCCTCCCAACCCTCGTCTCTCTGACGTAATGGCCGCTGGACGTTTAGTCTCATCTCTGGTCAGGTCTGGTCTAAGTTCCTCCAGAACATCACGTTTTCTCCGCCATAAGAAAAACATCAAACGTTTCTGATTCCATTTCATCAGAGTTCAACTACATGGTGACCTTTGACCTCTGAACCACAACCCCCCCAAGGAGATCAAACTGAAACACAGAAAACTGCTGAAGCCTGCTTCCCATTTGAGCTCCCCATGAAGCCATTGGTGTGTGTGTGTGTGTGTGTGTGTGTGTGTGTGTGTGTGTGTGTGTGTGTGTGTGTGTGTGTGTTATCAGGACTCTGCAGCAGCCTGAAACAATAAGAGTTTAGGTAACTACTCCCTTTATCTGTAGACGGCCAGCTGGTGAAGGTCCCCATGCTGCTCTCAGTGCCCGTCTGAAATCGCCTGTCTGACCATAACCCCCCCCCCCCCTCTTACCCCCCCCCCTCACTGCCTACTTGCCTCCCCAGCAGGATAATAAAAGTTATTAAAACATATTTTGTTTTAGACAAACAGGGAAGGAAATACTCTGGACCAAACAATCAGACCAAGGAATATGCGACTTTTTGGACTTCATAAGTGGTTCTGATGGGTCCAAAGAAATCATGATACCAGCTCTACCAGGCTGAACTGGAGGAAGAATCCATGAGTCATGATGGTTCCACCAAGTTCTGACCCGACTGTCTGAATGGTCGGGTAGGTGCTGCAGCAGAACCAACAGAACTGGCAGAGAGGATGAATTTAAAGATGATTGAAGAAGCACTAACTGGCTCCTAGAACCCAACAGAACCCAACAGAACCCAACAGAACCAATCAAAACTCTGCATGAGGTCCACCTACATGACTCAGTTCTGGAGGTCCAACCAGCAGCAACAAAGCCTCTAAATCTGAGGCGGTTCTGGTCAGAAACTCACCCGGTTCTGACTGGAGAAATCCCAGTTCCTGCTGGCAGGAGGGTCTCTGTCACAAACCCTCCTCTTCCTCCCTCCTCCTCTTCCTCCACCTCAGGGTCCCGCGCTCTCACCTCACAGTGGGCGCTCACCAGTAAACCCAGAACCAGCACCAGTTCTCCCACTGCCGTCATGTCTACTGGCCGTGTGAAGCCCGGCCAGAACCACAGCTGCTTTTGAGGAGGAGGAGGAAGGGGAGGAGGAAGGGGAGGTACTGCCTCCTGTTTCCTCCCCTGGTGGGATTTACCAGTAAATTTACCAGTAAATTTACCAGTAAATTTACCAGTAAATCCCACCAAGTATGAAAAATATGAAGCTGAAGTAAATATTGTCTTCAAACAGCAGAACTGCAGAATTAATTCTTCCAGGAAATCATCAGAAAACGTATAAAACGTTCAGCTCCTGATTTCAGTTCATTTTTCTGGCAGTAGGGTTGGAGGTCAGGGGTCATGGGTCAGGGGTCATGGGTTGGAGGTTAGGGTTTTCCTGGTTTATTTTTTCTCCTGAACAGCTCTAACGCCCCCCAGTGGAGCCCCAGTTCATCTCTGGACCCAGAATCTGAAAGGCTTTGATTCCATTTGTATAGATTTTTTTAAAACTGACTGAAACCTGAAAACCTGAAAACCAAGTAAAATCAGAGAATCAGAAAGTAACTAAGTAAAAATAAGAAAACTCTGCTAAGTAAAAGAAATTGCCATTTTTAGTGAACCTCATTCGGATCCAGGCTGTCACAGCCATGGCTCCTGTAAGGCTGCAGGCTGATCTGTGGTGGGTGATTTACAGTGACCTCTGACCCCATGAGGCTGAACCAGGTGCTGCAGAGAATCCTGCAGAGGATTCATACTGACACAGGTAGCTTCAGGTGATTCCTGATTGGTTACCGATGTTGGATCAATAGTTAGAATTAAGTCTGTGTTTTTTTAAAAGTGTGAGGAAAATCAGTGAAACGGAGAAGAAATAGTTCATAGCTGTGGAGTCGGTAAAAACTGCAGGGCATCAAAATAAAACTTTTTATTGTTGCAGTTGAAAACTTTGTGGATCCCAGTTCTGTTTCCTGAACCGACATTTTCCTTTTTAATATCAAAATGTCAGATATTTTAAACAGGTTAACAGCATCAGAGACAAACAAAACAACCAAATAAGAGACTTTGTTACAACATAAACATAATTATGGACCAACGAGGGAAAGTTTGTCTCTGACTGGTTTGGTTCTTTGTTTGTCTCTGATTTCCTCAGTTTTATCTTCAATGTTTTATGTGAAACTTGGAAAGTAAATTTGAGTCTTTATCATTTTTATGGCTCTGAGCTGAAATATTATGGGTTCTTAGACAGAATGGATCTGGCTGGAGGTTCTGTTCTCTGACCAGCAGGGGGCAGCACCTCCTCATGCTTAAATTTTATTTCAGTTTAAACTGTTTCCTGTTTTTAGTTCCTTGTTCATCTTTAAATATTCAAATAATGGAAGATTAAATGTTTCTACAAAAGTTATTTATTTAATTGAACATATTTTATCTGCTGAAAATTATTTAACAAGATAAATAATAAAGTTGACCTGGAAGATCCTGGACGATCGTCCAGGTCCCTCTCCAGGTCCCTCCAGGTCCCTCCAGGTCCCTCTCCAGGTCCCTCCAGGTCCCTCTCCAGGTCCCTCCAGGTCCCTCCAGGTCCCTCCAGGTCCCTCCAGGACCTTCCAGGTCCCTCCAGGTTCCCCCAGGTCCCTCCAGGTCCCTCCAGGTCCCTCCAGGGTCCCTCCAGGTCCCTCCAGGTCCTCTCCAGGTCCTTCTCCAGGTCCCTCTCCAGGTCCCTCCAGGTCCCTCCAGGTCCCCAGGTTCCCCCAGGTCCCTCCAGGTCCCTCCAGGTCCCTCCAGGTCCCTCCAGGTCCCTCCAGGTCCCTCCAGGACTTATCGGACCTCAGAGCAGAACAAAGTCTGGTTGTGATTCAGCCTGAAATCCAGATTAATTGTTGATGCAGTTTATCAACTCTCCGGCTGAGTTTGTCCTTTATGGACCAGTTGAAGGTTCTGATGAGTCAGCAGAAGCTCTGGAGGCCCAGCAGGACCGCCCCCTGACCTTTGACCTCCTCAGAGTCCCATTAGCAGGCAGCAGAGACATTCCTCAGTCAGCTGATCTGAGACATGAGCTGCTTCTCTGTAGATGATAGAAATCTGGTTTTAATCTCAGATTCTGCAAAACATTTTATGTTTATTAATGTTTTTATCGTTCAGTTTCTCTCTGGAGTCACAAGAATATTATAAAAACCAAACAGAATCTAAACATTAAAGATGTAAATGATATTTGGGTTTAAACAGAACCAGGAACATTTTTCATTTATCGCAGAATCAAGAAACATTTTCAACATCTAATAATTCATTATAATGTAACATGGAGGAAAAACTGAACTCATTAAGCTTCAGTGAACTATGATCAACTTTATGAATTATTTATTTTAGTTCTCTTTTAAATTAATCTTAACAGAAGGAAAACGTCCAGCAATAGATAATAAATATGATCAAAATTTTCCTCAGAGCTCAGAAATTATTTAGATTAAAACTATAAAAGTTACAATAATTAGTTTTATAAAATGATGATAATATGGGGCAGAAAAACACTTTGACATTTTCATTAATATTTGGGTCGATATTTAGCTGCTGAATGGGTCGGATGGTCGGTATCGATCCCAGATGATGGGTCCGCTTCGTCACCATGGGAACCGTCAGCATCCCATAATGCTGCCTTCAGTCCATTTGGATGGAAATAAAAGCCTCTAAAAATAGTCGACCAATCAGAATGCAGAGTGTTCTGCTGAGTCACTCAGAGTGTGTGTGTGTGTGTGTGTGTGTGTGTGTGTGTGTGTGTGTGTGTGTGTGTGTGTGTGTGTGTGTGTGAACACACTGGTTCTGGCCCCAGCAGATTTCTGGACCTGCAGCAGCAGAACCTGCTGGTTCTGGTTCTGCTCAGCATCATGTGACCTGATGATGATGATGATGATGATGATGATGATGATGATGATGATGATGATGATGATGATGATGATGATGATGATGATGATGATGATGATGATGATGGTGGTGTGACTCTGGGTGGGTCGGTCACACGTTCGTGTCTGCAGGGAGTCGCAGCGTCTTTGCGTCTCCATGTGAAAATCCTAGAGAGTCACACTGACTGAACCAGAACCAGAACCAGAACCAGAACCTTCCTGAACTGCGGTTCTTCTGCAGCCGTTTGTTTCTGCACAAGCATCAATAAATGTTCATAAAATCGTTTTTCAGTTCAAGACGTTCCTGGAATCTGAATCCTCTTCCTGCTGGAGCCTCCGCGTCGGCTCCACCGCGTCGGCTCCTCCCCTGCCTGACGCGGCTCCGCCTCCAGCAGGAGGGTCGCAGGCAGACGGAGACGGAGGGAGCAGAGGACAGACCAGAGGACAGACCAGAGGACAGACCAGAGGACAGACCAGAGGACAGACCAGAGGACAGAGGCAATATCTTCACCTTCATCATCTTCATCATGGACGCTCTGAGGAAGGGATTCTCCGCGGCCAAGGACGGCGTCGTCGCCGCCGCTGAGAAGACCAAGGCCGGCGTGGGCGAGGCCGCGACCAAGACCAAGGACGGAGTCATGTATGTGGGTAAGACCACCGTGACCTTTGACCTCAACAGGGTCACTTCTTACAGTGAAATCTGGAGAAAAAAACATCAAAATGGCATAAAGGATGAAATTACTAAATGAAAACATTAATATTTGTGTTGGGCTGCACAGTGGCGCAGCTGGTAGCACTGTTGCCTTGGAGGAAGAAGGTTCTGGGTTCGATTCCCGGTCCGACGTCTTCCTGCATGTTCTCACTGTGCATGATGGGTTTGCTCTCTGACCGGTTCTCCGGGTTCCTGGTCTACAGCGACTGGTCTAAATTCTCCCGAGATGTGTGTGTGTGTGTGTGTGTGTGTGTGTGTGTGTGTGTGTGTGGGTGTGTGTGTGTGTGTGTGTGTGTGTGTGTGTGTGTGTGTGTGTGTGTGCTTCCCTGTGACAGACTGGTCACCTGTCCAGGTGACTCCGCCTCTCGCCCAGAGAACCTCCTGACCCAACAGAACAAGGTGTTAGAAAATGCATTAATAATATTTAACATTAATTTAAAAACATAATAAGATAAAAAACTAGAGAAACATTTACTTTAATGAAACAAAGAAACAGATTGTTTTAAAAGTAATTAAACTTAAAAATCATTTAAAAGAGACTTAAAATAAAAACATTAAATTATTAGAGGAAATATATCCTTATAAAACATATAAAATATGTTCATGTTCAATATGGAAGGAATGAACAAAATAAAATAGGAAAATTGTCCAAATAAATATTTAAAACTTCCAGCAAATGTCACAAAATTAAATATATTGAGGAGAAAATACATGAAATATAAGACAGAAGATTGAAAAAGACGCTGGCTGTTAAAATATTAAGATCCATCAGGAGGAGAGGAAACGCCGAGTCATCATGGCTGCAGAGGAAAAGATTGATTGATTTTATTAATGAGATAATCCATAAAAAATAGACAATCATGTAGAGGAAAAACATCAACATGAACTCAAATATTAGATCAAATAAATGTTAATAAATTATATTAATACACTGTAAAAACATGAATGTTTCCAGTTTTACTGAATCATTTGTTTTATTTATTAGCAATAAAATAAGTAAATAATAGATCATCATAATAACAAAATACAGAAGGAAACTTTAAGTAGGACATGAGACAAACTTAATCTTGTATCTGAAAAATGGATGGAAATAATAAAACTAATTTAATAGTTCATCTCCAACTGCCTCTCCTGGAAACATGGCTCTGATCTGACCTTTGACCTGATTCCACTTTGTTTAATGAAGGCAAAACATTAAGTTTTTTCAAATTAAAAGCCCAAAGCCATTCCTGGGTGGAGTATAAACAATATCCAGCTTTTAGAGTCATCAAATAATTGCAGCTCATTTATTATTCATTAATCTGCTGCAGAAACATTCAGGCGCTTATGAAATTATCTGAAAAATATGTTTTGCTTTGGGTAACAATAATCAAACATTTCATCTATTTGGTGTAATTTTACTTTAAAGTTCAGATTTTCACCAAAGATCATTTCATCTCAATAACAATAAATGAAACATAGCCAGAAAATAATCAGATATTTATCAGAAGCTCATCTTTCAGATTCCCCCTGAACGCCTCACGCTGCTGCTGGGAAACAGGGACCAGCGGACCGGGAATCAGACGGAACCGGTTCTGTCCGTCCCGACACCCCCGAGCTAAAAACCCGGCCCGGTCCAAACAACAGAACCTGAACAGAACCCGGTCCAAACAACAGAACCTGAACAGAACCCGGTCCAACAGAACCTGAACAGAACCCGGTCCAAACAACAGAACCTGAACAGAACCCGGTCCAACAGAACCTGAACGTGTCCACAGATTAATGTCCAGATTATGAATGAAAACTGATTTAAATTCAGCTCCAGTCTCAGTTTTCCAGTGAAATATTTGGAAATGTTGTTGGTTTGAATCCGATTGGTTTTACAGGAAACAAGACGATGGAGGGCGTGGCGACGAGCGTCAACTCAGGTGATCAGAAATTCATCATTATTTTAATATTTCATGTTTTCCTGTGACTGTTTATAAAAACTCCTGACTTGTGAAATTTTACCTCCATTATTATATTATTTTACCTCTCAGGTTAAAACAGTTCAATAAATGCAGGTTTAATAAATCCTGTTGTTTCCACATTTATCTTAGAATTAGTCCATAAATAATCAAAAACGCTTACCGTAATTCAAATAAAATTACATTTTAAATGATGAATATCTACACATCTGAAACATACAAATCTCTTCCTTACTGTCTGTCCTTAAACGACAAATACTTCAGATTTTTAATCTGTTTTAATTATTAACATTCATATTCTGTAAATGCTAAACATATTTTTTGCACCTGGCACGTATTTCAGGGTAAAATCTCAAACTTTCTGCTTCCTGCTGAGAAGTAATGGAAAAATCTGAGGAGAAACTCTGACCTCCATCATCTGGTTGAAGCTCAGGTTGCATTTGTGAAGCATGGAGGAGGCAGCATCATGCTGAGGGGCTGTTACTGCAGGAGGGACTGGTGCGCTTCATTAGTAAATGGCACTATGAGGAAAGAACATTAGGTAGAAATATTGAAGCAACATCCAGACAAACAGGAAGTTAAAGGTTGGACATTAATGTCCTCCATGTTGGACATTAATGTCCTCCATGTTGGACATTAATGTCCTTCAGTTGGACATTAATGTCCTTCAGTTGGTCATTATGTCCTCCATGTTGGACATTAATGTCCTCCATGTTGGACATTAATGTCCTTCAGTTGGACATTAATGTCCTTCAGTTGGTCATTATGTCCTCCATGTTGGACATTAATGTCCTCCATGTTGGTCATTATGTCCTCCATGTTGGACATTATGTCCTCCATGTTGGACATTAATGTCCTCCAGTTGGTCACATCATTTAAAGCTGTAAATCTTTCTCAGATTAAAATATTTCACGTTTTAATTGTTGCTGGTTTCTGTTGCCAGTTGCTCAGAAATCCACTGAACAGGCCAACATTGTTGCCGACACTGCGGTTGCCGGGGCCAACGAGGTTGCCCAGGCGACGGTGGAGAGCGTGGAGAACGTGGCGAGCGGATTGGTCAAGACGGTAAATGACGTCACATTGGTGAACAGCAAGCATAAAACTCAAAGTCTTCATCTATTTCATTTAAATTTACATTTTTAAAGTTATTAATTATATAAATCTATTTTGGAATGATTAATTACTGATGTAATTTCTACCATGTAAGATTTTAAAAATGTTTTCATCTCTGATTGGCTGGATTCAGGAGGAGGCGGGACCAGCAGCACAGCAGGTGCCTGATTGGTTGGGCTGTTGTGACGCTTTCTGCTCTTAAAACTCATCATTTAACTAACAGGAGACCAAATTATTGGATGGATTTAACTGACAATAATTCATAATTACCGGTTTTAATCATCTTATTTTCATAAGCTGTAATTAAACTACAGCTTATAAAAATAAATGATAAAACAGATTGTAAGAAAACAATATATCTATTATATGTACATCTTTATAGATATATTGAATATCTATCTATTTTATCTGAAATGTTTTGATGGTTGTTAGATCTGATGAATCTGCTTTACTTTCTGTTCATAAACTGAATTACAGAGAATAGTTTTAATCTTCTGCTCAGCAGAAATCAACACATTTGTCTCCATCAGCGTGTCGACGGTTCCACTGCTAAAATTAACAAACTGACTGAAAACAGACTGACTGAGACAGGATGATGATGATGATGATGATGATGATGATCTGCTCTGTCTCCTGCAGCCTGCAGCCCCTGCAGCAGCAGATCAACCTGAACCTGCAGCTCAGTAGGTGAGAAACTCCTCAAATAAATGAGTTTAAGAAATAACAGGAGAAAGTTAGTTTGTATATTCATTTATTTATTCATTCTGATTAGGTGAACTACGATGGGAAAAACAGAATATCAAAGACTTTAAATTTGGTATTATAATTGGGTCCAGAAGGTGATAATATCTGACCATCAAGAGTCAGGAAACAATTTATTTACAGACATCCTGGACATGATTTGTTCAAACCTGTTGTTGTTTGTTTTATTTTGAAGCTCTTGGTCAGGGGGGCCGGGTCCGGTCCCTGTAACCTTTAGATGCAGCCCTGCTCCAGCAGGCCTCAGGCCGACTTCCCTCACCTGGATTCGGTTGATCCAGGTGAGACGGAGAAGGGAAGCAGCTAAAGGTTTCAGCAGGCGGCTCTCCGGGATGGACTTGGACTTTCCTGCCCTTGAGCAACTCGGCCATGAAATGAGATAAACCTTCATTTAAATTTGCCTGTGTTTTCATATCAGCCTGTTGCTGGGAAACCTGTGACAAAACAACAGCTGACCTGTTTTAAACATGCAGCATTGTTTAAAGTTCTGTTTATATGTTCACATTTAAAAGTCTGACACCTTCTGAACTCAATCACTCTTTGCTTCTGAGCACAAACTCAATAAATTAAACAGATTCTGGTTCTGATCTCACGTTTAAGATTCAATTTCATGAAGTTTTGTTCTGAATTCTTCTTTTCTTGTCTCGCACTCAGAATGCTGCCGTCACAGAGGAGAGAAGAAGAAACTCGACGCTAACCTGCTGCTCAGCTGCTCCTCCTCTGCATCGTTAACCTCTTTAACCAATCAGAGCCCCGACTGCCTTGTTGCCTTGGTTACCTGGTTTCCCTCCCGGTTATGCTTGGTTATGATTTAACACTCAGGTCACGTGCTGTCAGATGATTGGCTGTGTTCAACTCCTGCTGCTCACCTGTACCGTCTACCTGTGAGCCACGCCCCCTGATCCAGCTCTACTAATGCATGAAGCTTCACTGAAACAGACGACTGATGGAGTTTACTCTGATTCAGGCTCAGCTGGTTGAATCTTTTACAAACTGGAAGAAATAAAGAGTTTAAAATGAAGGTTTTCTGTTTTCTGACCTGAGCAGTCGTCAGTGACAGGAGCTCAGATCTCCAGCAGAACGAGCAGAAGGTCCAAAAGAACCGGATGCTGCTGGCCAGGACTCATCAGGCCGACCTGCTCAAATAAAGGTTATTGTTATTGTTACCGTTATGAGACACACAGACCCTCCAGGATTATTGGAACAGGAGGACAGATCCCTTTGTTGTTATTTTGCACTGAAGACCTTTTGGTGTGAGATCAGAGTAACAGACTGGGAGCTCAGCCTTTACTTCCTGGTTGTTACATGTAGATGTTAAACAACTCAGGACAAAATTCTCTTCATTTGAACAAAACCATTTTTCCAGTCAGCAAAACAATCGGACTGTGTGACTGAAGCGTGCCGTGTTTCACGCTGATCGATCAGAGCTGGATTTGATGGGCTGATGAGGCCGAGATTCACCTTCACCAAAGTGTGGAGGAAGAAAATGGCTGCTTGGACCCAAAGCTCATCAGTTCCTCTGTGAAGCCTGGCGGAGGTGATGTCATGGCTGCTCCTGCAACAGGCTCATTCATGTTCATGATGATGTTACTGATAATGGCAGCAGAATGAATTCTGAGTTTACTGAAACATTTTGCTGAAATATTCACAGAGAAACTAACCAGGAGGAATTTTATCATTCACCAGGACAGTGACCAAAACACACTGCCTTCAAAACAAAGGCTGACTTCATCAGCGGAAACAAAGTGGGAGGTCTAAGGTCAATTAAAGCCACAAGTGGCATCGGGCGGCCCTCGCAGCCAAGCGCCGCTCCGGCCTATTGGCCACCGCGGAGGAACTAGCAACCTCCTGCCGCCAGCCACCACAGAAGCTCTCACGCAGCTTACAGCACCTCCACTCGCACGGCACCCGGAAGCTGTTGCGCAGATTCCAGCACCGCGCCCACATGCCAAGGAAGCCGTTGCGCAGTTTCCGCGCCCGTCCCACCAGGCGGTACGCATCGATGCGTTTGGCGGCGCTCCCTGACGACGCACAAAAAATGTGGTTCAGATTGGCGCATTTAGTGAGGAGATATAGCTGGTGTATTAACCTAGGGGGCGCAGTGGAGTCAAATTACATTTCAATGCTGTTGTGCTTCTTAGAGGTCAATAAAGGTCATACATATCCAGTTTGGTGCCAGTCGGATGATCCATGAGTGATTTGTAGCCGATCTTATGCACATGGCGAAAGAACTGCAGTTCGCCATTTCTACACCCAAATGCGGTTCAGTCAGCAGCCAGCATTCCACAGAGTTAATCATTTTATCATTTTAAGTCAGTTTTCAGATCATGAAACTCATATAAATGATAGAATAACAGTAAAATATACAGTAGAAAAAAACAGGTCACTCTATGCTAAAAGTGGGCGGGGCTAACGGCTGCACGAAACCGCGGAAGCTGTTGCTAGATTCCAGCACTGCGCCCACATGCCAACGCAGAAGCTGTTGCGCAGTTTCCGCGCCCGTCCACCAGGCGGTTTGCACTGATGCGTTCGGCGGCGCTCCTGACGGCGCACAAAAAATGTGGTACAGATTGGCGCATTTAGTGAGGAGATATAGCTGGTGGATTAACCTAGGGGGAGCAGTGGAGTCAAATTACATTTCAATGCTGTTGTTCTCCTTAGAGGTCAACAAAGGTCATACATATCCAGTTTCGCACCAGTCGGATGATCCATGAGTGATTTATAGCCGATCTTATGCACATGGCGAAGAACTGCAGTTCGCCATTTCTACAGCCAAATGCGGTTCAGTCAGCAGCCAGCATTCCACAGAGTTCATCATTTTATCGTTTTAAGTCAGTTTTCAGATCATAAAACTCATATAAATGATAGAATAACAGTAAAATATACAGCAGAAAAAAACAGCTCACGCTATGCTAAAAGTGGGGCGGGGCTAACGTGATGTCATGAAAGTCACCATGTAAATGTGTTCTGCAGAGAGAATTAGGAAGTCTGGTGCAGCTGTCATCTTGCATTTGGAAGTTATTTAATCTTCATCTTTCATGGCAAAATATTCAGTTTCACACTAAGCCACGCCCACATGCTTTCATGCTAACTACAACTTAGATTTAATGCAGTGCAATTTCAACCTTCTTCTAAAATCAGAGGAACATTTTAAAGTTGAAGATGTTCCAGTTAAATAAATAATAAACCAAGGGCAAAGCACATTAGCAGAGCACAGTTAACTCTCAGCACATTAGAACAATAGCACAGGCTCAATCCCAGCCATTAATTAGGTATTAATCACAGGAAGCGCTACAACTAAATATTATAACCCCAATCACTCGTTAATAAGACACTTAGGATTTTTTTCTTAGCTCTTTCAAAGCGAAACTTTAAACCAGGGGTCACCAACCCAGTCGCCTGCAGGGACCTTTTCAGTCGCCAGCGAGCTACTCCTAAAAATAGCCATTATAATTATGGAGCACTACCAAAAAAATAATTTAATTAAATGTTTTTCATTGAAGTAATAACGTTTGACGTTTATATTTAGAGTTCAAACGAGGGAAATGATAAAAACATTTAGCAGGAAAGAGTATAAAAGTCTTTCCTGCTGTTAAAGTTTAGAACTGCAGGCGCCTGCAGGAAACTGTTGGAGCGCAGCAGCGCCCTGCAGCTGCACTCTGCGTACCGTCACATTTTCCTTTAAGTAAACAAAGAAAATAATAACTTCTGGAGTTTTTATTATTTAACCCTATTTACTATTAACAAAACTGTGAAGAAAAAATAAATAAATTGTTCCAAAACATCTTATTCGTAGCGCGCATCGCAACACCTGAACCTGGGAATCAGCACCGTCCTCTTTCCGTGAACCTCATGGAGAGGCTTCGCTTCATGTCTATATTATTTAGCGTCGTCTGGAAAAGAAGTCCGCTGCTCTTGTGTTTTAGGCATATTTAGTTGCAGCATTTCCTGTGATAAATACCTAATTAATGGGTGGGATTCAACCTGTGCTACTGTTCGGATGTGCTGAAAGTTAACTGTGCTCTGCTAATATGCTTTTCCCCTTGTTTATTACTAAGCGTAACAACAAACGATGCTCAATGTATGAAACTGGATGTATGAAACACAATATTCAGTATATTGAATTATTAAAGCGCTTCGTTAGCTTTAAAAACGTTGCATGCCTGAATGGACTCGGTTAGCATCGTCCTCGGAGTTCCAAAACATGACGGCTCCTATAATCAGCGTTACTCACCGAGAGATTACGAGTTTTTAAACAATAAAACTGCTCCAACTCCGCTTCAACAGTCCGTTCCGGCTCACGTGCGAGGTTCGGCTCCAAAAACCCAAGCAAAAGCGTTGAGCGTGGTCGGTTCTGTTGCTCCAAAGTCCGTGCAAAATGTTCAGGAAAAGTTAGCAGGTCCAACTGTTAGCAAAAAAAAATTACAGTCCACAGCAGAACAGTACGAACCTCGACCATGAACGGCAGCCGGCCGGCTGACAGAACGTATTAGCTTAAAGACACAGCTCTCCCACAGTCTTCGCGGCCGTACGCCTGTCGATGTTTGTCATTGGTGGAGTAAGACTGACCCCTACTGTCGAAATCCATCATCTTTATCCGTGTGCTGAAAGAGCGTTGTTTAATTGGTGGAGTAAGACTGACCCCTACTGTCGAAATTCATCATCTTTATCCCTGTGCTGAAAGAGCGTTGTTTCATTGGTGGAGTAAGACTGACCCCAAGTGGCGAAATACGGAAATGGTTTCTAAACAGTCACTGCTGATGAATGAAGTCCTTTCTTTGACCCCTGGTAACCCCCCCCCAGCATACTCAAAAAACTCACCATTTTGATAACTTTAGATGGGACATGCCTTATGAACAGACTGACCGAGTTTGAAGTCGATCAATCAAAATTTCTAGGAGGAGTTCGATCAAATGTGAAGGCTGTAAAGCGGCAAAAATGGGGTCAAAATCAAACTTCAATCTAAAATGGCCGACTTCCTGTGGGGGTTTAGACCATGGCTCCAAGAGACTTTTTTTTACATCCTGACAAGGTGCACATGTGTACCGAGTTTCGTAATTGTAGGTTAAAGCATGGCTTGGGGCTGATCGTTTAAAGTTTTCTAGGGGGCGCTATAGAAAAATTAGGCAACGCCCACCAATTGTTGTGATGGATTCCTGTCAGGGACTGGCAGAGGACCCATCATAGTGAGTTTGGAGCAACTCGGCCCGAAACTCTGGAATTGAGAGCCAAACGTATGGCAGTGGCGTTACAGGTCACTTCGCCACGCCGCCACGCCCACCTGCTCCATCCTAGCTGGTCAGGGTTGGAATCCTCAACACACCAACATGTCTTCTGTCTCTGGGCACAGTTTCATGGTGATGAGGTCAAAGGGGTCGGATAGCGACCGTTCACAGTAAAATATGACACTTCCTGTTCTCAGGGGGCGTGGCCTAAGTGATGTCATCATTCGACCATTGGGTATTGTAGGAGACCTGATGATGATCAATCACAGTGACTTTGGTGCTTCTGTGAGTTTCTGTGTAGGAGATATAACAGTTTATTTTTTTATGGCGAGTCGGTGAACTTTGACCCCTGCTAACCCCCCTTCAGCATACTCAAAAACTCACAATTTTGATAACTTTAGATGGGACATGCCTTATGAACAGACTGACTGAGTTTGAAGCCGATCAATCGAAATCCCTAGGAGGAGTTCGATCAAATGCGAAGGCTGTAAACGGCAAAAATGGGGTCAAAATCGGAGCTTCAATCCAAAATGGCCGACTTTCTGTGATACTTGCACTATGACATTAATTGTAAATTTTGAGCGTCTTGGGGAGCTCTACAAGTGTACCAAATTTCATGTCTCTACGATAAAGTAAGTGAATAGCAAAGGGTCCTTTGAAAATTGCTAGGTGGCGCTACTGAGCCGTTTCCGGTGTGATTTTTGCAATGACCTTAAAATATGAAATTTTTAAACAGGCTTAAGGCCTCCGCCAAGTTTGGTGAGTTTTTGAATATGATAAAGCCCCCAAAAAGGCCCCTCTTTTGGGTGGAAGAATAATAATAATTAAAGCCACAAGTGGCATCGGGCGGCCCTCGCAGCCAAGCGCCGCTCCGGCCTATTGGCCACCGCGGTGGGACTAGCAACCACCGGCCGCCAGCCACCACAGAAGCTCTCACGCAGCTTACAGCACCTCCACCCACACGGCACCCGGAAGCTGTTGCGCAGATTCCAGCACCGCGCCCACATGCCAACGCAGAAGCCGTTGCGCAGTTACCGCGCCCGTCCACCAGGCGGTACGCATCGATGCGTTCGGCGGCGCTCCCTGACGACGCACAAAAAATGTGGTACAGATTGGCTCATTTAGTGAGGAGATATAGCTGGTGTATTAACCTAGGGGGCGCAGTGGAGTCAAATTACATTTCAATGCTGTTGTGCTTCTTAGAGGTCAATAAAGGTCATACATATCCAGTTTGGCGCCAGTCGGATGATCCATGAGTGATTTGTAGCCGATCTTATGCACATGGCGAAGGACTGCAGTTCGCCATTTCTACACCCAAATGCGGTTCGGTCAGCAGCGACTATTCTACAGAGTTCATCATTTTAAGTCAGTTTTCAGATCATAAAACTCATATAAATGATAGAATAACAGTAAAATATACAGCAGAAAAAACAGGTCACACTATGCTAAAAGTGGGCGGGGCTAACATGATGTCATGAAGTCACCATGTAAATGTGTTCTGCAGAGAGAATCATGAAGTCTGGTGCAGCTGTCATCTTGCATTTGGAAGTTATTTAATCTTCATCTTTCATGGCAAATATTCAGTTTACCACTAAGCCACGCCCACATGCTTTCATGCTAACTACAACTTAGATGTAATGCAATTTCAACCTTCTTCTAAAATCAGAGGAAAATTTTAAAGTTGAAGATGTTCCAGTTTAATAAATAATAAACCAAGGGCAAAGCACATTAGCAGAGCACAGTTAACTGTCAGCACATTAGAACAATAGCACAGGCTCAATCCCAGCCATTAATTAGGTATTAATCACAGGAAGCGCTACAACTAAATATTATAACCCCAGTCAATCGTTAATAAGACACTTAGGATTTTTTCAGAGGTCTTTCAAACGAAACTTTAAACCAGGGGTCACCAACCCAGTCGCCTGAAGGGACCTTTTCAGTCGCCCGCGGAGCTACTCCTAAAAATAGCCATTATAATTATGGAGCACTACCAAAAAATAATTTAATTAAATGTTTTTTCATTGAAGTAATAACGTTTGACGTTTATATTTAGAGTTCAAACGAGGGAAATGATGAAAACGTTTAGCAGGAAAGAGTATAAAACTCTTTCCTGCTGTTAAAGTTTAGAACTGCAGGCGCCTACAGGAAACTGTTGGAACGCAGCAGCGCCTGCAGCTGCACTCTGCGTACCGTCACATTTTCCTTTAAGTAAACAAAGAAAAGAATAACTTCTGGAGTTTTTATTATTTAACCCTATTTACTATTAACAAAACTGTGAAGAAAAAATACATAAATTGTGCGAAAACATCTTATTCGTAGCGCGCATCGCAACACCTGAACCTGGGAATCAACACCGTCCTCTTTCCGTGAACCTCATGGATAGGCTTCGCTTCATGTCTTTATTATTTAGCGTCGTCTGGAAAAGAAATCCGCTGCTCTTGTGGTTTAGGCGTATTTAGTTGCAGCACTTCCTGTGATAAATACCTAATTAATGGGTGAGATTCAACCTGTGCTACTGTTCGGATGTGCTGAAAGTTAACTGTGCTCTGCTAATGTGCTTTGCCCCTTGTAACAACAAACAAGGCTCAATTTATGATGTATGAAACACAATATTCAGTATATTGAATTATTAAAGCGCTTCGTTAGCTTTAAAAACGTTGCAGGCCTGAATGGACTCGGTTAGCATCGTCCTCGGAGTTACAAAACATGACGGCTCCTATAATCAGCGTTACTCACCGCGAGTTACGAGTTTTTAAACAATAAAACTGCTCCAACTCCGCTTCAACAATCCGCTCCGGCTCACGAGAGTTGTTCGGATCTGTAGCTCCAAAACCCGAAGCAAAACGTTGAGCGTGGTTCGGTTCTGTGGCTCCAAAGTCCGTGCAAAATGTTCAGGAAACGTTAGCAAAAAAAAAAAGTACAGTCCACAGCGTGATGCGCCGAACCTCGTATGTAACAGCTTGCTTCTGCAAGCTTGACTGACTCAGTAAGATAGGGACAAGTTATGTAGATGCATTTACTTGCAGTAGTAAATAACAGTTATTAAAAAAAGCTACATTTAGTGCGTGTTTTAAGCCAGCAAAAAACTATCTGAGGGTTTACATATAGCGACCATGAACGGTCGCAGTCGGCAGAGGTTCTGCCGACTGCGAGTACGTAGCAATTTGCAGACTGTACTGCAGCTGTACCTGTGCATCACAGCCAGTCACATTGCTTAAAGTTTATTTTGCCCTGGGCTGACCAGTAAGGGAGAGGCGAGTGGAATTGATGCATTTACTTGCGGTAGTAAATAACAGTCATTAACAAAACGCTAAATTTTCTCCGTGTTTTAAGCCAACAAAAAATTATCTGAGGGCTTACGACAGGCGTGCGGCGCGAAGACTGTCATTGGTGGAGTAACACTGACCCCTACTGTCGAAATTCATCATCTTTATCCGTGTGCTGAAAGAGCGTTGTTTCATTGGTGGAGTAAGACTGACCCCAAGTGGCGAATTACGGAAATGGTTTCTAAACAGTGACTCCTGATCACTGACGTCCCGTTATTTCTAACAAAAATCAATGAATGTTTGTACTCTAAGCCACAAAACAAAATTATTTGTAAAAAAAGCAAACAATTCTAATCATGTATATTTAAATAATTAATATGTTAACTTGCATAACATAACCTATATTTCATGGGCTGCTGTGGTGTTACAGTTTTGGTGGGCTAAGGTGATTTCATCAAGTGACAATGTAAATGTGTTCAAGGCTGTTCTGCAGAAAGACATAGTAAGTCTTATGCAGCTGTAATCTTGCATTTGGAAGATATTAAATCTTGATGTTTGATGGCGAATCGTCAAAGTTCGCCACGCCGCCACGCCCACCTGCTCTATCGGAGCTGGTCGGGGTTGGAATCCTCAAGACACCAACATGTCTTCTCTCTGTGGGTAAAGTTTCTAGTTGATGAGGTTAAAGGGGTCGGATAGCGACCGTTCACAGTAAAACATGACACTTCCTGTTCTCAGGGGGCGTGGCCTAAGTGATGTCATCATTCGACCATAGGGTATTGTAGGACACCCGATGATGATCAATCACAGTAACTTTAGTGCCTCTGTGAGTTTCTGTATAGGAGATATAACAGTTTCTTATTTCATGGCGAGTAGGTGAACTTTGACCCCTGGTAACCCCCCTTCAGCAGTCTCAAACAGTCATCGTTTTGATAACTTTAAATGGGACATGCCTTATCAACAGACTGACCGAGTTTGAAGCCGATCAATCAAAATCTCTAGGAGGAGTTCGATCAAATGTGAAGGCTGTAAACGGCAAAAATGGGGTCAAAATCCAAACTTGAATCTAAAATGGCCGACTTCCTGTGGGGTTTAGACCATGGCTCCAAGAGACTTTTTTGTACTTCCCGACAAGATATACATGTGTACCGAGTTTCGTAATTGTAGGTTAAAGCATGGCTTGGGGCTGATCGTTTAAAGTTTTCTAGGGGGCGCTATAGAAAAATTAGGCCACGCCCACCAATTGTTGTGACGGATTCCTGTCAGGGAGTGGCAGAGGACCCATCATAGTGAGTTTGGAGCAGCTTGGCCCGAAACTCTGGAATTGAGAGCCAAACGTATGGCAATGGCGTTACAGGTCACTTCGCCACGCCGCCACGCCCACCTGCTCCATCTTAGCTGGTCAGGGTTGGAATCCTCAACACACCAACATGTCTTCTGTCTCTGGGTACAGTTTCATGGTGATGAGGTCAAAGGGGTCGGATAGCGACCGTTCACAGTAAAACATTACATTTCCTGTTCTCCGGGGGGCGTGGCCTAAGTGATGTCATCATTCGACCATAGGGTATTGTAGGACACCCGATGATGATCAATCACTGAAACTTTGGTGCTTCTGTGAGGTTTTGTGTAGTAGATATAACAATTTATTTTTTTATGGCGAGTCGGTGAACTTTGACCCCTGCTATCCCCCCTTCAGCATACTCAAAAACTCACCGTTTTGATAACTTTAGATGGGACATGCCTTATGAACAAACTGACCGAGTTTGAAGCCGATCAATCGAAATCCCTAGGAGGAGTTCGATCAAATACAAAGGCTGTAAACGGCAAAAATAGGGTCAAAATCGGAACTTCAATCCAAAATGGCCGACTTCCTGTGATACTTGCACTATGACATTAATTGTAAATTTTGTGCGTCTTGGGGAGCTCTACAAGTGTACCAAATTTCATGTCTCTACGATGAAGTAAGTGAATAGCAAATGGTAGAAAAGGGTGTTTTTTGAAATTCTGGGTGGCGCCGTTGAGCCATTTCTTGTGCAATTTTTGCAACTACCGTAAAATACGAAATTTTTAAACAGGCTTAAGGCCTCCGCCAAGTTTGGTGAGTTTTTGAATATGATAAAGCCCCCAAAAAGCCAATTCATTTGGGTGGAAGAATAATAATAATAAACAATACAGATACAATAGGCCTTCGCAGCGCTTAGCTGCTCGGGCCTAATTAAAGCCGCAAGCGGCATCGGTCGGCCCTCGCAGCCAAGCGCCGCTCCGGCCGATTGGCCACCGCGGGGTAACTAGCAACCTCCGCCCGCCAGCCACCACAGAAGCTCTCACGCAGCTTACTGGACCTCCATCCGCACGGCACCGCGGAAGCTGTTGCGCAGATTCCAGCACCGCGCCCACATGCCAACGCAGAAGCCGTTACGCAGTTTCCGCGCCCGTCCACCAGGCGGTACTCATCGATGAGTTCGGCGGCGCTCCCTGACGATGCACAAAAAATGTGGTGCAGATTTGTGCATTTAGCGAGGAGATATAGCTCGTGGATTAACCTAGGGGGCGTTGTGGAGTCAAATTTCAATGCTCTTGTGCTCCTTAGAGGTCAACAAAGGTCATACATATCCATTTTGGTGCCAGTCGGATGATGCATGAGTGATTTATAGCCGATCTTATGCACATGGCAAAGTACTGCAGTTACGCCGAACCTCGACCCTGAACGGCCGCCGGGCCGACTGCCAGTACGTAGCAGCTTGCAGGCACAGCTACAATACGGTTCAGTCCATCATAACCAATCAAATTGCTTAAATTTGTTTTTGCCCTTGACTGGCCAGTAAGGCGGCGACCAGTGAAATTGATGCATTTACTTGCCGTAGTAAATAACAGTAATTAACAAAACGCAACATTTTCTCCGCGTTTTAAGCCAACAAAAATTATCTGAGGGCTTACATATAACATTTCACAACATGTATATGTAACCGCTATCCTTTTGAAAATGCAGACGCTCTCGCAAAGTTTTCGCTAGATTCGTCCGTCGATCTGTTTGTCATTGGCCATTGGTGGAGTCAGACTGACACCTACTGGCGAAATACTAGTATAGTTATTCATCATGTTTTGCTGTCATTCTATGTTTCATTGGTGGAGTAACACTGACCCCAAGTGGCGAAATACAGAAATGGTTTCTAAACAGTCACTGCTGATGAATGAAGTCCTTTCTTTGACCCCTGCTAACCCCCCTTCAGCATACTCAAAAACTCACCGTTTTGATAACTTTAGATGGGACATGCCTTGTGAACAGACTGACCGAGTTTCAAGCCGATCAATCGAAGTCCCTAGGACGAGTTTGATCAAATACAAAGGCTGTAAATGGCAAAAATGGGTTCAAAATCTGAACTTCAATCTAAAATGGCCGACTTCCTGTGGGGTTTAGACCATGGCTCCAAGAGACTTTTTTGTACGTCCCGACAAGATACACATGTTTACCAAGTTTCGTAATTGTAGGTTAAAGCATGGCTTGGGGCTGATCATTTAAAGTTTTTTAGGGGGCGCTATAGAAAAATTAGGCCACGCCCACCAATTGTTGTGATGGATTCCTGTCAGGGAGTGGCAGAGGACCCATCATAGTGAGTTTGGAGCAGCTGGGCCCAAAACTCTGGAATTGAGAGCCAAACGTATGGCAGTGGCGTTACAGGTCACTTCGCCACGCCGCCACGCCCACCTGCTCCATCTTAGCTGGTCAGGGTTGGATTCCTCAACACACCAACATGTCTTCTGTCTCTGGGTACAGTTTCATGGTGATGAGGTCAAAGGGGTCGGATAGCGACCGTTCACAGTAAAACATTACATTTCCTGTTCTCAGGGGGCGTGGCCTAAGTGATGTTATCATTCGACCATTGGGTATTGTAGGAGACCTGATGATGATAAATCACAGTAACTTTGGTGCTTCTGTGAGTTTCTGTGTAGGAGATATAACAGTTTATTTTTTTATGGTGAGTCGGTGAACTTTGACCCCTGCTAACCCCCCTTTAGCATACTCAAAAACTCACCATTTTGATAACTTTAGATGGGACATGCCTTATGAACAGACTGACCGAGTTTGAAGCCGATCAATCGAAACCCCTAGGAGGAGTTCGATCAAATGCGAAGGCTGTAAACGGCAAAAATGGGGTCAAAATCCAAACTTCAATCTAAAATGGCCGACTTGCTGTGGGGTTTAGACCATGGCTCCAAGAGACTTTTTTTTACATCCTGACAAGTTGCACATGTGTACCGAGTTTCGTAATTGTAGGTTAAAGCATGGCTTGGGGCTGATCGTTTAAAGTTTTCTAGGGGGCGCTATAGAAAATTTAGGCCACGCCCACCAATTGTTGTGACGGATTCCTGTCAGGGAGTGGCAGAGGACCCATCATAGTGAGTTTGGAGCAGCTTGGCCCGAAACTCTGGAATTGAGAGCCAAACGTATGGCAATGGCGTTACAGGTCACTTCGCCACGCCGCCACGCCCACCTGCTCCATCTTAGCTGGTCAGGGTTGGAATCCTCAACACACCAACATGTCTTCTGTCTCTGGGTACAGTTTCATGGTGATGAGGTCAAAGGGGTCGGATAGCGACCGTTCACAGTAAAACATTACATTTCCTGTTCTCAGGGGGCGTGGCCTAAGTGATGTCATCATTCGACCATAGGGTATTGTAGGACACCCGATGATGATCAATCACTGAAACTTTGGTGCTTCTGTGAGGTTTTGTGTAGTAGATATAACAATTTATTTTTTTATGGCGAGTCGGTGAACTTTGACCCCCTGCTATCCCCCCCCTTCAGCATACTCAAAAAACTCACCGTTTTGATAACTTTAGATGGGACATGCCTTATGAACAAACTGACCGAGTTTGAAGCCGATCAATCGAAATCCCTAGGAGGAGTTCGATCAAATACAAAAGGCTGTAAACGGCAAAAAATAGGGGTCAAAATCGGAACTTCAATCCAAAATGGCCGACTTCCTGTGATACTTGCACTATGACATTAATTGTAAATTTTGTGCGTCTTGGGGAGCTCTACAAGTGTACCAAATTTCATGTCTCTACGATGAAGTAAGTGAATAGCAAAGGGTAGAAAAGGGTGTTTTTTGAAATTCTGGGTGGCGCCGTTGAGCCATTTCTTGTGCAATTTTTGCAACTACCGTAAAATACGAAATTTTTAAACAGGCTTAAGGCCTCCGCCAAGTTTGGTGAGTTTTTGAATATGATAAAGCCCCCCAAAAAAGCCAATTCATTTGGGTGGAAGAATAATAATAATAAACAATACAGATACAATAGGCCTTCGCAGCGCTTAGCTGCTCGGGCCTAATAATAATAAGAAACAATACAGATACAATAGGCCTCGCAGCGCTTAGCTGCTCGGGCCTAATTAACCCAGCAGAGAATAAATTTCACCTCCTGCTGAGGAGAACGAAGGGAAACTAGAACTGAAAGAATCTGCAGTAAAAGCCTGGAACAGCATCACAGTGCAGACTGCAGCAGTTTGCTGTCGATCCCTGAGTGAAGTTGACCTCACCTTCTTCAAATCAGACACAATTTGTGTCAGACGTTTCTGCAGCAAAAAACTTGGTTTGGGCTGCAATCATCTGAAAAATATAAGGAAATGTTTGAGGAGGTCATGAAAGGTCAAGCAGCCCCATCCAGACAATCCCACATCCAGCTCAGACTGACTCCATCATGTCTGTGAAGAAACTTCTTACCTTCAGCACCTGCTGCATGAGTCGGGACGCGACCGCCCAGCATGACGCGCTGCATCCTGGAAAACACATTCAAAACTCTAACAAACAGGAATTTCACTGATGGTCAAGAACAATAAACATTTCTGAATATAATTTATCTCATGGAGCAGAAAGAGACACAGATTATCAGTCATTTGAACCTCAAGTAAATCTGATCTTTCAAATTCATCAAAATTCTTAACAATCCTGTCTGTTTCCCTGTTGACCTATTGACCTATTGACCTATTGACCTATGGACAGAGCTGATCTCACAGCTTCAGATGAGCTGCTGCTCCAAAAGCCACTACAGAAAACGGCTGATGCTACAGAATCCAAGTCTTCAGCAGCGCCCCCTGCAGTCTGCTCTGACCCGTCCTGTCAAGAGTATTTCAAAGCTTATTTGATAGAAAACCACAAAGGAAGTAAAAATCTAAAACAGTTTTAGCTTAAATCTTAAATGAGATGAGTCCAGAGGCGATTCTAGGATCTGACCTTTCGGGGGCCTCAGGCCCCAGCAGGGCTAAGGACCAAGACGAGTTATTAGTCCCGTTTTTCTCTAAACGTCACTGCTTATTTACATACACTCACATAAGAAATTAAATAGATTTGTCCAACTAAAACTGTTAATAACGACACACAGATCTGGAAGCAATGGAGAGACCTCTGCACTGACGCCCAATGAAAAGCTCCTGGTTATTCTCACTCTTCCTGAGTTAAAACATTACGGTAGTTTTGTTGTTTCTAAATGAATATAAAATTGTTTTATTTGGATTATTCAAGGTCTGAAAGCACTGCATCTTTTTTTTTTTTTTTTTTTTTAGCATTTTGACCTTTTCTCATTTTCTGAAAATAAATACAAAGTTTTTGCTTGGAATTTCAGAGACATGCTGTCAGTAGTTCAACAATCTGCATTTTACTTAAACATGGATCTATGAAGAGTCAAATCAGAGGACTTTTTCCAGAGCTGTATCTTTATGAAACAGAATCACATCATAGCTGCCAACATCTGCTAACATTAATGAGACACAAGCAGCTGTGGAGTCACACAGCCCCAGTGGCTCTGCTGCCCTGAAATGAAAATACAAGCTACTCAAAACATTTGATTAAATTCAAAGGATCAATAAACCCAAAGCCAGTTTCATATCAAGGCAGAAGGTTCAGGACTAGTTCTGACTGGTCCTGAACATGAACTTTATTTGAAAATCATACTTAGAATTTGCATTACCATTATTTTTATCTGAACATTATGCAGCTGTTGGTCTTTTTTCTTTAAACACGAATGTTTGTCCATCTATGGAAAAGTGAACATTATGAGTCGGGGCTTTAATATTTCAGTTCACAGTTCATGAAGTGGGTTTGTCATAGTTTCAGTACAAACTCCTTTTTCTGACCCTAACATCCTGTGCTGTTCGTTAGTTTGACCTTATTTTAGTGACTCCAGAGAGATTTGGGAACGTAATTACAGAACAACACAACGTCACTGATCAAACCTCAAAACAGCAACAAGAGTAATTAACGAGGCTCAGAACCAGACTGACCCATTATTTATCCAAATATTTTGCACACTTGCAACATTTTGTACTGAACAACAAAATATTATTCAAATATATAAAGCCAATGCTGTACACAATTTCTACTCATAAATATCACAAACATAATTCTGAATTAAGTACTGCATTGCCCATTGCAAAAAATCGCTAAGCATAATATTGTGCATTACAAGTTGCCATCTGAATAAAGGTGCTGATGATACAAGTAGCCCTTATAGCTGGTTAAAATAATCTATATAATGATCTTTACAGTTTTATTTAGAGGCTGATTCTGGAACAGATTTACCACAGGGTACATTGTAGTCAGTGTGTTCTATGGAAAACACTTAAAAATGAATTACACAAAAAGAATAGCAATATATGATGATATATATACATATATTAAGTTGTGTCTCCAGAGATTCAGGTTGCAGATTCCTGACCTACCAGATGGAAAATGTGATTCTATCTAGGGCTGTTGTAAACAAATATTTTAGTAATCGAGTAATCTATCGATTATTCTTACGATTAATTGAGTAATCGGATAAAAAAAACATTGGTAAATCTAACATAACAGCAGTATTACTATTGCATATCAATATCAGTCCAATTGTTCACGTTTAAACTTCCCTAACAATAACTTTTCTGCAGTTAATTAACCTGTAACAATAATATCTCACTTTCTAAGTTAACCTGAAGAAAAGTTGCACAAAAATCTGAAATTATATGCAAGTTAATAATAAAGAGGCATCCTCACAAATACGCTTATAAAAATGTCTAAACTCCAGATTTTGGTCTATGTATTCATCTACAGTCAGTTTAATAGATGAACTCTGACCTTGCCCAGACATTTGTAGCTTTGTGTTCAGCAATAATAGCGACGGGATTTAACATCTTCGTTCATCATGCACAGAAACATCTACCAGGTATAAAACGACCAGGAAGATATGAAATTTATTTTCCAGTTCATCCTTAAACCTACGGATCTAAAGCACAGGCGCCCGCAGTGTTCAGTCTACCTGCTCACCTGCATAAATAATCCCAGTGTTCAGTCTACCTGCTCACCTGTATAAATAATCCCAGTGTTCAGTCTACCTGCTCACCTGTATAAATAATCCCAGTGTTCAGTCTACCTGCTCACCTGTATAAATAATTCCAGCGTTCAGTCTACTGCTCACCTGTATAAATAATTCCAGCGTTCAGTCTACTCGCTCACCTGTATAAATAATCCCAGTGTTCAGTCTACCTGCTCACCTGTATAAATAATCCCAGTGTTCAGTCTACCTGCTCACCTGTATAAATACACCTGCAGCATTTTCCCGCCCTTCGCTCTGAACCAGCGGCTCCCGAGGAGAAAAGCAGCCGGACTCCAAGCTTGTCTCTCCCGCCATTTTCGTGATGCTAATTGGTCCCTGAAACCGAGAAAAACCCGAACATCATCATGAATGAATAAAATCCTCCGAACTTGAACATTGACCTCATGCTGCTAACAGTTAGCTTCCGCCAACCACTGAGGCGGAAGTTGCTCCGACCCGGCAGAACGCGGTGCTTTAAGTAATAAAACATAACATGTTCAGCCTGGAATGAGCGTCTTCCTCCTCATGTCTGGATTTCTGCCACTTTTTGTTCTTAGGACGGTGGAGAATCGGCTGGTAATTTAAAAAGACGCTGCTTGATAACAGCTCACTGCGGCTGCGCAGTGTCCGTTTCTAGGCAACGGTGACGCAGCGTCGGTCCGGAGCGTTCTGGGGTCCTTCAGCTCCACCACGACAATTTAGCTGACCTTAATATTCCTGTTTTATTTTGGTCATCATTGTTACATTTATTGTTGCTATGTGCGGTGGGCGTGTCTATCGGACGGTTATGTTTCGGTTCAATACGAAACGTGACATTTAAGGTTTATTTACGGAGGGGTAGTAATTCTATTCAGGGTGCAGACGTGCATTTTTAGGGCACCTCTAAAACTGGCCTAGTTACGCCCCTGGATGAGTCTATGTTAGAATCAGGACATGAACCAAGAGCAGAGAGAACAAAAGAGCTGAGACAGTCAAATTCTGTAGGATTAAGTTTGTTTTATCAAATCACAGTCGATACTCAGTTTATGGAGTTTATGTATCAGTGATTAAACTTCAGTCATGCAGTCGGTGAATAGCAGAGGATTATCTGTCTCTGATGACGAAGCTTTGACTGTCTGCTGTCTGCATCAACACTGCAAAACCTGTCCAGGGAAACATTTTGTTTTCTTTCTTTATTAACTAATTTGAAATAAATAAGATTTTAACCAATGATTTCATTTCCCAGTTCATACCTTCAACACTCCATATGTACAGAAAAACAAGTAAAACTTATTAGATCCTTAATAATTAAAGAGAAATCGTGTTTGACTGCAAAAATGAAAAATCTACATTACTACAGGGGAACTCCACAGGCTTCAAGAACAGCAGCTGATTTATTTTTCTATTGCAGGGCTTTTTGGTGATTTTGTTGTGACCAGTTATGAAGGAGACATTTTGGTTCCTCCATCAAGGCCTGAACTGAACCCAGATCATAGATCTTGGAACTTACATTTTCATTTTTATGTAAAATCAACTTTTTTGAGCTCTTCATCATGTTATAATGTTTTTTGCGTTGATTCTTCCAACGTCTGAGTGGCCATAGCCCCGCCTCCGAGGCGTAGCTCCTCCTGTCAGAGCGTCCTCCACATTCGCACTGAAACACTGTTAGCTGTTAACAGGAAGACAGTTTATTCAGATCAAAACAACAAAATGGATGCAAAACTAGAAACTCAGACAGCAGAAGGATAACGAGAATTTAGAGGAGGAAAATAATAATAAACAACCTCACTCAACTACAGTGCAAAGGTCACAAACTGAACCAACTGAGTAAACTGACCTTATTACTGCCATCCTGTCAGGGAGTCGATCCGTTTCATTCTCACATCAAATTCATGTTTTCACATCAGATTATTTATGTTTCATCAAATAGATCATAAACATTTCTTTAAAACTTGACAGATTAAAATCAGATTTTGGTATAAAACATGTGAAAAACCACTGAGCTTTCGGTGTCTATCGGGGCCGTTGCCATAGCAACGCCGAGTTCATGCAGGTTTGCTTGTTTGTTTGTTGCAGCAGCAGATAAACACACCTTACCCTGCAGCAGTACCTGCGCCTCCCAGCCAATCAGAGAGCAGAGCCACCTGAAAGGATCATCATCATATCATCATCATCATCATCATCATCATCATCATCAGGGTGGAGCAGCTGCGGCCATAGAAACGTCAGGTCTGAATCCGCCTGGCTGGATTCATAATGTTTTTGTTTCGGTTCCGACCCGGTCTGGTTCTGCGCCTCTTGTCATTCCTGTTGGCTGACTCAGCGCCTCCCTTCCTCTCCTGTCGGTAATTATCTCCGCTGGTTTACCTGCAGTCAAAGAGCAGGAGCAGAAATTCAGCCCTGACTCGGCTGCAGCCCAGCCGGTTCGACGGGTCGGACCGAGCCGAACCGCGCCCAATTCTCCGGCGGGGCGTCGCCAGCAGGTATAAGAGGCTGAGCTGACCCAGAGCCAGAACACATCGATCCCTGATCACTTCCTGACCAATAACCAGCTGCAGACATGAACTTCCTGAAAAACAGCGTCGGAGGCGATAATTTGGCCAAAGTTGCCGGGCAGAAAGCGGGTGAGACTCAATATGACACTTGATTTTATCCTAGGAATGTTTCTGTTTCTTCATTGGTTTTATGCTGACAGTTGATTTGATCAGGTTCAAAACTAATGAATGTTTTAGGGTGAAGTATTTATATTTACGCTCCATAAAAATGGAGGGAAAAAGGCAAAAAAGCTGATAAATTTCACATCAGTAAAATCTGCACGTGGCTTCATCAACCCTCCAAACATCCGGGCCTGGGATTCCTCTGTCAACACAAAACCAGGTGAAGTTTGGTGTTGAAGCTGCAGTTAAATAAACTAATGGAGCCAATAAAACCAAACCTTCATTTCTTTAACATGTTTTTAGAGGAGCTGCTTTAGGAAACTTATTTTTTTTAGATGTTTTGTTCCAGAACTTTGTGGATTTGAGATCTGAGTTGCTTTGACCTTGAAGCTTCGTGTCAATGACAAACCTCAAACTACAAGGTCAAAGGTCAAAGCTGCAGCTGCATCTGGTGTGTAGGATCTCCTGATATTTACTGTTTGCCGTCTGGTTCTGGCCAAACTGCCTTTGTTCCTCAGTGTCTGAGCTAAATGAAGGAGAATGCTGACAGAACCGGGTCGGTTCAGTTCTGACCGGAGCTGGAACGTCTGAACTTGTAGCCTTTCAGACATATATGCTTCTTAGTTTCTTATTTTTTAGTATAAGAAGTCAATAACAGTATTAGTCTTTACTGATTGGCTGATTAGTGGAAACAATAATTCCAGAAAAGTCAGAAACATTCTCTGATTATTTGCTCTTTTTTTCCCAGAAACCTGAAATAATTATTTCGATTTCAGTAGGAAGTCAGGTGATCCTATCAGTTAAACCACATTAATAAACATTTATGAAGCAATCACTGAAACTGTATTCCTCAAAAAAACAAACACAACCTAAGTTTTCTCTTCACATTATTTATTTATTGTATATTTATCAACATGTTTTGGTCCTTAAATTCACTAAATCCTCCATAAAATGATTCAACAAGAAAACCAGAATATTCCTCTGAAATCCCTACAGGAAGTTGAATCAGTCATAATGTTCCTCCGAGGAGAAGATGGAGGATGAACTCTGACCTTTCAGTCTGATAGAAACCAGCACACTGAGTTCATCCTCGCTGCTGCTGACGGTTTAAAACCCGGTTCAGGTTCCACTAACCCGAAAAACCGCCTGAATGTTCACCAGAACATTCAGAACATTTTCACCTTCAGGCGCCTGGAGGGGCGGGGCTCCGCCTGGAGGGGCGGGGCTCCGCCTGGAGGGGCGGGGCTCCGCCTGGAGGGGCGGGGCTCCGCCTGGAGGGGCGGGGCTCCAGCCCACAGCTCAGGAAAATTCCTGTGGCGCCTTTAATTAACCTGCGATCATATTTACCAGGAGGATCTTTCAGTATAATCAACCTAAGGTAGAACTCGTCTCTTGCTTCTTCTCCAGGTCAGTTTGTGGAGCAAAAGGTGGATGAGTTCATGGGTGGAAAAAAGGGACAGCAGCAGCAGCCGCAGCAGCCGCAGCAGCCGCAGCAGCCGCAGCAGCCGCAGAAGCCGCAGCAGCCGCAGCAGCCGCAGCAGCCGCAGCAGCCGCAGAAGCCGCAGCAGCAAGGAGATCAAGGATGCTTCGGTCTGGAAGACGCGCTGGGATTGGTTGGCAACAAAGGGCAGGAAGGAGAAAACGCAGGTGAGTCAACATCATTTAACAACAAAGAAGTTTACCTGAAACAGGTGAGGAGCCAGAGGAGAACGCCGCCCCCTGGTGTCCACAGAGCAAACTGCTGCACCTGGAGGAGGAAAAATACAGAAATTAAACAATACAAAACTTTCCTCCAGTCAGAATAATTGATGATTCATATCCAGATTTTACAGCCGTTGCTGTTTTAACGGTTTAAAGAACTTTCTGATATTTAATCACATTATCATCAAAAGATTTAGAAAAAAAAGATCTTTGAGTTAAACAAGAATCTAATTTTCTTTACAAACTAAATGTTTTTTATCTTTGAGTCAGTGCATTTATATTGAGTAATCAAAACAACCAAATTATTGTGATGATAATTTCTGGGACATTTTGTCATCCAGCAAATTTTATTGTGGAGCCGAAACGTCATGAAGTTAAACAACAAAATTATATTTTATCGTCAACAAGCTGCTGAGGACCAAAGATTAACAACCTTCATTAAAATTTGTTTTTATTACAATAAAGCAGCCGGGTCCAAAGAGTGGACCTGGTTCTGTTTCCCGGTTCTGTTGCCCGGTTCTGTTCCCGGTTCTGTTTCCCGGTTCTGTTGCCCGGTTCTGTTTCCCGGTTCTGTTGCCCGGTTCTGTTTCCCGGTTCTGTTTCCCGGTTCTGTTGCCCGGTTCTGTTGCCCGGTTCTGCCCCGTCTCGTTTCTCTGGAGTGGTTCTCAGGTTTGGTGTCTGTTTGTGCTCAGCTGGAGGTCTGAAGGATCTGGCCGGAGGTCTGTTCAAGTAGGAGCCTGGAGGACGGAGCTGCATCACCTGCATCACCTGCATCACCTGCATCACCTGCATCAGATGTTTCTGAACTCGGCTCCTCTCGTTTCATCTCTATTCCTGTTTTAAAGCCAGTAAACCTCCCAGCGTCTTACTGGGAACTTTAGCTGGTTTAATAAATTCTACATTTGGAAATTTACTGGTTTGTTTTCTGGAACCAATAAAGTGGCAAATTAAATATATTAAAACATAAAACTGATTTCTGATGTTTGGTTATTGCTGTTAATTTTAAGTTCGGTAAAAACTAAACTGAATTAATAAAGTTGAGTTTTTCCATCTTCAGGTTTTTTCTCTCCAGACATAAAATCTTTTTTCTGGGATTAAATGTGGCTGGAAGGTGAAGGACGAGTTTATTACTCAGCTGAAGTGAAGGAAACAGCAGCACTTCATTTAAAACGGCTTAAAATGCTAAAATATTTACAGATTTGTTCCTCAGAACAAGAGCAGTGATTTACTTTTAGAGTTTCCTGTTTAGACAGGAAGTTGTTTCTGGACTGATTCTAAAAGCTTCACTCCAAAACTCTACAATATTTCAACATGAATTTTTTACCTGAACTTTAGATTCTGACTCCAGAAACAGCAGGAGGTCTGCAGAGGACACATGAAGTCCGTCATTCTGGGAAAGTTTGTTGAACACGACAGGATAAGAGCCAGAAACCCGGATCAGACGCCTCACGCTCCACCAAACACGGCAGAGGAGGAGTGATGCTGTGGTCACCGTACAGCCTGCAGCTGAAAACGCTCTAGTTTTAGAACCACGATCCAAACAGAACCACTTCTCAGGCTGCTGACCCCACGACCCGACCCGGATAAGTGGACGGATTTGATGGATGATAAATTGTTTCAGAAGTTATTACAATAAACGATGATATTGTTGTTTTGAGACTATTATTAAAGAATAAAATATTTTTTTTAGTCTTTGTGAATAAAACTGTCCTTCAAGAAACGGTTTAGCTGAGATCAAAACACCAACCTGAAAGATTTTATCATGCAGCTTTTGGTAGGAAGACAGAAAAAAAGAGAAACAATAAATCACGGCAATGGAAATGATTGAGTTTGTTTTAATTTATCGTGATTAAGTGATTTATTCATTATAGAGACAGGCCTGTATTGTGTTTGATCATCTAAGGTGGCAAATTGCCCAAAAACAAAATGGCTCCAGGATGAACGCTAAACTTTATCTTTAGCCTAACAAGCTGCCAGATTCTGATCGATTTTATTGGTCGAAATACATTTGATTATTGGTCAAAAGTGCATTGATATCAGTTGACTGGAAGTTGAGCTGATTCTGCCTCTTGTAAAGTAAAAACAGAGTAAATGGGACTCAGCAGGTTTGAACTCAGTTCAGCTGTTTGACCAACAACAACGTGTGAAAAAAAGACATTTTGTTCTCGAACGTCTGCATCAGTGCAGCAGCATAAATAAAATGATATTTTCAGCTCTAACGGCTCGTCTCTCATGACTCCGTGTCTCCAGCCCAGCATTCAGTAACGTAAAAAAAAACATGAGCCGGGAAAACACTGAATGTTTTTATTCTCCTGTCATTTTCAGCCACAAACATTTAAATACAGTTTCTGCAGTTATGTTTGTCTCTGATGCTCCTGCATGAAGCCGTGCATCACGACACGACAGTGATGCAGCGTCAGAATGTGAACTAAAGATCAACCAACAAATGAGTTTCAGATTTATACATTATTATACATCTCAACTCTGTTTACTGCATAACTCGTTTATTTTAACACCTTTCCTCTTCATGTCTTCTAACATTATCCATATAAATACTGGCAAAAATACTGAAAAGTTTTTTAAAAAATCAACCTGACATCAGTCCTCCTCGGCCTGTGACATCTGAGATGTTGTTAGTAAAAATAAGAATTGTGAATTTCAATAGAAAACATAATAAATAAGGGAAAACAAATAGAATAGTTAGAAAACAGCGATTGAAACCCAACAAAAACATAAAAAAATCACTAGACACAGACAGACACGTCTTAACTTAAAGCTTTCTGGAGGAGTTGAAGCCAAAATGTGGAAACAACCAACAGGAAATGATTTTAGGGTGTGTAGTGAAAGTACTTCAAGTGAACTTATTGCTTCACAGCTCTGACGAGGTGTCCATGCTCTGCCATGTTAAATCAGCCTGGGTGGCAAACTTACTGTCAGTACATCGGTTTTCATAGAGTTAAGAATAAATTGGATATTTTATATAATTTGCTCGTACAGGTGGGGTTTGTAATCAAAAAATCATCAGTGGCGGTTCTGGACTCGGTCCCGGTTTTTAAATGGTCCGGTGCACACACACTCGGACAGGGTGTGTGTGTGTGTGTGTGTGTGTGTGTGTGTGTGTGTGTGTGTGTGTGTGTGTGTCTGATGCATCCTAACACATGTTTGGAAGTCAGTGGAAAATCCCTGCAAAGACACAAATACAAACATGAGTTAATGTGTCATAGTTTCACTGGGATTAGAGCTCGTTCTCACAGACTGGGTGGAGCAGGACTCATCTCCACCTGGCAGCCGTACTGAGCGTGCTCAGAAGGAGGCAGCAGGTGGAACAGGTTGGCCGGCCTGCAGACACACCTGTTTCCTCGACTGCCATCCAGAGTCACCTGAGACACATCCTCAGATTTGGACGGCGTTGGACGTGGAGACGCAGTGAAGATGGATAAAGTGGCCGGCTTCATCGGGGACAAAGTGGGTGAGTACCGACCTGGAGGACTCACCTGGGGCAGGTGAGCTCTCTGGGCTCCTGGGAGGACCTGAGGCTCCTCAGCTCTCTGTTTACTAGGAGTCTGGCCTCTGGGGCGGAGGCAGGAGATCACACCTGGACCAGGTGGTTCTGGATGAGATAGAACCCAAACAGAACCAAGGCAGGTCGGGTTCTCCGGTACCTCTGCTTCGATGCGTCTCTGTGAGTCAGTCTGCTTTTTAAAATCTCAGGAACAGAATCGTCCAGGTAGAAGGGGCGGGATCAGACGCAAGTAACCAATCAGAGGGCTTTAAATCAATCTATCCCGTCTCCTGGACCGTCCCCGGTACCGTCCCCGGTACCGTCCCCGGTACCGTCCCCGGTACCGTCCCGTCAAACTTCTCCAGCCTGTCCTACTGTACCTGAACTTTGAGCTGCTTATAGTTGCCATGGTTACAGATGCATTTCTTTATACCAACGCTGTTTATCAGTTCCAGGTTCTGGTTCTGGGCTGTTCTGGACCTGAGACCAACCTCAGATGTATTTTGTTGAAATGGGGGGGTGTTACTGTTAACCAAGCGCAGACATGAGGGGGTGGGCGGGGCTAGCCTGGTGGGCGGGGCTAGCCTGGTGGGCGGGGGCTAACCTGGTGGGCGGGGCTAGCAGGTAAACCTCTCACTGCAGAGCAGAAGAGGTTGATTTTTAGAGTTTTGCTGAGGTGGATATTATCAGTGGGTTAGATCGCCCAGCTCCCAGAGGCAAGAGCTGCTTCTGATGCTGATCTGGACGCCATGTTTCTACGTAGAAACACCTGATGCTGCTTTCTCACGTGTTAAGTTTCTAATGAGGAGGAACCAGAAGTGAAGATCTTTGAATTTTCATTTCTTTCTGAAAGGCTGAATCTCCACAGAAACACATGGAAACAGATTTATTTCAATGAATTGCTGCAGCAAATCCAACATCAAATAACTTAACAACCTTTAGAAACACAGGAAACATTCAGTCAGGTGGTGCTTCTCCTTCCTCAGGTCAGTTCTTCACATGTAGATGTTCTGTTCAAAGTCAGAAACACTTTATTGATCCAAAATGACATGTTCTTTGGGAGGCATGTCACTGTTCTGGTGGGGATGGCGTCGCCCGCACAGCAGCTCTTACAGTCACTCTCTCCAGGTGGCTGGCACAGAGCGATCCGATCTGTAGCCTCAAAACAGGAAGCACAGTGGATTCACTAAATAAAGTTTGATATTGAACCAGGATAATTGATTCTGCATGGATGAAAAACCTCTGATGGTAAAACTGGATGTTCATGGTTGTGTTGCAGGAGACATAGTGGAGGACGCGGTGAAGGGCGCTCTGGGCGTCAAGAACAAAGAAGAGGACAAGAAGAAAGGAGGATTTAAGTCCATATTTACAGGCAACAAAGACAAGGAGGAGAAGAAGAAGAAGAAGGATGAAGATAAAGGATTTTTCTCAAAGATCTTTCACAAAGATAATGATGAACACGAGGAGCTGAAGAAGAAGAGCGGGTTCCACGGTCTCTTTGCTGAGGGGCAGGAAGGCGGAGCCATGGGAGGAGGCGGAGCCATGGGAGGAGGCGGAGCTATGGGAGGAGGCGGAGCCATGGGAGGAAGTGAAGAGGCTGGGGGAAACCCAGGCCAGACTGTAGCAGTGTCTGACAGAGGTATGTATGAGGAACAGGTAACTCAGATCCGTGATTCTCTCCCAGTCCGTCTCCCAACAGTCGGTTCTGGCGTTGAGGATCCAGACCCACACAGACGTCCTGCGTGTCTTCAGGTGTCCAACACTCTGAGGTCGTCTCTGTAGGAGACAGACCAGTCCATCAAACTGGAGATCCTCTGAAGGTCTTTGCTTCTCAGAGACAAAATCTGTGATTTTTAACCCTCAGTTTGCTCCAGCAGAGCCTCAAACTGCCAACCTGAGGTCAAACCCAGGGAACTTTAAACTGTGTTCCCACAGTTCCTCTGGGAACTTAAAACGATAAGCTGAGGGTTTTTCTGTCGTTGTTTTAAAGGCGAATCCAGCAGGAAGCTGATGGAGATCAGAGCTGAAGTTTGATTTTAAACCACCAGGTCACCAAACAGCAGAACCAGAACCTGGTACCAGAACCTGGTATCAGCAGAACCAGAACCTGGTACCAGAACCTGATACCAGCAGAACCAGAACCTGGTACCAGAACCTGGTATCAGCAGAACCAGAACCTGGTACCAGAACCTGATACCAGCAGAACCAGAACCTGGTACCAGAACCTGGTATCAGCAGAACCAGAACCTGGTACCAGAACCTGATACCAGCAGAACCAGAACCTGGTACCAGAACCTGATACCAGCAGAACCAGAACCTGGTACCAGCAGAACCAGAACCTGGTACCAGCAGAACCAGATCATTGCACAAGATCTTCACTGTTGCAATAAATAGATTTTAAAGGTGATGAATTAGAGGTGTCTAAAAATCATTAATTGTTGACTTATTTCAAATTAAGTTTTAGATTTTTTTTTTATTTACTTTTCCATATGTGTTAATCTGTTAATCTAATTAGATTACAAACCTGGAACCTAATCTGGAATACAGATTTTAGTGATTCATCTTGTGGGAAACGTCCGTCTGAATGTTGCAGCATAAAGTCTAAAGCAGAGCCTCAGGTTGACCAGCAGAGGGCGCCACAGTGGAGCTCATCTCACTGACAAAAATAAACATAAAACATCTAGAATTCACAAACCTACCGACTCTGTTAACTCTAGCTCTACTTCAGCGGTTCTCAACCTGTGGCTCTGGAGCCAAAAGTGACTCCTGGACCTTCTGCATTGGCTCTTCATAACTTTAACTAAAACCAAATCATTTGTTTTCTGTAGAAACAACTATAAATTATATATGGAAATTTTGTCTTTTTGGATTTCTCTAAAATATCTGATAGAAAACACATTAGAGCTGTTTCATTGGCTGGTGATCACACAGCAGCCAATCAGGAGCAGCTTTCAATCTCCTTCACACTGATTGGCTGAAAGCCCCAGAAATAAAATGGAGGTGCTTAAAAAATAAAACTATTCTTAAGTAGAGATTTATTTTGTTGAATTAGATCCATTTTGTGTCGACCAACTGAAATAACTGAACTATTTTCAGATCTGTTTGATGATCTGCTGGAAGTGGCAGAACAAACGTCTAATAACTGAACCTTCATCCTGATGAAACCATCATCATCATCATCATTATTATCATCATCATCATCACACATACCATCATCATCATCATCATCATCCATCATCATCATCATCATCATCATCACCATCATCATCACCATCACCATCATCATCACCATCATCATCATCATCATCATCATCATCTTTCTGGCTTTCTCCAAATATGGAAATGTGTTAAAGGAATAAAAATGTTTAAATGAAATTGATTCTGATCTTTGTTCCATTTGAGCTTCTTTAACTCAACAAATATTAAATAATCAGAAGATCAGAAGATCTGAGTAAAATTGATTTAATGCAGAAATATTAATAATAGTAAACCTGCTGCTGATGGGTCATGTGACCCGCCGGCAGCAGGTCCGGTCCACACACCTGGAGGAGACTGTAAGCTCCGCCCACCAGGTGGGTTCTTCACCGGGCCTGAACCTGAAGGTCCAGCAGAGTGAAGTCCTGACTAAGGGGAACGCTGTTCTGGTCGCACAGGAAGTGGCTCCGCACCGTGATGACCACCCACTTCCTGGGAAGAGCCAGCAGCGCCTGCAGCTTTTCTGCCGCCACCTGGACATGTCGCACCTGAGAACCTGGAGCTGGAGGAGGAGAAAGAGACGGGTCAGAACCGGGTCAGAACCGGGTCAGAACTTCACCTGAGACCTGAGCGTCTCACCTGCATTGCGCTGGAGTCGGTCCGGAGGGGCTTGGAGGATTTTCTGCAGAGGAACCGGAGGAACCCGGATCATCAGGTGGGCGGAGCCCCGCCCACTCACCATCAACACACCTGGCCTGAAACACAGAGGTGATGTCATCAGGTCGGCCATGTTTCTCAGCACTGACATCCCTGAACACGGTGGTTAGCAGAAGCTGATGCTAATGCTAGAGCACAATACTAACACAGTAATAACTTAAAGCTAATGCTAACGCTAAACTTCATCTAACATGGTAATTAGTAGATGCTAATGCTAATCCTAAAACATTAATTTAGTGGCTGTTTGTGGGTGGTGAGGTAAACTGTGATGTCTGTGGTGACATCACTGCTGACATCATCTGTACCTGTAGAAGCGGCGCAGGGCGGTGAGCGGCAGGCAGGCGTAGCACGGCGTGTAGATCCCGTTGCGGTCCGTGTCCAGCTCAGCGGCGCAGCGGCCGCAGCCGGTGTAGGTGATGTCACCGCTCAGCGCCGCCAGGAGGCCGGCCCACGGCGTGGTGCCGTCCAGAACCGGCTGGGCCGGGTTCAGGAAAGGCGGAGCCTCCTGGAACTGGAAACTGAGCACCTGGACTCTGAGCTCCACCTCACCTGCAGCAGAACGGAGAGGCTTGTATTCAGCCTGCTCAGGGTTCTGACCCAGTTCTGGCATGGTTCTGGTTCTGATGGGCCGGGCCTAACTCACCGCTGTACTTCTGGGACAACAGCGTGTCCACATCCAGCTCCAGACCCGCGTCGCTCGGGCCTGGACGGCGCCACGCCCGCAGGAAGTCCAGCGCCCGGCGATCTGTCGGGTCCAGAGCCCGGACCGAGCTCCAGGGGGTGGAGTGCAGCTCCGAGAGGTCAGAGGTCAAACCCTCCCTCACCAGGAGCACTCTGAAGTCCCACACAGCATCTGAGGGCAGAAATGAACAGAAGCTCCTGATCCAGTCCAGGTTCTGACCGAGTCTGGATCAGCCCAGTGCCCAGCTCACCCGGTTCCACATAAAGCTGTGCTTTATGTCATTCTGTGATCTTTGACCCTTCGTACCTTTGTGTTTGCTGAAGCGAGGCAGCCAGCCCTTCGCAGACCCCCACAGGAGCAGCGCCCCCTGCTGGCCGCCCGGCTGCTGCACCATCAGAACCGCTTTCATCTGGACCGCAGAGCGGTTCCGAGACTCGGCCTCGTCTTTCCACTCTGACAGAAACACAAGCTGCCATCATGGATGGAGATAATAACACGATAATAACACGATAATAACATGATAATAACATGATAGAACTATAATAAGACGATAATATTATCCCACGCTACTAACGTGACTACATGGTAATGTGATAGCACTATGATAGGACAATAATTACTCAGTAATAACATAATGATTTAACAAACTTAACATAAAATACTGAGAATAACTGAAAGACTCCAATCAGAAAACATTAACAGTTTCCTGTTAATTGGATGAAGTTCCTGAGATGAAGTTGGCGGCCATGTTGCTTCATGATGTTGATGTTTGTTCAGGAATGAATCGAGCAGCACCGCCGTCACGGCGACCGGCTCAGAGTCAGTAAGTCTCACTAACAGGTTTCACCTGTGAGCCTCACCTGCGTCCCGCTGGCCCCGCCCCCTGTCAGCATGACAGGCTCACCTGAGCTGATGTGAGAGTGCGTGACACGAAGCAGAGCGTGAACCAGCGTGTTGACCCGCAGCGACCTCAGGGTGGCGTAAGGGAGCCGGCTCAGATCCTGCTGGGGCCGGCTGGGGACGGACACCAGCAGGGGGCGCCGCTCTCTGACGAAACCGCACAGAGAGCGGAGAGCGCGGGCGCTAACCTGCTGGCTAACTGGAGAGAGAGAGAGAGAGAGAGAGAGAGAGACTGAGGAAGCTACACCTGGGCAATGGAGGCTGCTGATTGGCTGCTGCCGTACCTGGCGGTGAGGTGGAGGCGTGTCCCAGGTTCAGCAGTTTGCTGGAGAAGGTGGACTGGAGGACAGTCTCTGCTCTCCACTTGTCCTCGCTCACCTGCAGCCCTACAACACAACACACACCTGGGATCAAACCGACACCAGAACCGGCCTGTCGGGTCTGGTACCACAGTGTGTGTACCTGTGATGAGCAGAACCTCTCCAGGACTCACGGTCAGAACCCAGAAGGCCGCTCTCCTCCACAGCACCACCTTCATCTCGGCTCCTGATTGGTCCGTCACAACCATGGAGGCCCGAGGAACACGGCTTCCTGCTGACGGACCCGACCGCACCTTCGGCCAGACACGGATCAGAACCGGATCAGAACATGATCAGAACCCGGATCAGTTAATCACGGCTGTTCGAAATTTTTCACCAAAACGGTGACATTGTTCCAAACTCAGAGGAACATTTCATGTTTCCACTCCAGTTGGACATCTGGACTCACCTGGACCTCCTTCAGGTGGCTTGGGTGGACCACCACCACCAGGACAGAGTACCTGCGTCCCACCTGGTCACACCTGTCCAGACAGGTGGTGGAGGTGGAGCTCTCTGGTGCTGCAGACTCTTCTGAGGGTCGTGGTTTCTTGTTGCAGGGGGGAGAGGCGGGGGATGCCTGGGGGTCGGACTCCTGAGAGCAGAGGACGCCGTCTGCGGTGACCTCCATTACGACCCCACCTTGCTCCACCCTGGAGGCCGGACAGGTGTGGCTGAACAGCTCCATGGAGCCTCCGGGAGACGAGGCGGCCGGGCTGAACAGCTCCGGGGTGCTGGAGGAGCCGGGCGGGGGGTCTGCCGGGGGAACGGGCGGGGCTTCGTCTGAGCTGACTGCTGATTGGACGGCGAGTCTTCCTCTCAGGATCAGGGCCTGGCTGAGAGTCCATGTGCTGAGGAACTGGGTTCTGGTGGACGGAGGCTGATGCTCTGGTTCTGGTTCTGGTTGAGCTAGAGGGAAACAGCGGTCCAGATACTCCCGGACCGAAGCAGAACACAGATCCTTCCCAGAACCATCTGAGTCTTCCTCAGTCCTCAGAGCTCCGGCTTCAGACGCCAGTCCTCCATCTCCATCGGTTCGTCCTGTAGCAGACCCTGAGGCCCGACCCGGTTCCACTTCTGTTGGATTCTCCTTACTCTGATCCTCGTTCCCAGGAACATCTGAAAGGACAAGCTCGTCATTCAGGATCCGTTTGGGTTCGACCCATAAAACCAGCCGCACTCGGTGGCTGGTTCATTTTGCTCCAGAACAGAACCAGAACAGGTCGGGTCACACAGACAGAACACAGGAAGAACTCCTGAATCCCTGAATGGAATTAAACCCCCCTCACCTGCAGCGGGTCGGAGACGGCCCCGCCTCCAGGTGAGCTCCAGGTGTCTCCATCCTGCAGGACGTTCTTCCTCCTCCTCCTCTTCCTCCTCACCAGGTGAGGGAGGAAGAGGAGGAGGAGCACCGAGGAAGATGTGGATCTTTGGACGCTGATGCATCATGTCCACTGAGGAGACAAACAGAACCAGAACCATTTGGGTCATTAGGTCAAACATGTTGGGCTGGATGCTTTTATTCTGAAGGGACAGTGTTAAGAAAACCAGCAACTGGTTATTTAGTTCTGGTTGGTCAAGAGGTCAAGGTTCATCAGAGGAACATTGAGATCCAGTTTGTCGAACCGGGACTGCTGCAGTTCCCTTTGTGACCAGCAGACGGCAGTGTGAGCTGACCATGCTGCTCTGCTAGCAAAATTAATAATAACAAAAAATGAAGCGAATGAAACCATGATGAGGATAAAAATAACTACATTGATTCATTAATCAATGTAGAGACTAACACACACACACACACACACACACACACACACACACACTCACAAACCAACCCCCCCCCATGGACATGGTCAACACTTTGCACTTTAGCTTTGTTTGCAATACTGAACTTGTGGATTCTATAGCACTTTATTCTCAGCTCTTATATATTTTTCAGCCATATTGTATTTATTGTGTAGTAAAAGGTTTTAGCTCTGTTGCTCTGGTAGCCAAGTAACGACATTTCATTGTCAAGATTCACCTTGTGTTCTCTTTGTACAATGACAATAAAGGAAGTCTAAGTCTAAGTCTAAGTCTAAGTCTAAAGGTCCAGGTCATACCCAGATATACAGAACATAACAAATCAGTCCAATCACATTCAGCGAATATTGTAAATAATATAGTTTGATCTGAATTATAATAAACAGTCAGATTCAACTGGTCTAATGGAGAGAACGCTGGGTCAGACAGCTTCTAGAATCAGAACCGCCCCAGAACCAGAACCAAACCGGTTCTTCAACCATCAGTTTATTTCCTAACCTAACCTGGATTGATTTTTAGGTTTAAACTTTTTACTCTGACTGTTACAGTTTGCTGCTGGACCAATCATTTGTTCTGGTTCCTAAAAGCAGCAAAAGGAGGCCAAGAAGAAGAATCTGCTGTATTTGTATTCTTACAGCAGATTAAAGGTTGAATCAGCCTGACTGTCACATAGTTTGAGCTGGAAAAAATCTGTTACTTTTCTTTCTCTGTTCTCTGATCAGCCACATTTCACATTAATAAAGTTAAGCTAACAGTTTGAATGTTAAAGAGTAAATTCATGTTTGTTGCTTGATGATACTTTACATGTTTACTGATCTGTTACAGTCCTGATCAGACAACATATTGGGCATACAGGTGAAGGTTTTAATGCCTGTTTTTACCTGAAAGCCTCCCCAGATATTCAGGACATGATCTGACTTCAGTGCAATGTGTTGGTTTGGGTTGATCCTGAAGGAGGCTGGGAAATGAGCCATAGACCTGCCAGAAAGACTGTAAACAACATCATTTAAAGACCAAATGTTGAAATTAACCATAGCTTGAGGAACATTGAGGTATTGAAGTATTATACAGCATCTGGCTATTATTATTTAATGAACATTTGTTTTGAAAGTTTTCCCGGAAGTACGTGTTGTCCAAACGCTTGCTAGTATTAAACTATTTTACGCTGCTAATAAAACCTAATTAAAGGAGTCAAACTTGACTGAAACCTTCATACCAGGCTGATATCTGCTCTATCTGTGTGACTGACTCACTGGTTAAGCCGTAATTATCAGTTTTCGTCTGTGTTTCTACTGTTCGTGCTCAGCTAAGCTAACGGCTAACCGCAGCGGCTCCCGCCCCGCTCGCCCTTAAATGATCGCGTGCCAGCTTCAGTTTGTTTGGCACGCGCAGGCTGCTGACAGGAAAGGGCGGCGGGAAGGAGGAGCCGCCGCGGCCGGGACAGACTTTCCGCTTCCGCGGCTCCATTTCCTGGACCTCTTTCCACCAGCTCACCTGCAAAATGTACCGGAGCCTGGGAGAACTGCTGATCCGGGGAGCGGGTGGTCTCCTGGCCTCCGCCGCCGACTCGGCGCTGCCGGCGTCCGCCTCGCTGCTGCGGCACCGCAGCTACAGCCAGGCCGCGGAGCGGGGCGACGACCCCAACTTTTTCACCATGGTGGAGGGCTTCTTCGACCGCGGAGCCGCGATCGTGGAGGACAAGCTGGTGGAGGACCTGAGGACCCGGGAGACCCCGGAGCAGAAGCGGAAGAGAGTCAGCGGGATCCTGCGGATCATTAAGCCGTGTAACCACGTCCTGAGCGTCTGCTTCCCGATCCGGAGGGACAGCGGCGAGTGGGAGGTGATCGAGGGCTACCGGGCTCAGCACAGCCAGCACCGGACACCCTGCAAGGGAGGTGAGAGCCGCACCGAACCGAGTCAGCATGTAGAGCCGAACCGAACCGAGTCAGCATGTAGAGCCGCACCGAACCGAGTCAGCATGTAGAGCCGAACCGAACCGAGTCAGCATGTAGAGCCGAACCGAACCGAGTCAGCATGTAGAGCCGCACCGAACCGAGTCAGCATGTAGAGCCGCACCGAACCGAGTCAGCATGTAGAGCCGCACCGAACCGAGTCAGCATGTAGAGCAGACACAGCTGAGGGCAGCAGGTACTTGCTGCAGGACGAGGAAGATAAATATTAATGTTAATGATGTTCGGGTTCGGGGTTCGGGTTCGGGGTTCGGGTTCGGGTTAGATAAACAATCCCTGCTTCTGGTTGAATCCATCCTGAAATATTTGTTTTAAATATGGACATAATTCTATATGATCGGGTTTATTGTTATTGTTGCGTTTAATTATTTTAGAGCCATTTTTTCACCAGTCTAAATGAAAGAATAAATAAACAAACCAGGAAGGACCAGCAGAACCACCGGGTCCGATCCAGTCTGGCCTGGTTCTGGTTCTGAGTCCTGTGTATTAAAACCCAAACAGACCAATCAGAACCAGTACCTGTAGACTGGTACCATTCAGCCTAAAGGTCAGCCGTGACAGAGTCTGGAACCAGCAGGTCAAAGGTCACACAATCTGGCTCTGGTTCCAGTAGAACCCAGTTCTGGTTCTGTTTCAGGGATCCGGTACAGCACCGAGGTGTCGGTGGACGAGGTCAAGGCTCTCGCCTCCCTGATGACCTACAAGTGTGCCATCGTGGGTCGGTACCACACACACACACACACACACACACACAGACCGGACCTGAACCGGGCCTAACCAGAACCGCCTACTGTTCCAGATGTTCCGTTCGGTGGAGCCAAAGCTGGAGTGAAGATCAACACCAAGAACTACACGGTGAGCGGGTCCAAGTGACAGAACCGGGCCGGTACCGCTCACGTTCTGGTGTTTTTCAGTCAAGCAGACGTTACAGACAGGTTCTGGGTTGGTTCTGGACCAGAAATACAACCGGGCTTTGATTATTGATTTGTAATCAGGATACATTTTTAGCTGTGATTTTCTTCAATTTAAAATGTAAAAGTTTCAAAGTTAAACCAAAACATCGTTTATCCAGATGTTTCGGTTTTACTGATCAGATTTAAATTAAGAATCTTCGTCCAGAACCAGAACAGAACCGGGCCGCCCTCAAGCAAAAAAAGGCGTGTGTGGATCAGAGCGGGTCAGAACAGCCTGGTTCTGGTCCAGTCCAACCGGTTCCACTGTGGAGACGCTGAACAAACCCACCAGACGGGTTCAGTGGAGCAGCAGGGGGCGCTGCTGCAGAGCTGAGTCAGAGATTAAAATCAATCGACCGATCGATCAGTGATCGATTGGAAATGAACCCAAAACTGAACAACAGACATTTTAGATTTACTTTGAAAACATTTCTAGTTTTAGCTTCATATAATCCATCTTTGGACCAGATGTTAGAATTTTTCTGCATTTAAGGCACAAAATATTTAAATTCTTCAAAGAAGGAATTTTATTATTTATCAAATATTAGCATAATCGATTTAATCGCTACTAAATAAATGAACGGTTATTACAGACTAACAGGATGTCTTAATCAAGGTTCTGGACGGGTTCATCTGGACCAGAACCATTCAGAACCTTCCTCTGATCCGATCTCTGATCCAGGACTCTGAGCTGGAGAAAATCACCAGGCGGTTCACCTTGGAGCTCGCCAAGAAGGGATTCATCGGTGAGGAAAGCACCTTTCTGTCCAGAAGCCCCGCCCACCTCCAGCCAGGGTCTATGGTTCTGTTGGACCCGGCAGGTTCTGACCCTCTGTGTGGTTCTACAGGGCCCGGTATCGACGTTCCGGCTCCGGACATGAGCACCGGGGAGCGGGAGATGTCCTGGATCGCCGACACCTTCGCCACGACCATGGGACACAACGTGAGTCTGGGCCGGAACCAGAACCAGGGTCTGAGCGGCGCCTGGTTCTGTCCCGTCTCTGGTTCTGACCCGTCTGATCCTCCTCAGGACATCAACGCCCACGCCTGCGTGACGGGGAAGCCCATCAGCCAGGGCGGGATCCACGGCCGGATCTCTGCGACGGGCCGCGGCGTTTTCCACGGCATCGAGAACTTCATCAACGACGCGTCCTTCATGAACCGGGTCGGGCTGGCGCCGGGCTTCCAGGACAAGACCTTCGTCATCCAGGTACGGCGGGCAGCGCCCGGCCCGGTGGGGTCCGGTGGGGCCCGGTGGGGCCCGGTGGGGCCCGGTGGGGTCCGTGGGGCCCGGTGGGGTCCGGTGGGGCCCGGTGGGGTCCGGCGTGTCCGCTGTGATCCGACCGGCCGCTCGTCCTGTCGCAGGGCTTCGGGAACGTGGGCCTCCACAGCATGCGCTACCTGCACCGCTTCGGTGCCAGGTGTGTGGGCGTGGCCGAGATGGACGGCAGCATCTGGAACCCGCGCGGCATCGACCCCAAGCAGCTGGAGGACTACAAGCTGGTGGGTCGGCGCCCCCCGCGGGCCGCGCTCCGGTCCAGAACCGCACCCTAACGCTGCTCCCCGTCTCCAGGCCAACGGAACCATCGTGGGGTTCCCGGACTCCACGCCGTACGCAGGCAGCCTGCTGGAGGCCGACTGCGACATCCTGATCCCCGCCGCCAGCGAGAAGCAGCTGACGCAGCGCAACGCGCACCGCATCAAGGCCAAGGTACCAGCAGAACCGGGCCAGAGGTCGACCGGGTTCTGGTTCTGACGGCACTCTGTGGCTTTCGAAGGGAAATGACCGTTTTTCCCATAAATCTCTGTATAAAACATAATAATTAAAGACATAAAGAGTTCATGTTTTCACATTGTGGATGTGAAACTGAGATCAGAACCAAATATTTAGTTATGCAGCTACATGTTTAGCTTCATAACTAAATGCATTATCTTATGGGTGAATGGTTCTGAAACGACCCGCTTGGCTTTGACCGGGCCTGGTTCTGGTTAGTCAGTGGTTCACTGGAGGTTCTGTTGGAGTTCTGATAAACCCGTCTGACTCTGGAGGTCCGTTTCCCCAAAGCTTGACAAATAGACTGTCTGTGTTCTCTGGTTCTGACCCGGTTTCTCTCTGGTTCTGACAGATCATTGCAGAGGGAGCCAACGGGCCGACCACGCCTGAGGCGGACCGGATCTTCCTGGAGAGGAACAAGCTGGTGATCCCGGTCAGTGGAGGCTTCTGGTTCTGGTTCTGTTCTGGTTCGGTTCTGGTTCTGGTTCTGGTTCTGGTTCTGTTCTGGTTCGGTTCTGGTTCTGGTTCTGGTCTGAGCTGCGGTGTCGTACCCAGGACATGTACCTGAATGCGGGGGGCGTCACCGTGTCGTACTTTGAGTGGCTGAAGAACCTGAACCATGTGAGCTACGGTCGGCTCACCTTCAAGTACGAGAGGGATTCGAACTACCACCTGCTGAGTCAGCGCCACGCTCTTCATCATCATCATCATCATGGTGGTTCTGGTTCTGACCAACCCGTTTCTCCTCAGTGTCCGTCCAGGAGAGTCTGGAGAGGAAGTTTGGAAAACTGAACGGCTCCATTCCAGTCGTTCCCACATCAGAGTTCCAGGCGCGGATCGCTGTAAGTATTCACACCCTGCGTTAAGTATTCACACCCTGCGTAAAGTATTCACACCCTGCGTAAAGTATTCACACCCTGCGTAAAGTATTCACACCCTGCGTAAAGTATTCACACCCTGCGTAAAGTATTCACACCCTGCGTAAAGTATTCACACCCCGTGTAAAGTGTGTCGGCTCTAAACACACCACCAGTCGTCTCGGTCAGCAGCGCCACACACCGGAACAGCTTTACCACAGCCAATCAGAGGGGAGTCCCGCCCTTAACCGCCTCTGATTGGCCGAGACCTGAACCTTAGGGAGAAACAAAGATCTTCGTCGTCCTCCTCTTCCTCAGTGCTGACCTGTCCTGTTCTGCTGCAGGGAGCGTCTGAGAAGGACATCGTCCACTCGGGCCTGGCCTACACCATGGAGCGCTCTGCCAGGGTAACACACACACACACACACACACACACACAAATGATCAGCTGCATCATTTGAGCCGCAGCGCCCCCTGGTGCCTGGAGCTTTTGTTCTGAAAGTCTTGCATCCTGCAGCAAATCATGCAGACAGCCAGCCGGTACCAGCTGGGTCTGGACCTGCGGACGGCGGCGTACGTCAACGCCATCGAGAAGATCTTCAAGGTCTACAGTGACTCTGGCCTCATCTTCACATAAGGTCCTGGTTCTGGTTCCGGTTCTGGATCCAGACGCTACCCGCCTCCCTTGGCGCTCCTGCTGCTTCATCGCTCCTCTTCCTCACAGCCCACCGGACCGCAGAGCCGCCGCTCACTGAGGCCTTCAGATGGATCAGAACCATGTGGACTGGGCCGGCTCAAGGAACGCTCTGACTCTTTGTTGTTCTGATGGACGGAACCAGGAAGTTCCTTCCAAAGTAAAAGCCCCCTGGCAGAATAAAAGTTCTGCTGCTGTCAGATGGAAGGGGTCAGAACCACTGACTGGTTCTACTGGACCTCCACATGGTTCTGGTCACATGTTTTCATACACCTCGTTTACGTTTACTTTATCGACCAGGTTAAAGGTTCTGGTTCTGGTCAGGTGGTTCTCTTTCCTCCGATTTAAATTCTGCTGCTTAGATTCAACAAACCGACCCAAAACTCTCAGGCCAGGTTCTGGTACCACTATCAAATCCAAAACCTCTTGAACCTTTCCAGTAGTGGATAGAACCCGACCAGAACCAGAACCGTCTGATCATAAATGTGTTTTGACCAAAGATTGCCCTGAAAAGCTGCTGCTGCTTTCTACATTTTTACAGCAAAATATTTAAAAATGTAACATAAAACTAGATTTTACTTTCAAAAATCATCTGAAAACAGATTTATTTTTGTTTTGTAGAAATAATCAACTTTACCAAAGTGACTTTGCACATTTTCCAGGGCCGGCCCAAGCCTTTTTGGGGCCCTGAGCAGATCTTCTCTTGGGGCCCCAGACCAACTCCTGATGCATCATCATTTCTAGGCTACGTGTAGCGTTTAGCATCATTTCTAACATCATGCTGTTATTATGGATGTTGATTTTTAACATCTAAAAATATACATCCTAATTAGCATTTTGAAAAGACGAGTGGTGCTTAATTGTGGAATATTGATAAGTAACAACGTCTTTAGTTTTTTGAATAGATGTGTAAAATGTGATTAAACCGTTACAAAATAAAACCAAATTACATTCACATCTTTCATAGAGAAACTAAAAAGTTCCATAAAATAATAGAAATGTAAAATTCTGAAATAAATAAGAGAGAAATCCACATAACAGCAGTTGAACATGACTTTAATTGCACATGCCTTGGGCCGGCTCAGAGTCTGAAATTTAATGTATAAAATGTTTGTAAAATGAAATTAAGTGAATGTAGAATTATGAAATAACTGAACTACTATAGTTTATATTTTAATCAGATTTGTTATTGAAGACATTATTTAATTTGATAGTAAACAACCAAACAAAAAAAATCTTTCAAGATTTAAAATGAATGTAGCTGGTAAAGATCAGCTGATGCAATTAAACTCGTTCATATTTAGATATTTCTTCTCAGAGACGCAGTAAAAGCACAATCTGCTGTTAATCTGTAAAATTATTCATCTATAAAATTCTCCTTCAGCTTCAGTTCCTCTGTGGTCGGAAAGTCTTTATTTTTCTGATCCGGATCTTTGGCTCCGTTTCTGAACGTTCAGTTTCTCTGTAATAATCTATGCAAACGCAGGTGGCGCCCCCTGTCGGCGCCTGGTGAAAGCTGGGGTCAGTCTGTTGTTGCTGCATGAAAATGAGGATTTTTCTGGTCTGTCTGCTTTAACTGAAGCTGCTCTTCTGACATCAGAGGTTGGTTTAGCTTTCTGTGAGAACAGAAAGTTAAATAAAGCACAAATAAACCTCTTGCGGATGTTTTCTCTCATTTTGTTACTCTCAAAATGAGAGTAGCCTTTGAAAGTCTGCGACATGTTTAAACTGAAGCAATCAGGGTTATCAGAATAAAATAAGCTTTAAATCCATCAATTTTGTTTGTTTTAATTAAAATCTTTGGAGCACTGTCTTGAAACATGAAGCGTTTAATTTTAATTACTGGAGAAAAGTATAAAAATCTATTTGTTTTCTACTAATTTTCCATAAATCCTGTTTATTTTGATCGTTTTCTCCACTTGTTGTTTCGTCGGGGGGCGGGACTTAACCTTGTGCTCCCACCAATTAGCTGTCCGTGTTCCCTCCGTGGCTCCGGAATTCCCCTGCAGGTTCGGGGATTTCCGACTTCACTGACAGCCTGAGGTCACCATGACAACGGTTCTGAGCTGCGTCAAGCCGGAGCAAAAGAGTGGGGGAGGCATTTCCGATCCTGTTTGTTGTTTCAAAATAAAACCAGTAAAAGTTGCTGAACTTCAGGAAATTACTTTACTGTTTGAGTCCCTGAAGGACAGCGGTGTCCAGAACGAGTCCTGCAGGTCCTCTGTCGTCCATGTATGTCCGGTCCAACTCAGCAGAACCAACAGAACGGTTCTTCAGCAAAATTCTGGAGAACCGGAGGCCCGGCGGAGGAGCAAACCAGTCCCGGGAATCACCGCAGGAGGTGGGACGGTGTCCCTGGAGGACAGCAGCGGGACACCAGCTGTCCTCCACCAGCCACTCAAACGAGCAACAGAAAGAAGCAGCGCAGGAACAAAAACACGTCGCAGGTTTGATTTTGAAAATTCCGAACCGGAAGTTCCCCGTCCTCCTCGTGCGCCAGTTTGACGCTTCTGGGTTCAGTTCGGGAGTTTTTGCGAACAGCAGCGGACATTCAGCGCGAAGAAAGAAACCAGGTAAAAACTCACATTTTACTGCGAACCGGTTCTAACGGAACCAACCGGGTTCTAACTGGGCCAAAGCAGTCTGGACGGGTTTCAATTGGAGTCGAAATCTGAGCTTAAACGCGAAGCCAGGCTTCAAAGTTCGGTAGTTACCCGAACCGAAGCCGAACTAAAAGTATCAGTGGTTCGGGTGAAAGAAGCCCGGTTCTACTGGCGCCGAACCCGTTTAATGTTGACGCGTAATCCTGGTTCTGTTCTCAGGAGGTTCTGGGAAAATGACGAAATCACATCGATTAATGATCGATTTGAACTTGACAAGGCTTCGGGGCTTAATGTCTGTGATTGAATCCCAGGCGTAACAACGTTAAATGTTTTAAAATAATTCAGATTCTCGTCATATCTTTTCCGGATGTTTTTATTGAGGAATCCTTTTACTTTGAAATCTGGGAGTAAACGGAAGTCCCGACCCAGCAGAAGGTTCTCCTTGACCCGGTTGATCCGTAGAACCTGCCTGACCTTTGGGATGCTGGTTCTGGTCTGGTGTGGTTCTGGTTCTGATTGGTTCTGGCTCCAGGCTGGACCAGGAGGTTCTAGAGGTTCTGGACCTGCTGAGCAGCTGATGGTCCCATCAGGTCCAGAGGGGGAGGTTCTGGGCCGGCGCTGATCCGATCTCCTGACTCTCATCATTTCTGTTTGTGTTCTGCAGGAAAAACCCGGCAGGAGGAAGATTTAGTCGTCCTCTTCTTCACCTCCAGACATGGCCGGAGCGCTCAGGTACGTCTTCATCACACCGACCCGGGTCAGAACCTCCAGAAATGCCTGGGTTCTGCTGGTCCTACAGCAGCTCTGGACTGAGCATGCTCAGTAAACTGCCATGTGACCAACCAGAGGTCAGCATCATGACCTCCGTTTGGTCCAGAACCAGAACCCTCCTGGATCTCCAGAACCGGGTCACCAGAGGTCGTGGCATGCTGCAGAGGCGTTGCCATGGTGACGGGTTTCACAGAAACCGTCAGTAAAATCTCCCGCCGTGGATTCCTGCCGACTTCCCCCTTCAGGTTTCTGTCCTCACGTTGTGCTCTGATTGGCCGGCGCCGCGCTGGGGGCCGTCCCGGCGCTGGGGAACCGGGCCTTGGGTCGGTTCTGACTCACAGGCAGCCGGGTTTTTCTCTTGAGAGACAGGAAGTCAAAAACCACCAGACAGGAAGTAGATGAACACAGAACGCCAGGTCTGCTTCTGACTGCTGGAGGTTCTGGTTCTGGTTCTGGTTCTGGTTGGCTCCAGGTTGGTGTCTCCTCTTCCTCGCTGTGTTCCTTCATCATCATCGGGCCTGGAGGTTCTGAAGATGACAGAGGTTCTGTCCTCCTGGTTCTGGTTCTCATAATTGTTCTGGCTCTTCCTGCTTGGTGCTGGCCTCTCCGGTTGCCATAGCAGCAGTGTGACATCATCAGCAGGCTGTAAGCCCCGCCCCTTTCTGCTGTGGGATTCTGGGGGTTTTCCTGAAGTCGGCTTCCAGGAAGTAACTGAAACAGGCGGGGGAGGGGGAGCCTCTGTTTGTTAGCTTTTATTTGGATCTGAGGCGGTTATTCTGGGGCGGTTCTGCCGGGCCGACCCAGAACACACACACACACACACACACACACACACACACTCACTCGGTGTCTTACTGTGTTTCTGCTGCAGGATGACTGAACCTCAGTTCGTGAACTACGGAGACGACAACATGGTGAGTTCCTGTCTGACATCAGGAGGTTCTGATCGGGTTCTGATGGTTCTGATCTGATGTCTCTTCTTCTGCAGCAGATAGCAAACTTCCTCCCCTATGACTTCATTCCTCCGATGGAGATCAAGACGGAGCCGTACATACCTGAGACAGGTGAGCTGCTCTGGCTTTAGCCCCGCCCACTAAACCTCCTGCAGGCCCAGCAGACCAGACCAGAACCAACTGGACCGGGTCAGTGGACTCTTTGCTTTCCACAGAGAGGAGTTCCCAGAACCCTTCAGATCCCTTTCTCCCTGGTACCGGACCCACTGGCTCTGGTACCGATTCTGGTTCTATGTGGCAGGTTGTTCCGGGTCAGAACCACAGCCCCACACACAGCATACTTTTCTAGAACTAATCGCTACTCCCTGGAACCCACCGGTCCAACCCATTCCAGACAGAACACGTCCCCGAACCCCCATGGAGTCCAGAACCTTCTAGAGAAGCTTCAGGGAAACCGTTGGTCAGTCAGCGGTTCTGACCCGGTTTTGTTCTGTGTTGCAGCTCATGGTCCGTACATCCAGATCATCGAGGAACCCAAACAGGTGAGTCTGACCCGCAACAAGCAGAACCTGCAGGTTCTGGTTCTGTCTGAACTTATTTTAATCCTGCAGATAATTTATTCCATTTTAAATGTTTCATTTCATTATTGTTTGGTTCCTGGGAGGGGCTAATGAGCACCTGTTTTTATTTTTATGATTTATTTTCATATTTAATCAGTTTATTGTCCACTGATTAACTTAAACATAAGCATAATTCATTGTATATTTCTTAAATGATACATTGATATATTAATTTAATAAACTTTGTCCCTTTTGGCCCTCCATACAGAGGTTTTCTGGAAATATAATGTTAAACTTACAGGTTTAAAATATTTTCTTAAGATATTTCAATTGTTTTGTTATGTTTTTAGTTATCTGTTTATTTATTGAATTTTGTCTCTACTTGCCTTCCGTACCTCGGGCTGTGTTTCTGGGGTTCCTCATGGCTGTTCGGCCCACACCTGTTTCTGTATTTCAGTCGTGATGCTGATGACGACATTATTTCTGTCTGAGCTCTTTTACATCATGACCTTCTAGAATGAAAAGGTCACAGATTATTTTTAGTTTTAGACACAAATATCCAGTTTATTTTTAAAAAATATTATTTTGACAATGAAATCACAGACTAAGATTAAAATGAGAAACATGGCCGCCTGGAGAGGGATTGTTGTCTAAAACTACAGAGCAGGAAGTGATCAGAAATAAATGTTAAAGTTCCGCTGTTAGAACCTCAGAGTGAAGCTGGAAAACTCTGGAAAACTCTGGAAAACTCTGGAAAACTCTGGAAAACTCTGGGGACAGAAAACCATTCAGGTGGAGATTCCAGAATAACAGGTGATTCCCCCACGGCCGTTAGCGTGTCACTTCCTGTTAGTCCAACAGTCATTTACTTACAGGAAGTGATGCAGGTCACTTGACTCAGCCTGCTGCACATGCTCAGTGGGGTTAGGTTGGGGCTGGTTCTGGTGTGGACCCGGTTCTGCTCTGACCCAGTTCTGGTTCTGCCGTTGCAGAGGGGGTTCCGGTTCCGTTACGAGTGCGAGGGCCCGTCCCACGGTGGGTTGCCGGGGGCGTCCAGCGAGAAGAACCGGCGGACTTACCCGACCGTGAAGGTGAGCAGCCAATCAGAACCGGTCTGCGGTCCAGTCCGGTTCTGGTTCCAGTTCTGTTGACGCCGGCGACGTTCTGGTTCGCAGATCAACAACTACGTGGGCCACGCCCGCGTGGAGGTCCAGCTGGTGACCCACACCGACCCGGCCCGGGTCCACGCTCACAGCCTGGTGGGACGCCACTGCAACGAGAACGGGACCTGCAGCCTGGACATCGGACCCAACGACCTGACCGCCTCGTCAGTACCAGAACCCAAACAGAACCGCAACCCGCTAATAAGCGCTCACAGCTGCAGTGATGATGTCACTTCCTGCAGATTCAGCAACCTGGGAATCCTCCATGTGACCAAGAAGGGCGTGGTCGAGGTTCTGACCCGACGGCTCCGAGACGAGAGGCAGAGACAGAAAGGAACTCACTGTCCACTCACAGGTACACACACCTGGACACACACACACAGACCTGGACACACAACACAGCTGGACACACACACGCAGCTGGACACACACACACCTGGACACACACACACACCTGGACACACCTTGAGTCCCCGTTATCTCTGACGTCCCTCTGTCCCCTGCAGACGGCGAGGAGTCGTCCATCTTGAAGGAGGCCAAGGAGCTTGGGAAAGTCATGGACCTGAACATCGTCCGTCTTCGCTTCACCGCCTTCCTGCAGGACAGCAACGGCGGCTTCACCAGGGCGCTCAAACCCGTGGTGTCCAATCCCATCTATGACAGCAGTGAGCCTCACACACACACACACACACGCACACACACACACACACACACACACACGCACACACGGCGCCCCCTGCTGGCCACATGCTGACCCGTTTCCCCTGCAGAGTCTCCCAACGCGTCCAACCTGAAGATCTCGCGCATGGACAAGACGTGCGGATCGGTGCTGGGAGGAGACGAGATCTTCCTGCTGTGTGACAAAGTCCAGAAAGGTGAGGGACGCTTCGTCGTCGGGTCGCCGGTCGACCAATGACCGTCTCTCACCTGTCCGTCTCCTCAGACGACATCGAGATCCGTTTCTACGAGGAAGACGAGGACGGATGCTGGGAGGCCTTCGGGGACTTCTCTCCCACCGACGTCCACAAGCAGGTCTGCAGCTACGGAGCTACATAAGGCTCAAAAATCGTTTCTGAACCTGGAAGTTCACACTAGAAAATGTTAAAAATGATGCACCTGAAAAAAAACTGAAAAATTATTTGTAAACTGAAAACATTTTTCAAACTGAAAAAGAATTTTAAACATTGAGAAATAGACATTTTTAAAACTTTGCTGATTTTTAGTTTTCAGTTTTATTCAGTTGAAAGTCAGATCAGAACCTGTGAAGGTCAGAGGTCAAACCACCACGGTGACGCACATCACTTCCTGTCTGCAGTACGCCATCGTGTTCAAGACGCCGCCGTACCACAGCGCCGAGATCGACCGGCCCGTCACCGTCTTCCTGCAGCTGCGCCGCAAGAAGGCCGGCGACAGCAGCGACCCCAAGCAGTTCACCTACGTCCCGCAGGTCCAAGGTGAGTCCGTCCTGGTTACCATGGAGGCCAGGCTCCGCCCACAGCGCTTCCATGACGCCTGCTGTGTTTCAGACAAAGAGGAAGTCCTGAGGAAGAAGCAGAAGCCGCTGCCGCACTACGACTCTTGGAGAGGAGGGCGAGGGCGCGACGGAGGGCCCGGCGCCGGCGGCTTTGGATCAGGACCGGGAGGACCAGGTGCGGTGCAGAGAGACAGATCAGAATCAGAGTGGGACAAACTCAGAGGAACCATCCAGAACCCAAACAGGAAGGAAACGGAACCGTTTGGGATCCAAGTGTTGAGTGCTTGGACCTGGTGAGGTTCTGGTTCTGGTGTCTCTAACGGCTCGTCTCTCGCCAGGTTTCCAGTTCTCCCAGATGAACGGAGGACCAGGAGGCGGAGCTTTCTACACCGGAGCCTTCACAAGCTTCTCCTCAGGGGGAGGAGCCCAGATGTCAGGCCCCGCCCCTCCGACATCAGGCTCCGCCCCCCAGCAGGGTGAGGGCCAGCCAGGCTTGGCTGTGCAGCAGCAGCTGCTTCGGATCGGTGAGTGTGCAGCACCGAAACGCGGCTGGTTCTGGTTCTGTTCCATGGTTCTGGTTCTGATCCGGTCCGTGTCTCCCAGCCGCCTCCCTCAGCAGCCGGGTGTCGCAGAGCGCCCGGCAGACGGCCGCCGCCCTGCTGCAGTACTGCAGCACCGGAGACGCCCGCGTCCTGCTGGCGCTGCAGAGACACCTGTGTGGCATCCAGGACGGCAACGGAGACACGTGAGTCCCACCTCACCTCACTGGTTCTGGTCCGGACGGACCGGTCTAACTGCCAGTGTCCCACCAGGCCGCTGCACCTGGCCATCATCCACCAGCAGACGGCCGTCATCCAGCAGCTGATCCAGACGCTGCTGAGCAGCCAGCAGCGCGCCGTGCTCAACACCTGCAACCACCTGCAGCAGGTAGCCTGCTACGCTAGGCTAGGCTACCTAGGCTAGGCTACACTTTCTACACTAGCTACAATCTGCTACCCACGCTAATTAGCTATGCTAGCTACACAAGATATGCTACGCTAGCTGATGTCCTGACTCCGCCCACTCCCCAGACGCCGCTCCACCTGGCGGTCATCACACGGCAGCTGAAGGTAGCGGAGGTGCTGCTGCGGGCGGGGGCCGACCCCACCCTGGTGGACAAAGATGGCCGCAGCCCGCTTCACCTGGCTGCTCTGGCCGGAGACGCGGCCACGCTGCCTCCTGCTGGCCCACCTGGGAGAGCGCCACGCACACCTGGTGAACACGCCGGACTACCACGGTGAGGGGCGGAGCCAGAGCCGACCCTGACGCGTTGGCGAGGCGCTGAACTGTGGCTGTGTGTCCGCAGGTCTGCAGCCGCTCCACCTGGCCGTCAGGAGGGACGGCGAGCGCTGCCTCCGCCTGCTGGTAGAGGGCGGAGCCAAGATCAACGCCGCCGAGCTGAAGAGCGGGAACACGCCGCTGCACCTGGCCGTCAGAGAGAACCTGTTCAAAGTGGCCTGCACGCTCATCACTGAGGTAAGCAGCCAACAGGAAGGGCGGGGCCTCGTTTCCACCTGGGCCGCACCTGCTAACGCCGCGTCTGATCTGCAGCTGAAGGCCGACGTCAACACCTGCACCTTCGGAGGAAACACACCGCTGCACCTGGCGGCCAGCCTGGGGTTCCCCACGCTCTGCTCCATGCTGATCGCTGCAGGTGAGGGAACTCCAGGTTCACCTGGAGGACCAGGTTCTGTCCAGCTGCACCAGGTGACCTGTGAGCGTCTCCTGTTTCAGGTGCCGATAAGAACATGGAGAACGACGAGCCGCTGTACTTCAGCTCGTCAGACGAGGAGGCGGAGTCGGACGAACCAGTCAGAGGAGACGACGTTCAGCCAATCATCAGCCGGAAGAGGCGGGCCAGAGGCCACACCCCCCTGGACCTGGCCACCTGTCAGAAGGTAAGAGCTGCAGCACCGGCGGCGGGGCGGGCGGGGCTGTGGGCGTGTCTCACCTGCCTCTGTTCCTCCAGGTGAGGAACCTGCTGACCTCCAAGAGGAGCCCGAAACCTAGTCGCCACGCCGACAAAAAGATCCGGACCGGCAGCGAAGGTCGGTTCCCCCACCTGGCAGGTAACCTGTGTCATGTGACCCCGCCTAACGTTTGGCTGCCGCAGACGGCGAGCGGTCCGGATTGGACGAGGAGACGCTGAGCCGGCTGGTGGCGGTGCTGAGCGTCGGCGACGTTCCCTGGATGAAGCTGGCCGAGAAGCTGGGCATGATGACGCTGACGCACCTGTACGAGGACAGCGCCACGCCCTGCCAGCACCTGCTGCAGCACTACAAGGTACCCCACCCGGTCCTGACCCGGCTCTAACTGACCCGGTTCTGACCCGTTCACTAAATGTGTCTCTGTGCTGCAGCTGGGTGGAGGTCCGGTTGAAGGCCTGGTGGAGGCGCTGCAGGCTCTGGGTCTGACGGAGGGAGTCCGGCTGCTGAGGAACACGGAGCTGCGAGACGACAAGCACAGCTCAGGTAGGTCTGACGGGTCAGAACCCAAACAGAACCAGAACCAAAAGGCCCAGAATGACAGTCAGACCCAGTCTGGTTCCGCAAAGGACAGACCGTCTGCAGGGTTAGCCTGGGTGAACTTTGTATGGTCTAAGAAATGTTCCCTACTTCCTGGTATTTGTCCAATCAGACGCCACGGTGGACAGCGGCTTCAGCAGCCAGCCAATGGAGGAGCAGCAGGAGGAGGCGATGACCAATCAATGAGCAGGAGTGGGGTCATGTGACCCTGAGGAAGGATCAGCTGATGAAGACAAGTTTGTTCTGCGCTGGAAACAGAAACGCTGCGAAGTGGAGAAAAATGCTGCAAATCGTATCAACAACACTCCCTTCATCATTATCATCATCTTCTTCATCATCTTCATCTTCATCCTGAGCTGATTCAGCAGAAACTGGAACTTTGACTTTTATTTATATTTTAACGTCCTTTGGTTTCATTCGTCTTCATATCAAAAAACTGAGACTAAAACTGGAATTTTCTGGTTTCTGTGGGGTGTTTGAATGCAGCGCCGCACCTTGTTGACTCACCTGTCGGGTGTAGAAGACCATTGATGCCAAAATCATGTTTAATGTTGTAAAAATGTTTCCTTTGAGAATAAATGCTGTTAAACTGTGGAGATTTAAAGGGACAGCGTGTCGTTCAGTTGGTTGGTAGGAAGCTGAGCTGTCAGTATCTGACCTGCAGGAGGCGCTGTGGCTGGACATGGACAGGCGTGTCCAGCTCTGGACCGGTCCTCTGTAGCGCCATCAGAACCTCCGGGAGGAAAACGGGTTCTGGAAACATCAGAACTTCCGGTTCTGAGGAAGCAGCAGGACCAAAATGCTGAGCAGAGCTCCCCCTACTGGCCGTCACTCAATTACACCAATCCTTTACTACAGGGAAGAACAGAACTAGAGCAGAAATCAGCTGACCTTTGACCTCTGACGCTGCTCATGAAGAGGTGTTTGAAGTAATTGCCCGTTTTTCTGACTTGTCTGAAGTTTATTATTCTGAATAATAAACTGGTTTCAGACCAGCTGATCATCAGATTGCTAATCCCCTTCAGCGAGCCGAGTGTGCGCTCCTGTTGAATAGAAGATCTCTGCAGGTAAAATCAGAGCAAAAAAATCCAAAATGTCTCGTTTCCAAAACAAGAAAAAAAAAATCAACCAACTTGGAAAAAAAAACTAAAATTAAGAATTTTTTATGTTCAAATTAAATTTTTCTAAATTAAAGGAAAATCTGTTTCTTCCTACTGAACCTTCCTGAACAGGAACTTCTGGTCCATTTGGACCCGCCTGAACAGAACTGACTGGAATAAAAACCCGACCCAGATGTTCGGTTCCGGTCCATGTTTTTATTTTGCTCAATGGTTCGAGACGGAAAGTGACGTCTGTACAACACAGGGCGGTTCCGGTCCGATTCGACCTGGTTCCGACTCAAAGCAAAGTGCGGCTGTATGGCTTCTTCCGGTTCTGAAGGTCCAACTTTATTTACAACAGATTTCTGAGGTCCAGTCGGATCCGGTCCAGCTTATTTACACGGAACCAGAAATTGCAGAGTTTTGGTACTGAAGTGACTCCGTTCGCTCTGGACCGACCAGAACCGGTCTAGGTCTTCATCTGCAGCCTGAGGAAGAGGATCTGGTTCTGATCCAGTCTGAATTTGAACAGAACCCAGTTTGGTTCTGATGGGTCAGAGAAAACCTGACTCAAAGAGTTTGGTTCTGATCCAGTTCCCTGTGCTGCCGGTTGGAGGCGGATCAGAACCAGAAAACTTTCACACTGATGTTTTAACTTCTGGTTCTGAACCGGATCGGTTCTGTGAGCTTTCCTGATTCTTCTGCCTAAAACATCGAACCTTCCTCAGCAGAGATCCAGTACCGAATGGTTCTGGTTCTGATCCAGTACGACTGACTGTCGCCCCCCCAGTGGCCGACTGACTGTCGCCCCCCCAGTGGCAGCATCAGAGAACTACAGCCTGGACTATGAACGAACAAACAAACACACACACACACACACACACACACACACACAGAATCTGGTCAAATAAAAACAGAAGTGAGACATCTTCCAGCACAGAGGATCTTTGGTTCCTCAGTTCCTAAATTCAGGATTCAATTAAAATTCTGTGAATGAATTTCACAACTGGATCATTTTTACTCTGAGCCGGGTCCAGAATCCAGAACCGGGTCCGGAACCAGAGGTTCTGCATCAGTTGGACTGATCTGCAGGTTAAAATGGGGATCAGTTTCTTGTCCCTAATGGTTCTCCGTACTTCCTGTTTGTATCCAGCAGAACCTGAAGGAAGGAGACATGAAAGTTCTGGTTCTGGTCGGTTGTTTCCCCTCAGATTCCATCTGAGACGATGCAACTCTAATTTCCTATGATGCGTTGGTGATCTTGAACGCGCCACTGAATAAAGCTTTTATTGTGAAAGGCCAGCGGCTGGAAGTGCTTCCTGGATGAGCGTCTGTTTTCCCGGCGTTCTTGAACGTCTCGCTGGGAGCAAAGTGCCTCGGCGTTTTGTCTGACGGCGCCTGAACGTTACGCCGTCTCCTCCTGCTTGCTGCTCTGCTTCTGAAGCTCCGCCCTCTGGCCGTTCTTTGGCCCCGCCCCCTCCTTGGCTCCACTCTTCGTCACCGAGGATGAGGAGGAGGAGGGCGTGGCCTTCAGGCTGCGGGACGTCTTGGCGCCGCGGCTCTTGTCCTGGGCGTCTTGGGGCAGTGAGGGGCTGGAGTGCGCCCTCTGCAGGACGCCGTCGCCACACAGCCGCGCCTCGAAGGCGGCCAGGTCGGCGCCGCCGTCCGCCATCTTGGCCCGCAGCAGCATGGCGTACGTCCCGTACCGCGTCTTCTGCAGGAGAGAAGAGCAGAACCGGGTCAGGAGCGGGTTCTGGTTCTGGTGAAACAGCCTGGGACTGAACACTTCAGTATCGATCCGACCGGTTCTGATCTGGTCCGTCAGAACCTCCAGTCCAACCGGGTCAAAGAAAGCAGAATTTTCCTGAACCGGATCCTAGAATTAAACCTCTAAAGTTCTGGTTCTGATTGGACCACTCGTCTCCTCCGTGTCCTGGTGATGGCAGCTTGTTACCATGGTAACCGGTTGCCGGTTCTGTCGAACCATCTGGCGCTCAGCAGAAGGTGTTTTGTCCTCTCTGGCCCGGTTCTGCCGACCCGTCCTGCTCCAGCGATCAGAACATTCGGGAGGTTTTGGTTGGATCCACCAGCGCCATTTGGACCTGTTCAGAACCATTCCAACCCGGTTGGACCCGGTGATTCTGCTGTTGGTCTCCAACCTGAGGAGTTCAGAACCAGAACCAGAACCCGACAGCTCACCTCGAACTCCAGGTACTCCCTCCGCAGCTTCTGTTCCTCCAGCTCACGACCTTTGACCCTGCGGTCGGGCGTGGCCGCGGCGAGCTCCGTCAGCTCCGAGGAAACCGCCCGGAACCGGTTCTCATGGGCCTGGAGCTGCTCGTCCTGGAGAGAGAGACACAGTGAGGACGGAACCAGGACCCGAAGGGTTCCGGTCGGGTTCCGGTCGGGCTCTGGTCGAGTTCCGGTCGGGTTCTGGTCGAGTTCCGGGTCCGGTTCCGCCGGGTTCCGTCGGGTTCCGGTCGAGTTCCGGTCGGGTTCTGGTCCGGTTCCGGTCCGGTTCCGGTCCCTACCTGGCTCAGCTTGGTGTTGGACCCGGGCAGCAGCGGGCGGCTGAAGCGTTTCTGGGAGCCGATGGCGGCGGGGAACGGAGGAGCAGAGAACATGGCCGCCACAGCGTTGATCCTGGTGATCCACGACTGCATCTGCTCAGCGCTCCTGGAAACCATAGAAGACGTCAGGGGGGAGATTACGGCGGCCATTTTATGTTCACTTTTAAAAAGCTTTTCTGTTGCTTAACACCATTAGCGTTCAAACTAGCGCTAGCTCTTGAGCTAGCTTTAGCTTTTCAGCTAATTTGACCTGTTGAGCTGCTGGAACCGATTAGCTCTGTTCTGAACTCGCTTCTAGTTCTTTTGGGTTTTGTACTGAACATTTTCCCTCCTTTGTTTTTCTGCTTTTATTTATTTGATTTATTTACGATTTATTTCGTTTCTAAAAGTCTTCTAGTTGACATCAAATGCTACGACAATTTCCCCCTAAAACATTCAGATTACAGCTTTCACTCCTAGCGTCCCCTAATGTCCTCTCGCGCCCCGCCCCCATCATGTCCTCCAGACCAGAGGGGGCGCTGGCGGGGTTTCTTACGGCGCCTGCAGCAGGAAGACCCTCCAGTCGGCCGTCCTCAGGTAGAAGACGTTGGGTCTCTTGCGGTAGTCGGCGGCCCGCATGGCCAGAGCGTGGTGGACGGACACGGCGTTCTTCACGTCGTCCTCCGTCGGCTCTCGCTCTGTCCGGTACTCGTCCTGCGAGGACACAAACGCACCGTGACCCGACCCGAAACAGACGGGACCGGACACCCAGAGGGCCTCTGACCCCGACCGCTCCACTGATGAACCAATGAGATGCAGGGAGACAAAGTCCTCACCATCTTCAGGGTTCTGGATAAATCTGATATTTATCTGGATTCGCTGGACCTTCTGGTCTGCACTTCATCTCACCAGAACCAGAACCAGAACCAGATCTGAATGTTGATGTGTTCTGTGTCTCCACTGCTGCTTGCAGTCTGGAGTCTCACCACTAGGTGGAGCTCTACAGCAGAAGAAGCCAGAGACTCTGGAGAACTAATCCAGAACTCTTAACCGGGTTGCAGAAGGTCCGAACCACTAACGGATCAGAACTGTCTACTGCAGCAGGGGCTGATGGGAAACGGAGTCCAGGTGTTTTACCTTCTGCAGGTAGAGGACCAGGCCCTTCAGCATGGCGTAGAAGGTTTTCCAGCCTCTCTTCCCCCGCGGAGCTGAAACAGAAACAACATGGAGCCAACGAGGAAGACGAGGAGGAAGACGAGGAGGAAGAGGAGGAGCAGCCGCGTACTTCTCTTCCCGTCCGGGTCGGCGTGGACCTTCCTCACCAGGAAGCCGCTCTTGTAGAGTTCGCCGTCAGCCTGCTGGGCCACGCCCACCAGCGGGTTGCCGCCGGCGACGCGCCGCATGGTTTGGGAGGCGGAGTCTGTGCGGGCGTCGGCCAGCTCTGTCGCAGACTTCCTCAGCTCCTCTTCATCACTACGAGATGAAGAGTTTGGGTCAGACGGTTCTGGTTAGAGACCCAGACGCTCCACCGGAGCCAAAATGGAGGAACACCAGTCACCCAACCGCCATCCGACAATCATCCATCCAGCTGTTCATCCATCCATCTAGAGCCAGAGTCTGGAACCAGTGGAACCTTAAACCCAATCAGGACTCGGTTCCGGTTCTGTTTGGATCCTGATGGTGTTCTGGTTCTGATTGGTGCTGCAGGTGGTGATTAACCAGGAGGCTGTTAGGACACACACACGCACACACACACACACGCACACCACACACACGCACACCACACGCACACGCACACACACACACACACACACACACACACACGCACACGCACACACACACGCACACACACACACACACACACACACACACACACACACACTGCCGGGGCGTTGGGATGCTGACCCGTAATTACAGCCGGTGAGAAGCGGGAACAGTTGCCACGGCAACAGCGGCTTGAATAAGAGAGTGAGAGCGAAACGAGGAAACATGTTTACACTCACATGGTCCACTGCAGCTTCTCGTTCCTGATGGAGCTGTACAGCGTCTGCAGAGAGAGCAGAACCGGGTCACACAGGAACCGGGCCATCAGAACCAGGTCAGACAGGAACCGGGCCCATCAGAACCAGGTCAGACAGGAACCGGGCCATCAGAACCAGGTCAGACAGGAATCTGGCCCATCAGAACCCGGTCAGACTGGAACCGGGCCCATCAGAACCCGGTCAGGCATGAACTGGACCTGACTGATGGAGGGTTCTGATCACCTGACCGGACCGATCTGACAGGTCGGGTTAGTTCTCCAGCAAAGTGTCAGACCCGGTTCTGGTGTCCATCGGACCAGCTCTTTTATTGAACATAAGCTACAAGTTCCTGTTTTTGTCCAGAGGGGGCGCCACAGAGAGGACTGGCTGAGTCACCAGAACCAGAACCAGAAGGGTTCTGGACAGTTTCCAGACCGCAGAAACAGCAGCTAACCAACCGTGGACTGATACCAGCTTCTGACCCGGTTCTGGTCGGACGTGGAGTCGGACTGCAGCGATCACAGTTGGCCAGTTTTAATTACATCATCTTGTATTGATAATTTTCGTTTTTAATGTTTCTGTCAGCTTCACATCACTTCAGAAACCAAGATGGATTCTGTTTCTAACATAATTTAATCTGCCACATTTTGAAACAGTCCTGAGAAACTGCTACTGTAAAATAAGTCACTGTTATCTTATTTTGAAATGTAACCAGAAGTTCTGTCCTGGAGAAACAGGAGGCAGCATCAGCGTCACGACCTGAGATTATTATAACAGAGGTGAAACCAAATAAATATGTGAAACTTCAATGCTAGAGAAGAAAGCTAATGACATTTAAGCTAATGGCAATTAAGCTAGCAATGTTTAAACTCGTAATATTTCAAAAAAACAATGTTGAATGACAAATGTAATATTCGTCCAATCAGGGGTGACCGTAGAGGAACACCTTGGATTTTGGAAACGCCCACTTTGGCTGCAGTCACACATGATGGGAAAGGTTTTGGATGCCGAAGTGACCTGAATGTGCAGAGGAAAGTAGTTGTGATGAATGTTTGCATAGAAATGAGCGGTTTATAGAGATGAACCGTCCAGAGGAAGCGAAATGCCACCACCGACCTGCAGGTGGCAGTAGAGCTGCAGAGCTTTCCTGCCACCGTAAACCAGACGAGATTCACATCTGGACCTACTGAGCCAGCAGAGGCAGGAGCTGGTGGGATTCACAGCCAAAAACACTTTTAAATTATTCTAATCTAATATAAAAGGTTGGAATAATATGTTAATGAGATGATAATATGTTTATTAACATAAACATATTAGTCCATATTAATGTGGACTTTTTCATCAGGTCCAAAGTTAAAGTCAGATTTATGCTCCAGTTTGTTTCCTGTCATATCAGACCAATTACTTTCTTCTCCCATAAATTCCTGCTGGTCTGTCAGCAGCAGGGGAGCCACTGCCCCCTGGTGGCTGCAGGGCAACATGCAGCTCTAAAAACCTGAAATATTTCATAAAACTTTTACTTTTTTATTATTTTAGGTATAATTTTAATAAGAAAATTCATCCCAGAAACATAAATGTGCAACTTCTTTATGATTTCAGATAATGGAGTTCTAACAGGACAGATTTGGAGGTTCTGTAGGCTCTGGACCTCCCGGTACCAGTTCTACCTTCTTCTTGCGGTTCTGTGGGTGCTGCTGCCGGTCCTGGCTCTTGCCCAACAGGTCCGGGAACGCCAGCGGCTTCAAGGACCGGGACCGGGGCGCCCGCGGATACCGGAAGTCCGACTCCCTGGAGTCCCGGCTGGCGCCGCTCCGGACCGAGCAAAGCGAGCGCGAACGGTTCCGACCCGAGGAGTGGATGCTGTTGACTCCGATCATGGCTGAGCCGGGTCGACTAGGGTCCGACTGGAGGCAGAGCGGTTCTGATCCGAATGGTGGGTAAATAGAGTCTGGACGGAGCCGTTAGAGGTTCTGGTTCTGATGGATCCGGTCCCTCCAGCAGATTCAGCTGGAGTTCTGGGTTAGTCCAGCAACTTCCAGATCCGTTCTGGAGGAAACTCCTTCCTGGGTCAGATCAAACTTCTGGTTTCTGAACAAACTGTTTTTGTTTCTTCAACAAGATAAAAAATATTTTGATGGTTTTAATTCCAGTAATTTCAGAATTGAAGCAGAAATGAATCAGATTTCTGTTTTAGAGTGAGAGACGTTTGATTTCTGGGTTCATTTGGTGCAGAGATCGTTTCTTCTGATCGATGACGTATTTAAAGGTTTGTCCAGACTTTCCTCCTCTTCCTCCTCTTCCTCCCGTCTCGTTAAACAATCCCAGACTCCGCGCGGACCGGTCAGGCGGTTACCACGGCGATGCGACGCCTTGATCACCCAGACAAACGCATCCCGACTCGGAGCGGTGGCGAGGAGAATCCCTGGACTGCAAATAAACGTGTGACGATGGAGACTCATCAGCCAAAACCCAGAGGACGATGAAGAGGAGGAGAGAAAGGGAGGCTGGGGCGAGCGAGCACGCCCACACAGTCAGACAGAGAGAGAGAGTGAGGGAGAGGTGGGAGGATGAAGGTGGGGAGACAGAGGAGGAAAGTTTCTCCTGATCCGCCCTGAATCTGACACAGTCCCTTCTCCTCTTCTGCAGCTGTTGGTCTCCTCCTCTTCCTCCTGCAGGAGAATCCCTCGTCTTCTTCAGGTGATCTCAGTCCTCCTCCTCTTCCTCAGACTGAAATGTTAAGGACTGTTTGCCCTCCTCCTCTTCTTCCTCCTCTCTCTCTCTCTCTCAATGCGCATTTTCTCTGAGCTCAGCAGCCAATCAGAGGGCAGAGCCAGCAGCTAAGGCCCGCCCCCAGCTGCCAGTCATGAGCTGAATGTAGATGAAGCTCAGTGATGAAGGGGAGCATTTTTATCATTTCAGAACTGAAACTTTTACTTTAATGTTTTAAAGTCTAATTTTCATTGCTGTCTAATTTCTTCTCAGAATATAAAATAATTTTGAATGTTTTCATTTTTGTATTTTTTTTTATTTTAAATATTTTTGTGGAAATATAAACAATGTTTTAACACAAGTTTTAATAATTTGTTGTAAATTAAATTGAAATGCAATTAAAAACAGAAACCAGTTTTGACAGGAAAGTTTTAAATACTCCATGCTGAATCATCAAAGTTAAATGTATAAATCAGGTGAATTATGTCACAAATGACTAATAATGTTCTGTGGCATCTGGACAGTGACAAAAACCTGGTGGAAGGTGGCATTTCACCTTCCTGGTGAGTTGAGGGGCGGAGAATGGGTAGCTGAGGGGCGCCAACCAACACCGTAGTTAGTCAGGGACATCTGAACCACAACTCCCCAGGACATCCGCCCCTCAACTCGCCAGGCTACGCCCCCGAACTGCACATGCTCCGCCCCTCAACTCGCTAGGCTACGCCCCCGAACTGCACATGCTCCGCCCCTCAACTCGACAGGCTACGCCCCCGAACTTCACAGGCTCCGCCCCTCAACTCGCCAGGCTACGCCTCACACCACAATCTCATTAACCTTGCCCTGGATGTCATTAGGCTAACCTGCCAAAAATTGATAAGTTTTCTGCACAATGTCCCTACAATTCACCCCAGGCCTTCAGTCTGGAACTAACTAGTGTCACATTCAGGCCACTGGTTACCAGTCAATTTAAGAGTTCATCTTATTTTAAAGAGTCTTCATGGACCAGAACCACCGGAGAAGTCCAAAACATTGATATCATCTCCGGGGGACAGGACTTTTTCAGTCAATTCTAGAAATGTTTTCCAAACATCTGAATGCGGTTTCACTTCCATGCTTCTGTGTTGCCCAAACAGGTTTTTAAGCGTTATTTAGATTAATTTCCTGATCAGATTTTGCTCTCTCTTTACACTGAATAAACAATGTGGTCATAAAGTAAATCATACAGCTGCCAAGATATTTCAGCAGAAGTTTCTTGATTCTTCATGCAAACACTGATAGAGGATCAGAGCAGGAGGAGAGCAAATTATTCCTGTTTTTCTGCCTCTCAGTCAGTCTGAGCTGCTGCCCACACACTCTTTGCTGCAGCCGTCCAACCAGCCGACAACTCAGCAAATGCTCTGCACACACATTAGCAACATGCATGATGATGATGAGCATGATGGAGGTGAAGAGGTGACGCAGATTCATGTTGATCGCTCCGAGGCTGAGGTGGAACCGACCCACTCAGACATAAACACACACCAGACAGACAGAACTATCCACAGCAGCCAGAAAAACCAATCAGAGTGCAAACAGTGATGCTGTCGCTATGGCAACGCACTGTAGATGAAATGTCCCAGTCCACCATGTCCATCAATATATCTATGACCTGGACCCACTTAAAGTTTGAGTCCCCAAAGAGACGAGTTTATGTCAACGTGACGTCCCAACGAGAGAGAAAAACAGGTCTGTGTGTGTGTGTTTAAAACTGGGATGTAGATTATCAGAACCAAAACAACCAAACATAAAACATTTCTAATTTACAAAAAAATCACCATTATGAGGGATTTATGGATTATCAGGATATTTTGAGAGTGTAAAAATATTTAAATAATAAAAAATATTTATTTCATGATGATTTTTTACCATTCAGACATTAGAGTATCATGGGGACATTTCTAGATTGTGAGGACAACGTATTTTTATTTTATTATGAGGACATTTTAACATTACATTTTGTCAGTTTTGATAAACTGCCTATATTTCCTGGAGAAGTGAGGTTTGTTAATTATAAGTGCATTTCTGGATTTCAATTTTATTTGACTTTAGGATTATAGTAATATTTTAGCAAAAACAACTTTTTTCATCTGAAAAAATCATTTGTCTTGATTTTGATATTTTGTAATTATGAGTATTGTTAAAACATGAGTACAATTTAGTAATAATAATTGTGAATAATAAGTACTTTTTTTTCACTTGTATATAGTAATTTGAACATAAAAACATTGCTAGATTCTGTGAAGATTTTTGATTTGCGACCACATGTTGCTCTTCATTAGGCCTGTCGCGATAAACGATAAGTCAATTAATCGAACGATAAATTAAAACTATCGACCTCATTTTAATTATCAACTATATCGTTTCTTCCTGCCTTTTTCTCTGACTGTTGATGACACTGAATGAAAAAAGGCTCCACTCCGGTGGTCTCCACTTCCTCCCTTCCTTACTTCCTTCCTCCCTTCCTTACTTCCTTCCTCCCCTTCCTTACTGCCTTAGTGCAATGCCCAGCGCGCTGCTGCCATCTTATGTCGCGGATTGTCGGCCCATTATCAAAACCTGAGAGACACATTAGCCGACAGAAATCCTCGCTATAACGGTTCGATCAAACCGTGTTGTGTCCAACAATGGACGCAAAAATAATAAGTCCAGTTCACTAACTTTGAAACCAGATATTAATCGATTCCTTACTACAATCTACCTGCAATGCATGTAGCTAGTGTCAGTCTGACTGAATGAAAATCATTAGAACTATTTATGTCACGTTAACGGAGAACAGCTGAAAAGTTACCGGGTTTTCTGGTAGAAATTTCGCTCCAACTCCTCCCCTAGTTATTGATATTTTCTTTGCACGAACTGTTGAATAAACATTCATGTTGTTTCCGATGTCTGCTGGACTTCGGGTTGCACCGTGTCAGCTGTTCGGGATTCCCTCCGTGTTTCCCCTCAGAAAGCAGGAGGAGAATCCGCGCTTTCTGATTGGCTACCGGTCACATTCAGCAGGCTGCGTCACTCTCCCAGTCTGGATAAATCCTTGGTTTAGATCGGAGCGGCACAGCGATCTACCGTAACACACAACACTAGTGACAATCTCAGAGCGAAGAACGTTCTAAGATTGTCGTTCAGGGAAATAAAAAATCCTGCAGTTTGAACTATTGATCAGGCAGTTGGGATGTCTTCTCTATTTAAATCTAATGATTACTGAAGGCCAATAAACTATACAGACTTCATAATCTGCACTCTTTTGGTTGAATGCAGTGTTTATTTCCACTTTGGTTTTATGCTGTTTAGTTTTTATTCAAGTACATTTATTGTTAATGGAAACTAAGAATCTATTTTATTTTTGGTTTTGGTTGTTTTATTTATTTTGTGTATCAGTCCCAGTGTTAAGTGTCTTTAAAGTAAAGTGTTTCTATCTTTGGCAGGAAATCGCATGAATTATTACGTAATTTCCATTAAATCAATGTAAAAAGGTCTTCAAACAATATTATCGTTTATCGCAATAATTTTTTGAGACAATTTATCGCCCAGCAAAATCTGTTATCGTGACAGGCCTACTCTTCATGAAAATGAAAAGCAACAAACATGAATCACCGCACCTCAAACTGAATTAGGGTAAACAATGTAATCTGTGTAGATTAAGAGCCAGTGGGATCAGATCCACAGAGAGGAAGTTAAAGAGACACTTCTGCATTATGGGGACGCCTGCGAGGACTTTCAGGAGGATGTTCAGGGCGACATGAGACGGGGACTCACCTTTAGCAGGTCTTTGGGGAAGTCCTTCCCATCGTTCAGTCCCTCCAGGTTGGATATGAACTGGCTGCAGGACATCCTCTTCCCCACGTTCTGCACAGACAAGAGGTCAGAGGTTGCTTTGCTTGCTACAGTCTCCTCTGCTGTTACAGCAGAAACCTTTAGACCCGCTGCTTTCTGTGGTCGTTGCCACAGCAACAAGACTCACTTCCTTAAACAGCGTAAAATTCTGGAGCGCAAACTTACAGACAGCAGCTGACTCATGTAAACATTATTGTCAATAAATCAACATCAGAAGAATCTGTTTCAGAAACGTTAAAGTCATAAAAACATCACTGTTATTCAGATTCATCAAAAATAATGTACGTTTTGTTTTTAAAAACAGTGAAATAATTCTGAGTTCTTCATAATAAATAACTAATTAATTTAACCAAATATGAAATTCAATTCAACTGAAATGGTTAATGCGGGTTTACGTAACACCAGAGGAACACAATGGGTATAACAGGGAGAAACCTGTATGTCGAAAATGTTCACAGGACAGAGGAACTCCGGTTCACTGTTTGTGGTATTGAAGGAAAATTATACTGTTTTGGAAAGAGGTAAAAGATGTAACTGAGAAAATAATTTCCAAACAACTAATTTTGGATCCAAAGCTGTTTATGTTTGGACTAATTAAACTAAAAACGAAGGAAGATTTATAAACTTAAGTTTGCTCAATACAAAAAGATGTATACCATTGTTCTGGAAGAAAACTCATTGTCAGACTAAACCAATGGCTGCAGTAGATGCTATCTGCTACTGCTAGTACTGCTACTGCTACTGCTACTGCTGCTGCTGCTACTGCTACTGCTGCTGCTGCTGCTGCTGCTGCTGCTACTGCTAGCTGCTGCTGCTGCTAGCTGCTGCTGCTCTGCTGCTGCTGCTGCTGCTGCTGCTGCTGCGCTAGCTGCTAGTGCTACTGCTGCTGCTGCTGCTGCTGCTGCTGCTGCTGCTGCTGCTGCTGCAACGCTGCTGCTGCTGCTGCTGCTACTGCCAACTACTCGCTGCTGCAGCAGCTGCTAGCTACCTGCTACTGCTGTCATACTTTGCAGAATGTTCAAGGTGTTTGTCTAAACTGTTAAAATTACAATAAAGATATTTTGGGAAAAAAGTTCCTGTTGGGAAGCCAGTCATGTGACCACATCAGACACTTACGTTTCCATGGAGATCAGTGTTCAACAGCATGACGGCGCAGGTCAGGGTGTGGACGCTGTCTGGAGAGAGAGACAGAGAGAGACAGGGAGGAGCAGGTGAGACAGGCAGGTGAGACAGGCAGGTGTACTACAGGCAAACATGTGAGGTTCAGGTGAAGTTCAGGTACCTTCAGTGGACAGCGTCTGGGGGTTACACTGCCTGTATCTCCTGGAGAAGTGAGCGAGGACTCTCTCTCTCTCCTGGGTTTCTCCCATCAGAGCAAGCCGGGTCAGAAACGTCCTGAACCAGAACCAGAGGTCAGAGAGACACTGGATCAGCACTCGGGCTGAAATGATTCTCTGAATGATTCGAGTACCTCAATTCTTAAAATTTCTCGAGGAAAATGTACCTAATGTACTAATGAAGCTTCATTAGTTTTTGTTTTATTAATTAGCACCGTGCTCCAGCCGCGCGGACCTCTGACTTCCGCCTCTGAGTTGTTGACAGAAGCTAAGTGTTAGCAGTAATAACGTCCCATTTCTAGTTCAGCCTGTGGGAATTTTATTGATTGGTGAGTATATCCGGGTTTTCATGGTTTTTGGGGACCAATAGGAATCCTTAAAATGACTGCCGCGACAGCTGGAGTACGGCAGCTGTTCTGGGAGAACGGCGGGAAGAGCTGCAGGAGTATTGATACAGGCAGCCGATAGACTGAACACGGCGGGCGGCTTTGTTCAGTCTCATATGTGATATGAGAATATGGCGTCTCACGTTGAGGCGCCTTGTTGCAGGTAGATGTTTCTGTGAGTGACGAACAAAGGAGTTAAATCCCATCGCTAACATGTTTGGGCAAGGCGAGAGTTCACCTGTTAAACTGACTGAAGATGCATAAAGAAACCAAAAGCTGGAGCACAGACATGTTTTATAAGAGTATCTGTGAGCCTGCCGTTATATTATTATATTGAATGAGTTCAGATTCTTGTAGAACTTTTCTTAGAAAGAGAGCTGTTATTGTTCTCTAAACTACAGAAAAGTAACTGTTAAGGAAGCTCAAATGTGAAAAACTGGCTGATGTTGATGACACGGCTGTTATGTTAGATTTAATAATGTTTTATTTGATCTTTTTTTATCCAATTAGTTGTAAGAATAATCGATAGATTACTGGAATCCTAACATTCGTTTATAACAGCCCTAATCAGAACCAGAACCTTTCACTCATTCAATGATTCGGTAGTTCAGTAGTTGACCTTCCTGTTTAACCTCATCAGAAACTGGGTCAGAACCGAACCTGGTACCAGAACCAGCACTGACCTGAGAGCCTGGTCGATGTTCAAGCCACTGAAGTTGAAGTGCTCCAGGTACTCCTGCGCCACCAACTGGCTGAAGTCGTTACTGCAGGATAAGAACAGGAAGCTCGGTCAATCCAGAACATCCGACCCAAACGCTCTGGTTCCGGAACGGGTTTGGACCCAGACTGACTTCTTGCTGAGGTGCGGTGCCACGTCGGACTTGCGAAACCCGTCCAGAGCATAGAGCCGCTTGGCGAGGCGCCGGGCCGCCTCCAGGTCCGGTTTCAGGCCGTTGGTCAGAACCTCCAGAACCTCTGGGTCGAGCTGGTCCGCTGGACGCTCCCTGGAGACACGAGGACACAGTCACTCAGCAGAACCAACAGAACTGCAGGCTGGGTCTGACCCATCGCCATGGCAACACAGCAAACAAACAGCTGCTGGACTGGTCTGGACTGTTGGTGCCGACCCAAACAGAACTTACTTCTGTTCTAGAACAGGGTCAGAGGTTGGTCCATTTAGCACACATTCTGTGGTTCTGACCCAGAACTGGTTCAGACAGGTTGGGCCTCCAGAATTGGGCTCAGGAGACCCAAATCTGGACCTTAAAGAACCAGAACCAGTTCCGGTTCTGGTTCTGCTTGGTCTCCATGAACAATTAGCTGATGCTTTTATTCTGAAAAGCCCTGGTTCTGATTCTGGTCAGACATTTATCAAACTATATTTGAAGTTTTCCAACATGTTCAGAATCAAACATCACAAAGCTTTACTCAGAACCAGAACCTTCCAGAACCAGCAGAACAGAACTTCTGCTTCTGGCTTTCAAGAGTCTGAAAGGTTCTGAATCCTTCGGTTGGAAACACAAAGCTGAACCCAAAGTTCTGATCAACATCTGAAGAAGCAAACAGCTGGGTCCAGAGAGAACCTGCCAACACTCACCAGCGTCTAGTCAGAACCAGAACCCTAACCTGGACCCACCGCTTGACTACAGGGCTGCCCTGGTCCGCCATGGCGCTGCTCCGGCCCGGCTACCAAACGGACCTCTTGGTGCCACCGCAGGAAGTGAAGTCAGAAAGGGGGAAGTGGGTCAGCCGCAGCGCGGACCCGACCCGCTTCCTGTAACCGGCCCAGCTTCCCTCCCACTGTCGCTATGGAAACCACACCGCCAAACATCCCATGATGTCTCAGGCGCAGAGCTTGAATAATGCTGCTGCCTCAACCGGCTAACCAGAACCATCTGTAGAACCTCCAGAACCTTAGCCCGGTTCCAGTCTGCCGCATTTTCCTCCCAGAGGACAGGAAGTTTCCTGGAGGAATCCGGATGTTTCCGTCTGCAGCTCCTTCCTGCTGGAGAGAAACATCCAGAGCAGGAAGCTCCTTGCTGCCGTCATGACAACATTCCATGACATTTCTCTCCACCCCCTGAACCCAACCTCAACCTCAACCTGAACCTCAACCTCAACCTGAACCTGAACCTGAACCTCAACCTCAACCTGAACCTCAACCTGAACCTCAACCTGAACCTGAACCTGAACCTCAACCTGAACCTGAACATCAACCTGAACCTGAACCTCAACCTGAACCTGAACCTCAACCTGAACCTCAACCTCAACCTGAACCTCAACCCCTCAACCTGAACCTCAACCTGAACCTCAACCTGAACCTGAACCTGAACCTCAACCTCAACCTGAACCTCAACCTGAACATCAACCTCAACCTGAACCTCAACCTGAACCCAACCTGCAGTGCTCCAAGGCATGTGCAGTGGTTTCCTCTGAGTGGGAGAAGCTGTCTGTCTATGCGAGTAAAAGATTTCCTCTACATAACTCATAAGACACGGCGACATGAAGCACTTGGCTTTCGCAGTGATGAGGACTTCGCACAACTTTTAGTGTCTCTTGGAAGAGAAGAGAAGAGAAGCTTAAAGAAAGGTAAGCTATGTGATGTCAGCAAAGCTAGCTGTACAGAGCCTCACATGTTGCATCTGCAATGAAAAAAATTGTGTGGAGATGTTGACTGAGGTGTCGCATATATGGGACAACGCTGTGACCAACGTCTGCTGTATGGTGAAGTGACATTCACAAACGATCCGATTCTTCTGGACGGATCTTTACGAAGTCCTACAGGACTGAAGCCTCACCGAGAGGCTTGTGATGCTCTGCATACACTGCAGTAGCTATTATGTTATTTAATTGAAATATATGTAGATTTATTTAATTGGCAAATAAATAAAACTGGAACACAGAGCATGCTCATTGCTCTTTGATTGTTTTCGTCTCCTGTCATGGTGGCAGACAGCTGAGAACAGTCAAAGTCCTTCTGCCTGGTTTCTTCTTGCTTGTTGCGCCTTGGACAGAGTTAATAGTTGAGCTTTGTGTACCACTAATGCATTGTCTTAATCACTATGTTTAATGGTGCAGACAGTTGTGGTTTCTGACATGGGCGATATGGGCAACTGCCCAGGGCGTTATCTTTTAGGGATGGCATTTTTGTTATGGGTATATTTGAAGGTCCCTGTGAGACTGATCTGTGTATATTTCTCTCTTTGAATGCTGAAAATTTACATCTAACTCACATCAGGTTCTGGCAGCGATTAGTTCTGTCTGCACCACTCGCCAATCACAGGCAGGTCTGTTTCATCCAATCAGAGTTCGCCTCACAAATCCTGCATTCAATTCAATAAAATAACAGCCAATAACATCCCAGGAAGCAAAACTAAAATAAACACATGAAAACTTCATAATAGAATTAATGGAGTTTTTCACCCAGCAAATATTTAATAAAGCAAATGTTTTTCCACCAGCTGATTACTGAATTTAACTGAGCAGCAAAATATTGATATTTTTTCATATTATGAAACTATAAACACATTAGTACCTGAGCAGATTTTCAGATTTTATGTCAACTTGTAATATTTTGTAAAATAAAAAACCAAAGGGACCGCTAACGGGCTAACGGGCTACCGAGCTAGCACGTCACCGCCAGGGTGAGCTAGTTTTCTGGGAGAAACTCTGCATCAGATTCTTGGACCGGTTCTGTTTAGATCTCTGTTGGATCTGAACCATCAGAACCTTCCCGACCAATAAACCCGCAGCGCCAATCCTGACGCTAGCCCAGCTGCTAGAAGCAGAACCATTACCGCCCCACACCTGCAGAGCATTCAAAGGGTTAATGTAGCTAAACATTTAGAAGCACTTCCTCCAATCATATGAAGACCATCACCATGACGATAAGACAATCTGAACGAGCGGTACCGGCCCAAACTACCTCTGGTTCTGCTCAGTTCAGTTTCAGGTTATGTTTAATCAGAGGCAAATAAAAGCAGAGTGAGACGTCTGTCGCGTTGAACTGCTTTGGTTTCTAAACCAACAAACCAACCCAGAGCAGAGTTCTTTCATCTGGACCAGAACCGAATCAGAACCTGATCAGAACCCGACTTGAGGTCAGAAAAGCTGGGACCAAACAGAAGAACACGGATTAACCGACCAGAACCAAACCCGAACAGACAGAGGAGTCAGAGCTGTACTTCTGTCCAGGGCGAGACAGTCCAACTGAAACCACAACAGAACCACTGACAGAACCGGAACCAGCTACGGCAGATGGACTCTCTGTTGAACTCGGTTCTGATCCGGCTGGGATCCTCAGAACCCCTGAGGGTCCAGATTGTATCCGAGCCATAAAGAACTAGCCGAATCCGATCCGGTTTCAGCTCGCTGTACCTAATAAAGTGGACGGTGAACACATATCTCAGAACAGGTCAGAACCAGCCCAATCTCAGGAGTTCTGGGTCCAAACCGGGCCGACCTGCAGATCCTGAGCTTTATGATACCATCAGAACCGGTCCAGAGCCATCAGAACCGGTCCAGAGCCATCAGAACCGGTCCAGAGCCATCAGAACCGGTCCAGAGCCATCAGAACCGGTCCAGAGCCATCAGAACCGGTCCAGAGCCATCAGAACCGGTCCAGAGCCTCACCTGTACACGGCCGGGTAAGGCAGCAGGTACCGATCCTCCAGAGCCCCCGCCCCCCAGCACAGCAAGTAGGTCGCCATGACGACCAGGCCCCGCCCACAGTCCCCTCTCAGTGGCCAATCAGACGGCCTCGGCACCTCTGAGGCATTATGACATCATCCTGGTACGACATCATCTCCTGTTCTTCTTCTGCGGCTCTGAAAGCCGCAGCGTTCCCTCGGCTTCCCAGCGTTCCCAGTCCTCTCCCAGTCCGATCCTCCTGGTTTCCCTCGGAGGTATGAGCTTCCTCCCGGGCCGACCCGAACGCTCCTCCTCCTGCTCTTCCTCCTCCTCTTCCTCTCTTTGTCTCCTCTTCCCTTCCTGGAAGTTTCTGTCTGCGGCTTGCTGAACTTCTGCTTCAGAATTAATCCCGGACAGAACCAGGCCCTGAGCCCAGCAGAACCTGGCTCCGATGGACACATCAATGAGAGGAGGTCAGAGGTCACAGATGGTAGAGATCAACACGAATTTCAGGGAGGAGGAGGAAGAAGAGAAAGGTTTCTGTTTTTCTGACAGGAGTGGGAGGTCTTTCTCTCCGTCCCGTCTCTGAGATTCAGTCTGGATGAAATCATGAGGAATTTCCCTCCCAACCTCCAAACCCGGATAAATGGACATGAACGTGTGTGTGTGTGTGTGTGTGTGTGTGTGTGTGTGTGTGTGTGTGTGTGTGTGTGTGTGTGTGTGTGTGTGTGTGTGTGTGTGTGTGTGTGTGTGTGTGTGTGTCTCACTGTGAGGACCAGCTTGCAGTCTAAAAAGTTTAGAGCTTCAAAGAGCCAATCTGGATTGAATTCATCCCACATTCCCAGGAAACCAGAGCTGGGAGTGTCCACTGTGTGTGTGTGTGTGTGTGTGTGTGTGTGTGTGTGTGTGTGTGTGTGTGTGTGTGTGAGCAGCAGCTGCTGTTGCTGTTTGGCTGCTCTCCTGGTTTGCATTCCTCCGGCTCTGTGGTTCTGACCCGTTTCCTGGTGCAGACAGTAAAGCCCGGCTCTATTTGGGTCGGTTCTGTTCTGGTCGGTTCTGGGGGTCTACACCCAGAAGGATGAGATCTGGAGGAAAGCCGATCCTTCCCTCCAATGAGAGTTCAGGAAGTAAACTCTCAGAACAGGAAACAGGAAGTCAGAAGAAGAAACCTTCACTGAACCAGGGAAAGGTCAAGAGTTCAGCCTGGACCAAGCTGGAACGTCCTGGTATGAAGAGCTGCTGAATCGAAGTAATGGTTCTGGAGGGAAAGAAAGGAGTGGACCCAACCCAGAAGTTCTGGATGTTAGAGGCTTTGGGTGGATGGAACTGATCAAACCCATCGGATGGTTCTGGTGGTCATGTGACCCTGCAGGTGTCAGAACCAGCCGCTGAGTCGTGACAGATCTCTCAGTTTTCCTGCCTGTGGTGACTCAGTGTTGCCATGGTGACGAGCTGAAACGGGCCTCCAGGTGCGGATGACAGCAGGATGGCGGGAACGGGTCGGCTCAGAACTGCGGGTTCGGCCCGGCGCTCCGTCTGCTGCAGATACTCCAGCTGGTGATGATTCAGGAGACGAAAGATCCATGAAGACCGTAGAACCGGGCCGAGGTCCGGCTGGTCCTGCTGATCTGACTGGTCCGACTGGTCACCATGTGCACCGGCGGTCGGGAATCGAACCCGGGACCGCTCCGTTTGGACGGCTGGCTCGGCGGCGAGTCGCCGGCGCCAGAAACACAGTTTTGATCTGGATCTGGTTATTAAAGGCTACAAAGCTAACATTAGCATGAGGGCTAACACTATTATTATCATTATTACTATTCCTACGATGACATCATCAGGGCCGACGCGGTGAAGCGGTCGGTGATGGACCCACTCAGTTCTGCAGGGTTCTGAGTTCTGGTCGGATTCGTTCCGGTTTCCGGGTTTGTTCTGCTCATAAGAAACTGATTGGGATTTCTGCTTCAGCTGGTTCTGTTTGACCTTTGGTCTGATCTGAATGGGTTCTGATGGTTCTGCTGCTGATCAAAACCAGTCAACACGATCAGAACTGCATGGAGGTGCTGCCCCCCTGTGGCCAATCGGTGGTACTGCAGCAGGCTCTACAGTCAGAAGGTCCAGAAGCAGAATCTCTGCTCAGAACAGAACCATCCAACAGAACCCGTCACAAGCTGTCATCTGGATCAGAACCTTTGGGTCGTACTCACCTGCTGTGCAGCGCTGGCACCGACGTCGCCTTCCTGAAGCTGTCTCTGACGATGGAGCGCCGCCATGTGTCCTTCTCAGACCGGGACCGGACCGGAGGGCCCGGCCCGGCGCCGAGGGCCGTGTCAGAGGAGGACGACTCGGGCCGGGTCAGCGGAGCGAAGCTCAGTTCCAGGATCTGCTTGGCGCTCTCGCAGATCTGACTCTGGACAGAGAAACGGGTCAGTGGCGGCCCGGTGCCATGTGGCGGGCCCTCCGGAACCGGCCTACCTGTATCTCGGGGGTGAGCGTGGGGAGGTCAAAGGTGAAGACGGAGGTGGATCCGGAGGTGAGCAGGTCCACGCTGTCCAGGCTGCTGTATGACGTCCCCTTGGCGCGGTGCGACTCCATGATGTTCTCGAAGTGGCGGCTGAACGAGTCCAGCTGGCTCTCTGACGGTCGCCGGGCGACGACCGCCGCCGGCGACTTCAGGCCGCCGTGGTCCTCGGACGGCGGTGCTGTGGTTCTGGAGGAGGAGACGGGTCAGACCTGAGCGGTGGTTACCGTGGAAACCAGAGGCGCACAGCCTCACCCCTTCAGCAGCAGATCAAGGACCTCGTCTTCCTCTCTGGCGGCGCGCTGCCTCTGGCGGTCGCCCTGCATGCGGACGCTGGCCCAGCTGGCCACGCCCTCCTCCTCCTCATCTTCCTCATCCTCCTCCACCTGGCCGTTTTGCTCCCCGAGGCCCGCCGGGTCGAACCTGGACGACCCGTCCTCCGGGCTGAAGCAGGACTTTCCCAGAACGCTGCGGCTAAAACCCGGATCGGCCTCTTCGGCGGCCTCGGCCTCCGCTCGCATCACCTGCAGGGGGCGGGGCGATTGTCGCATCGGTTATCGAGGCGATAAACTTTGATCAATAAATCATGCAGTCCTTCAGAAACTTGAAATTATTGGTTCTTATCATAGAACCATAAAATATTGATACAACTTTAACTTCATATCAGCCAGAATCAGAACCAGTTCACCTCGTCCAGGTCCGTCTGAACTGATTCGGTAAAGTGAACCAGTTCACCTCGTCCAGGTCCGTCTGAACTGATTCGGTAAAGTGAACCAGTTCACCTCGTCCAGGTCTGTCTCCCGGTAGCAGCGCAGCGGCACGGCGTCCAGGTCTGTCTCAGAGTACTTGATGGACCTCCGGATGATGCCGGTCTTTGGGGCGGGGCTGTGGGGGTCAGGGGTCACCAGCTCCACCTCGACCTGCTGCACCTCGTGATGAGAGAGCTTCTGGTTCTGCTGGTTCCGCCCCCTCCTCTGATTGGTCAGCTGCAGGTGGAGGGAGGAGGGCGGGGTGGTGCAAGGCGAGCCGCTGGTCGATGGCGTGACGGACGAAACGTCTGCATGAAGAGATTGAATGAACTTTATTAATCCCCAGGAGGAAACGATGTTTCAGGCCAAAGAACAAAACAACAATTCATCCCTCACAGAGTGAGACCATCAGTTTCCAGCTGCATGGGTCCCATCGGGGGCAGGGTGGGTCCTATCGGGGGGCAGGGTGGGTCCTATCGGGGCAGGGTGGGTCCCATCGGGGCAGGGTGGGTCCCATCGGGGCAGGGTGGGTCCTATCGGGGCAGGGTGGGTCCCATCGGGGCAGGGTGGGTCCTATCGGGGGCGGGGTGGGTCCCATCGGGGCAGGGTGGGTCCCATCGGGGCAGGGTGGGTCCTATCGGGGCAGGGTGGGTCCTATCGGGGCAGGGTGGGTCCTATCGGGGCAGGGTGGGTCCTATCGGGGCAGGGTGGGTCCTATCGGGGCAGGGTGGGTCCTATCGGGGCAGGGTGGGTCCCATCGGGGCAGAGGCTCTGCTTTGACCAGCCTGCTCATCTAGACGGATCCAATCAGGTCCACAGTTCAGTCACTGAACCGATTCACTGATCTGATTCAGATCCTCTGTTCTGAATCAGTTCTTGAACAGACTGCTGGTTCCGTTTTTCTCACAGATGTTCTGAGGTTCCAATGCAACCCGTGAGGTTCTGGTCGGGTCCGACCCAGACCTTCAGGCAGCTGGAGTGGACCCGAACAGGATGATCATCTTTAACTCATTCAATGGTTAAATGTCCTGCCGAATTTTCTGCTCAGAACCAAACTGCCCAGCGGTGAAAAGGTCAAAGGTGGCTGGTTCCGTGGGTCCAGCTTGTCAGAACCGTTGAGCCTGGAGTCGCCTGATGGAGGCAGACGGCCTAAATAAAGGCCAGGAAGTGAACTGGAGCTGGAAGGCTAAGCTGCTAATTGGCTTACTGGAATCTGCTTGTTTACTTCTGCCGGTTCCCCAGCTCCTCATTCGGACCATTACCGGGTTCTGGTTCTGTCTGGTAACATACCAGATTCTCTTACCTCTGCTTCGGCGGCCCGGATCCGTCAGACCTCCAAACAGGAAGTCCCACTTCGCCCTGGCGATCTTCTGGGACCGAGACGAAGGGCTGGATGGAGCGGTCCGGTCCGACTGCAGGAGAGGAACCAGAGACATGAAATCAAGTTCAATAACAGCGGGTTTAACTGCAGCAGAACCAGGAAACCCGACCCGGATCAGTCCGTCTTTAACATTAGGAACCAAGGTCATTTTTCTGAACAATCGGGAAGTTCCCATCATCACAGCTTCCTGCTGAAGGAGAAGGTTCTGAAAGACCCAAAAGAACCGCATGGAACATACAGAACATCCCAGATCTTTGACACCAAAGGTCAACAGAACTGACATAAAATACTGGGATTTCTTAGTTTCAACAGGAAACTTCTCATCAGAGGTCAGAGGTCACATGTTGTGTCACCAAGGCTCCATCCTTCTAATTCAATATCTATAAGGTCCCACTGGCTTAGGTTACAACAGGAAATAAGATCAGTTACCATGACGACACAGATGACACACAGCTCTACATTATGTTGTCACCAGGTGACCTTTGACCCCCATCCAATCACTGAACAGATGCTGAGAACAGATCGATGTGTGGATGAGCCAAAACTGTCTGAACAGAAACTGAAGTAATTATCGGACCTAAAGAGGAACGATCTAGAACTCTAGATCTAGAGTTCTAGATCAGCTTCTGTTCTTTCAGTTGGAAACCAGAGATCAGGCTGACTTCTGACCTGACCCTTCAGAACCACATAAAGACGGTTCCAAACTGGGCCTTCTACCAGCTGCAGAGCATTTCCAGACATTTCCAGGACCAGAGACTAAAGTCTCAGATCAGAAAAAACTCATCCAGGCTTTGATTCCTGCAACTAGAACCAATCACTCAGGTTCTAGTTCTGCTCTGCATCCCCACAACCAAAACCAAATATGGATGAAAAATATTCATCTTCTATGCACCACAGATCTGGAACAAACTTCAACAATAGTGAATGATGTCTGTCCTGATAGTGATGACGGACAGCAGATCAGGTGCTGCCCATCCCAACCCGGGCAGTGAGGAAGGTCCAGTGCTGCTGGCTGAGGAAAACATCTAAATATGTTTGTTTCTAATAACGTTTTATTGAGATCTGAGGTCATGTGACATTATTCTCTGACATTCTGCTCAAACACACCGTGGACCAGTCCCGCCTCTCCCGCCCCGTCCAGCCAACCTGCTTCCCAGAACCACCGTCTGCAGTACTGTGGCTGGACTGGCTGGAGGCTTCAGGAGACACGCTGTGTCCCAGGCTTCCTGTGACCCCACTGGAGCTGGAGGACAAAGTCCCCGGGGGGGCACCATGATCCTGAGTCTCTTTCTGGTTCTTGGACATTCCCAGAACCAGCAGCTGGCACTCCTGGGCTAGCTGTTTATGGACTCCTCGAGCGTCTGGTCTACAGCATTGATCGCTGCTCTCACTGTGAACTCCAGAAGACGACTGATGGACAGTTTGTCCTTTGGAGGTGCATCTCCCCGGCGGACACTCTGCCCTCTGGCTGGATGTGTTTCTTCTGGGGACCTCGGGGCTGGATGCTGATGACCAGTCCAGCAGATCATCATGCTGCCTCTGCTCCAGGACCAGAGGTCTATGGTCGCTTGTGAGCTGAGTCGACTGGAACTGGTGCAAGTTGGACCCATCTTTAGATGATGACGATGTCCGCATCAGTCGGGGGTCCAACATGGGCGACCCGGAAGCAGGTAACTGATCCAACTTACTTAGGAAGGCAGGAGACACTGGTGGAGCGCTTTTGGACAACCCAGGAGAAATGCATCCTGGTTTCATTTGCGGTACCAGTGTTTCTGGTTTCCGATTCTGGTTCCGTTCTCCATCTGCCCAAAGGGGTTGCCAGAGAGGAGTTCTTTTGGCAACGTAACCGAATATGGTAGGACTCTCAGACATCAGCATCAGAGGGAGTTGGAGAGGGGGTCCATTTGTACCGTCTGTCTGCAGAACCAACCGAGATTCTGTTGCATTCTCCAAGAACCTTACAATCCAGATCAGAGATGGAGTATGGAGAGATGCTCCTCATGTCACTGATGGGACTGTTTGCATCGCTCGTTCTGCTGCTACAGCGGGACGGATGGTACGGACTCCTACTGCGGGGATCGCTGGAGCTGAAGCTCACAGGTTCTGCTGCAGGATGACTGGAGCTGGTCCTGGTACCAAGACTGTGGTAGGAGCTCCCGGCTTGGTGCTCAGTCCTAAAAGGAGACTCATGCTGAATGTCTGTGGGTCTTCCTGCAGGTAACGGAGGGTGAAATTTATTGAGAAACCTATGACTGTCTTCATGCAGCCAGGACTTCTGTGGGCTTTGAGTAGGACCTTGGGGTCGGGCCATTGAGTAAAAAGAATCTCCTGTTTGAGCACATAAGCGGTCAGATGCAGGACTTCTGGGTAATCCCGTTCCAAAATCAGTCCTGGACGGTAGGGTAAGAGTACTTCGGGACAGGACAGGTGATCCACCCAAAGACCGGCAGCGAGGAGACTGAGAAGGTCGAGGTAAAGATGGACTGTCGCTCCCTGAAGCATGGCCTGCAAACCTGCGTCTTAGTTCTGGAGACCCAAACTCCTCTAAGGCCCGGTGGGTAGCATGTCTGGCCACTGCATCCATGGTTGCCTTTGATAAGTAGGGTTGGCCCCGTGAGGAGTCCCTCCTCGGCTGCTGTTGGTGGCTGTTGCCAGGTAAGGTTTCATCCCCGTACCACATGGGGTCACTCATCCTCTTCTTCAGATGAGCAGCAAGCTGCTTGCCCTCTGATTTTCTGTTAGCATCCGGTTGGTGTCCAGCCATGCTGCTGACGCTGCCTTTCTCTATGTATCCAAAGGACACCAAAGACATCCGTCCATCTTCATCCACCGTCTCTGGGACCTCACAAGACCTGGGGACGGGTGGTGTAGGTGGAGGGCACAGTCAGCCAGGGTGAAGATGTAGACGATTGAAAGGAGGGATCAAAACTTTCATCCAAAGTTTCTTGATGGTGGAACTGGGCTGCAGAGGAGTGAGGGTTCTGGAGCTGGAAGCTGACTGAATGCCTAGATGAAGACTTAGGAGAGCAGTGGTTTGCCCTCGTCGAACAGCGCGGTATCTCCGGGGAAAGATCTGGACTCCGGTTGGGACTGGAGTGGCTGGAGCTCCTTTGGGAGGTAGAGACGAGATCTGGACACTGCAGCATCAACTGGTTGGTTCCACCATCGCCTCGCCCCAGGAACATCTCGTCCTCTTCCCGAAACAGACCGGACTTCCACATAGAGGTGGAGAACTTTACCTGGCTGAGACATGGTGGCCACTTTAGCAACCTGCTCCTTCCTGCTAGCTAAATACTCAGTGGGCTGCTGGACTTCCATGAACCCTGCAGAACCCTGAAGCCTATGGTGCTTAGTCGAGAGAGCAGCAGGTCCATTGTCCATAAGCTCCTACAACCTGCAGCAAGAAAAACAAACCAAAAAAAAATCCATCAACATCTCAACTTATCAAGTCATTGAGCTCACAGTTCTCCGTGTTTGAGACTGAACTAAAATACGTTCTTTAGACCCAGACTTTTAATATCTTAACCAGTGGTCTAAATCCACATGGACCAAAGGTTGGACTTCTCAGCTGCATCCTTCACTTCCTGTCTAGATCCTTCACTTCCTGTCTAGATCCTTCACTTCCTGTCTAGATCCTTCACTTCCTGTCTAGATCCTTCACTTCCTGTCGAGATCCTTCACTTCCTGTCGAGATACTTTGATCTGACCAACAGGGAGTCAGTCAGATCAAAGCTTATTGTTAACTTTACGAGTTGATGTGCTCTTATCAGACGCTGACCTCTGACCCCCGGCTTATAGCCATACTGGTCCCTGACCACTGAGATGGGCCAGAAACAGGAAACCTTCAGAAAACAGGAAGAGGCTGAGGAGTTCAACTCTCCTTAGAATGGTCAGGTACATGAACTGGACAGAAACCGGGTCAAACCAGAACCACGGTCCAAACAACAAACAGGACCCTTAAGGTGGACTGCAGATTCCAGACCACCTTAAGAGACACCAGGAAGGTTTGGATCTCAGGAGGAGCAGAAATTTTTCACTGAGTGTGTGTGTGTGTGTGTGTGTGTGTGTGTGTGTGTGTGTGTGTGTGTGTGTGTGTGTGTGTGTGTGTGTGTGTGTGTGTGTAGTCTTGGTCTGATAAGCAGTTAGCCCTACTTTTCTTGGACTCTGCTAATAGGATTCCCTCACCACCCCCTCCTCCTCCCAGCATGCATCATTCAGGGGCTGACACAAACACACACACACACACACACACACACACACACACACACACACACACACACACACATCCCTTCGCATGCAGCTGTAACCTTACCTGAGTGTCCTCTGTCCTCGCTACTGCAGTGACGTCTCCTGTGTTGCCGTGGTAACCTCCGTTTCCTCCTTCCTCTCCTCAGTAACCTGGTCTTTCTCGTCCTCTTCGTCCTCCTCTTCCTCTCTGAACACTTGTTGTCTGCAGCAGAGCCGGCTCATCGTGGATTTACTGACTCCTCCTCTTCCTCCAAAACCTGCTAGCTCCGCCCACCTTCCCACTAGCCAATGAGCAAATGAGTTGGCTGCTTCAGCCAATGACTGAGTGGAGGGGGCGGGGCTACAGACCTGATCAGGAAACACAAACACTCTGATCAATGGACTGTGATGTCACTGTGCTGCATTCTGATTGGCTGAGGGCATCTCACCAGGCAGAACCAATCAGATGCAAGCTGGCACCAATCAACCCAAACCGAGACCCTGATTGGTCAGAACGAGACGCCACCAACCACACCAGCAGAAAGCAAGCTTACCTGAGATGAGCTGAGGTCAGAGGTCACTGAAGAAAGTTGGAAGTGAAAGCAGATGTCAGGTTGATGACTGCTGGTTTCTGCAGAACATCTGATCCCAGATTAACCTTCTCACTAGGGTTGCCGGGGTCACCTGGAGCTGCCGGTGGACTCTCTGGTTGCTATGGTGACTCCCTCCTTTTGGACGCATCAGGGGCTCCTTTGGTTCTGATTGGTTCTTCTGGACGGTAGTTGAGTCATTGCTATTTAGACCGTTATTCCCTCTGGTCCTGGATGCTTAATTTCAACCAGTTGTTATGACGTGTAACCATAGCAACAAGCTTATCAGCATCTCAAAAACTGAAATCACACTTGAACTTTGACCCCAGATCCTGAGGACCTTCATGGATGCAGAGAGACGAAGGACGTTAAAAACCATCTCTGATATTTTTCTACCCAGACAGATTTAAAGAGGAGCAGCAAAAGCAAAGGAGGTGGATCAGCAGAATAACAGGAAAGTGGTTTCTGCTGTCAGAGCCTTTTTCTGATTTGCTGCAGCACTGACTGCTAACATGTTTAACTATTGATGAGGTGAATCTGTGAGAAGAGATCAGGTTTATTGGCCCTGTTTTAAATCAATCACTGATCATTGATTGTTTGCTATGATGTATTTGTGAACAAACCCAATTCAAACACAAAGATTACACCATATTGTAGCCATGGTAACACAATAATCAAACTATCAAGATGGTTCTTTAAATTTTTACAAAGTAAACATCCTAATTAAACCAGAATATTTTTTCTCAGCTGAATTCATTAAATAAAATGTAATTATATCGTCATTCTCTATAAATGATGCCAGAGCTTGAGATCTATAATCTGTGTTACAATTAGACCATTAATAGGGGCCCCTGAATGTCTGGGGGGCCTCTGAATGTTTGGGGGGCCCCTGAATGTCTGGGGGGCCTCTGAATGTCTGGGGGGCCTCTGAATGTCTGGGGGGCCCCTGAATGTCTGGGGGCCCCTGAATGTCTGGGGGCCTCTGAATGTCTGGGGGCCTCTGAATGTCTGGGGGCCCCTGAATGTCTGGGGGCCTCTGATGGGCCCCGACCAGCAGCTACTGAGTTCTCCTTGCCTTCATATTCCGTCTTATAATTCTAGATCTAGAGGTTCTAACATAGAAAACATTATATAGAGTTAAACCCTATATCTATAAATCATCTGCAGTCAAGTTGTTCTAGAAATTAAATAGATATTATTAGATATTATTAGGGCTTCATTAGTAAAATGGCAGCAAATTTACTTATTTCATAACTTTATGACCTTTGACCTTCTCTGCTCTGGCCTGTTTAACAGCTCCAGTCTCAGATCAGCTCAGCAGCAGAAACGGAAACTTTATTCCTGTTGGGGAAAACAGGATGTGAAAATAGATTTCACATCATGACAGTGATATAGTAAGATCCAATTAGATGATTGATCAATATGGGTTGTTGCTGTGTTGTTGTTCTGTGTTTAAAGATCTTGTTCAATTGGGCCCTTTTTAGCTGTAAACCTGGCCCTCCAGAGGTCACTGCACAGCCCTGACCTTTGGGATAAACAAAGAATTGATCAAATAAATTGAATAAAAGCTGAAACTAAAAACTTTAACAGAATTTTTTCCCACAAATGAAGTTGAATATTGGACAATTAAAAACAACCCAAGAAAAGATTTAAACAGGAACAACAAAGAACTGTAGCATGAGAGCGAGCAGCAGGTGAGGAAGAGGAGGAGCAGCCTCAGCTCTTCCTCTGACTGGACCCTGGAACCAGCTGAGCATCATGATCAGAACCAGTCCTATTAAACACTTCCTGTGGTCATCAGCAGCTCGTCTCTGATTGGCTGAGCTTGATCTGACTCAAACTGTCTTCTAAAGGTCACTGGACCTCCTGAAAGGTCACTGGACCTCCTGCATCACAGAACCGGGCGGATGGAGCTGGTCCAGTTCGGCATCTTTCTATAAATACCATCTGTCTTATTTGTTCAATTATTATTGGAAATGCCATTTTAAAGAAGAAGCTTCTCTTTATGCTCCATTAAACATTCGTTTCTGTCGCTTCTCAGCTTGATTCGGGAGCAAATATCTCCTTTCAAAAACTGGGTTTTTTTATTATTTTACAGTAATTTTCTGAACCGAGCTGCACTATGTGTGCTGTTTGACATTATTCTGTCTAATAAAAGTGTATTTTATGATTCGGCTGGCAGTTGATCTCTGAATGCTTAACTTTAATGCGGACTTTTCCAGGGTCTCCTGGTCGCTGCTGGAGGCGCTCAGCAGGATGAACCGTCTCTTCAACAACACCAGGGTTTGGAAAAGTGGAAGCCTTACTTCCAGAAAAAGTTCTTTAGTGCAGTTAAGTCAGCGCCGAATTGTTCCGGAACAACTTTCATACCGACACAGACTGAACCGGAGTTCTGCCGCAGGTTTAATCCAGTAAACATGAGAATAAACCGAAATCTTGAAATGTTTTAACCGAGTTCCGCGCAGCGGTGTCTTACCTCCAGCAGCGGACAGAAGCTGGGGGGCTCAGCGGCTCTCATCGGCCGCTGGAAGAGCACAGAAGTGCCGATATGGACTCGCCCTGCAGGTCCATGCCCGGTACTGGTGTCGGTACCGTTCAGAGAGGGCAGCTGGGGCAGTGTCGGTAATCTGCGTTGCCCCGCGGGGAGAGAGCAGAACCCGGGCTGGGAGCGGAAGGACGGCCCGCTGGTTCCGTTCGGCGCTCCGCCGGACCTCCGCTTCACGCACCGGAATTTTTATTTGATTTTATTGATATTTCCCAGGCACTTTAGTTTACCTTCTCCACGGTGACTTCAACTTCCGCATCGCTTGCGTGACGTAACGTAACGTCAGGTTGGACCAACCAATCAGAGAACAGAAAAAAGGTTTTTTTTGACAAAATTGATTTTGTGTTTAAAAAACTGATTCCTGAACGAAAAGTTACAGAAACATTTGATTGTTTTCAAGAAGCAGCTCAGAAATGATTGAAAATGAACATGTTTGGATTCACAACAGGTTAATACTTCATATTTAACCTCAATCCGCCTATAAAAGTGATCCTGATTACCTTTTTCCTGACCCTGACCCTATCCCTGACCCTGACCTGACCCTCCTGCTGAACAGTGAAAGGAGCCCAGCTTCAGAAAGCTGCGGTTCCTGCTGCACGCCAGCAGGGGGGCGCTCATTCCCCACCTTCAGGATCTGTCTGGTTTTACATAGAAGATCTTCAACACAAGATGATGATTAAGATCAGATTAAAACAATAAAAGGAAACATATTGGTGTTAAGATGCTGCGATCTACAAAGTAAAATAAATCAAACTTCATACATAAATGAGTAAAATAAAAAATAATGTGCGCCTTTTAAAATAAACAAACACTACCATTTTCTTAACCTGCAAAAATATACTGAAATATGTACAGGAAAGGGTCTGTTACAGCAAAAAGTGAAAATATAACAGAGGATCTGCTTATGAGATAAAGTTAGATCTCTGCAGAGTTTCTGATTATTAAAATGAGGAGGCAGCGTATGTTTCTGTCAGATTCTTTGAAATTAATAAATGAGGGATTTTTTCACTCCATTTCATCTAGTGGACATCATATTTTTATTAGAATTATAAATGTAGCTTTGTTATACATGTAATTTGAAGAAAAAGCCTGAATTGTTGAGACAAAATGAAATTTTTATCTTGTTTGCGTGAAGAGCAGAACGTTTCTGGGTTTTTCTGATCTTGTCTGTAGCCGGTTCTGGTTCTGGGAGAAAAGGATCCGAATGGGACCGAAGAGACGCTGCAGACAGTCCTTCCAGGTTCACCTCTTCCTCTTCTCTCTTGACCTCTGAGAATGGATGATTTTCCTTTGACTCCAATTTTTCTAAATAAAGTGTGCAAAATTTCTCAGACTCAGTGTTTCACTATTGGCTCATAAGAAAATTATTTTACAATTGAACACAATAAATATTTTTTATCAGAATTTAAAAATATTTTTGTTTTTTATTGTAACATAATTTTCTTTCCAAATTTTTCTCTCAGGAATTTTGGCAGATTCGAACCAAATGTCTCCGTCTGGTTTCATCATCAGAACCTCGGCCGGCTCATCGAGGACATCGCAGAGAGGCGCTGCCTATCCCGCGCTCACCAGATCCTCTCCGACCCGACCGACCCGACCGACCCCACCGACCCGACCGACCCCACCGACCCCACCGACCCCCACCGACCCCCCCCGACCCCACCGACCCCCACCGACCCCACCGACCCCACCGACCCCCACCGACCCCACCGACCCGACCGACCCCACCGACCCCACCGACCCGACCCAGGGACTGTTCTCCCCTCTGGCGTCGGGCAGAAGGTTCCGCAGCATCTTGTGCAGAACAACCAGACTACTGAACAGTTTCTTTCCCCGGGCCATCAGACTGCTTAATGCCACATAACACACACACACACACACACACACACACACACACACACACACACACACACACACACACGCACACACACACACACAAACCAACCCCCCCCATGGTCACATGGTCAACACTTTGCACTTTAGCTTTGTTTGCAATACTGAACTTGTGGATTCTATGGCACTTTATTCTCAGCTCTTATATATTTTTCAGCCATATTGTATTTATTGTGTAGTAAAAGGTTTTAGCTCTGTTGCTCTGGTAGCCAAGTGACGACATTTCATTGTCAAGATTCACCTTGTGTTATCTTTGTACAATGACAATAAAGGAAGTCTAAGTCTAAGTCTCTTCCTGCTGCTCTGGTGATGTCACCGTTTACCTGAGCTGGGGTCACCAGGAGGTCACCTGGGGGTCACCTGGGGGTCACCGGGTCACCGCAGCACATCTTTCCAGTCACAGAACCCCAGCGCTGTGAATGTGATTCCTGATTGGCTGCCTGTCCAGGAAGTGGTCACCCCATCGTCTCCAGGTTTTCTCCAGGGTGTCCAAGCTGAGGTCTGGGGGCCGGCTGTGGCCCGTGGATGGACCCAAACAACAGAACAAATATTTAACAGAACCTTTCAAATCTGTGTTTTATTGAACACTAAAGTCTCACAATCTGCTTTTATGAAATATAAATTCTATTTAGGTTTTCCCTATTAATTAAAGCTAAACTATGAAATGAAGCGGAGCTTCATGCTTCCTCTGACCGTCGCTCTGCCTGGTTCTGGTCGGAGTCCTGGAGCTTCCTGCCCGATCCGCAGGGATTAAAAACCTCCACTGAATCACCATCAAGCTTCTGATATGAGAATTTATTCAGATCATTCGCTGCACCAGCAAGTAGTATTGATCAGAGATTAAGAGTCCTGCTGGTCTGAACGCTCCGATGTTCTGAGTGTTTCCAGAGTTCATGGCGTTCCTGCTGGGGGCTCCGGGTTCATCCTGCCTGCTCGGCATTCCTCAGCCTGCTCTTCCTGTTGGTCTGATGATGTGACTGTCTGCCTGAACTCTGACCCCTGGGTTGATGCCGGTGTGCCTGGTTGGTTCTGGTCGGACCAGCTTCACGTTTTCCTGAGCCGATCTCAGGACCTCCAGTTTTATCTGCCGACCCTTTGAGGCCCCCGGGCCCCGTGTTGGACACCATGGTATACAAATATGAAATCTGGGATGATTCATTTCCGGTTCAGCAGCAGCTTTGATCTCCTCGTTAATGTTTTCAGGTTCTCTGTTGAGATAATAATCGATGAGATGAAAATCAGTTTCATCTCGTCCTGCTGATGTCAGACGGGAACGGACCGGTGACGTCACCAGCTGAGAATGACCGACACGCCGCGGCTCACCTGCAGGCCCCGCCCCAGGGCTTTATAAGGAGGCGGCCAGGTGAGGCGCAGAACCGCAGGAGCTCCAGGATTTGGTGACGATGCTGCAGATGAACGAGTCGGAGCTCCAGCTGCGGCTGGCGGCCTTCAGCTTCGAGACGCGCTTCGATGAACGAGGAGCGATCCAGTGGATGCAGGAGAACTGGTGAGAGCTGCTCCTCTTCTTCTCTCGGGTCACCCAGCGGGGGTCAGAGGGTCGGGAGAAAGAACGTATAAATTAAAGTTCCGGATTCCATCAAGAATCTCCACTACTTAAAAATAATATCGACGTAAATTTAGAACACTACAACCATCTGAAATGATTCGGGTGATTTAACTACTGACCCAGTCCAGACTTTGTTTCGGCTGACCCACTCGGAACCGAGAGGTCCGTATTAAGGCGCAGTTTCACCGAAAACGGTTTGTTTTAATGGAAACTATTCCAGTGAATCAGTTGCTATAGCAACACAGTCAGTAGTCCTCTCATGCGTTTTCTGTGTTTATGAGGGTGCTGGGGGGCCTTTACGGGTCCATTCCTCAAGCCGAATGGTGGAAGTGACGTCACTATTTCAGATGAAGATGAAATGTATGTTAGAAATTGAGGCTGAGAACGGAACGGCCTAAAACCTGAAAATGTCCCGATGTATGAATGAGCTTCGGTGCTGGACTGAGTCAGCCTTAGGCGTGCTGTCATTGGAAGGCGGAGGCCGTTACGTCACAGACCCGGTATGTAGTGATTGGTGGATCCGGTTGGACCGGTTCCTGTCCGGAAGGCAGTCCTGATGAAACCTGAACGGAACGTGCTGGAATGTCCGCCCCGCCGGAAGTACATCAAAACATGTTTACAATGTTAGCTACGCATCAAGCCTGACGTCACATTTTGTCGAGAAGTTACGTGATGGTATTTAATAGAATTTTCTTAATGGACAGAACCACCAGAACTTGGTTCTGGTCAAAGCAGGTTGTGTTTCAGAACCTGGACGGTTTTTCACGATGTTCTGATGGGTCTCAGCAGGTCTTCTGGTTCTGATGGTTCTAATGGTTCTCCTTCTGTCCCACAGGAACAAGTCGTTCATGTTCAGCGCGCTGTACGCCGCCCTGGTGTTCGGAGGTCAGCACTTCATGAAGCCTCGGCCCAAACTGAACCTGCGGCTGCCGCTGGTCCTCTGGTCGCTGAGCCTGGCCCTGTTCAGGTAAGAACACCTGGAACCTGCAGCAGGTGATGCAGCAGCAGCTCCATCTGGCCAGAGTCCATCCAGGACCAGTAGAAACCAGGCGGAACGCCGCCTCTGTCCAGACCACACCCGTCTCCATGGTAACCAGGTTTTGATGTGGGTCCCCACCCAGATTCCTGGATGGGCGAGTTACTGCTGCTGATTCATTGCCATGGCAACAGGCCCACACCTGCAGATCGGGTGCGAGTGGAGGAGTCGGCTCGCCTGGTTCAGAACATTTGTTCTGAACCAGAACAAAGAACTGGAGTCGGTTCTGTTGGCCCACAGAGCCAACCTGTGACCCGCCTCATTACATTAATATCAACCAGAGGTTGTGGTTCTGATTCCCGCTGGGCGGGTCGGCTGTTGGACCGGTTCTGAGATCAGATGATGTCATCGCGAAGGTTCTGTGAACTCTTCGGTGCTGATGCATTCCACAGTGACCAGCTGCTGATCCTGCTGTGGCTTCCTGTCCTGATGGCTCTGCTTCCTGTTCTGTCCTCAGCATCATCGGAGCGGTCCGGACCGGGTCCTACATGCTGCACATCCTGAGCGCCGGCGGCTTCCGACGCTCCATCTGCGACCAGAGCTTCTACAACGGACCCGTCAGCAAGTTCTGGGCCTACGCCTTCGTCCTCAGCAAGGCTCCAGAACTCGGTTAGTGGATCCTCAGTCTGAACGTAAACGGACCAGAACATCAGGGTTCAGTTCTATGAGTGGACCGGGTCGGTTTGGACCATATTAAAATGTCCTGGAAGATGAAAGTGAAAGTTAACCGGGTCCAAAGCTGCATTAATTCTGACCATGTGACCAACATGTAGCCACACCTCCTCCAACACTGGAGTCAACTTTTAGCTTAGCGCTTTGGCTAACTATAGATGTTTAGCGCAGTTAGCTTCAGCTAAACTTATTTTCCCAGATAAATCCTGAAGAGCTAATTCACTGTTAAACTTTTAGTTAACAAAACATCAGTTCGGACTTTTATTGACCGTTACTCATTCAAGTAGATTTTTATATATTTATGCTCTTATTTTGAAGGGGGTGAAGACAGTTTGCAGTTCATACCTTAGTGCTTTAGCATTAGATTAGCTTCCGCTAGCTAACATATTGGAGCAGTGCGTTAGCCGCTGCTGGTGCAGCATTAGCAGAACTGATGTCTGATTGGTGGGTTAGCGCAGCGAAGCCCTTCATGCGCAGCACTAAGCACCATTAAAGTTGCTAAGTCATTGATGCCTTTTTGTTTTCCGTCTCCAAGGCGACACGGCGTTCGTGGTGCTGAGGAAGCAGAAGCTGCTCTTCCTCCACTGGTACCACCACATCACGGTGCTGCTCTACTCCTGGTACTCCTACAAAGACATGGTGGCCGGCGGCGGCTGGTTCATGACCATGAACTACAGCGTGCACGCGCTCATGTACAGCTACTACGCCGCGCGCGCCGCCGGCTTCCGCGTGCCCCGCCCCTTCGCTGTGGTCATCACCAGTGCCCAGATCGCCCAGATGGCGATGGGGCTGACGGTGAGCGGCCTGGTGTACCGCTGGATGCAGCAGGGCGACTGTCCGTCCCGCATGGACAACATCACCTGGGCCTCGATCATGTACCTCAGCTACCTGCTGCTCTTCTGCAACTTCTTCTACCAGAACTACCTGCGGCGCGAAGCTAAGGCCAAGACCCAGTAGAACCCGCCGGACCGGAGCAGAACATGCGGTTTATTTATGTCTGGGAATGAAGAAGCGTTTCTGGACCTGCTGGTTCCTGACTGCAGGTCCAAAGGTGGTTCCGACCTAAAGAAACATGAAGCTCAGCTGAACAGACGTTTGAAAATATTCGTTATTTTGACTAAATTGATCAGCTTTGGACCCAGAAAATGTTCTGAACCATTTTTACCTTCAGCCTCATTTCCAAAATATTTCAAATATGTAAAAATATAATCTGAACCAATGGAACCCGTCTGGTCCGATTCACTGGTTCCGGCTGAACCCAGGTTGGCTGGAGAAAGTAAACTGGGTCAGAACTGGAACTTAAACTTTTACTTCTGTAAATATTTCCATCAGTTTGTCTATAAAATGTCAAACTTCTGATTCTGGAACCGATCCAAAAGAACCGGTTCAGATCCAGCTCCTGGTTTTTAAGGAGGTATGAAGGCAGCTGATTGGCTGCTGGAAGGTCACATGTCTCATGGGACTAAACTCCGGTTGGGACTTTGTGTTTTGGAGTTGGTTCTGGTCGGTGTGATTGTGGAAACGGGTCAGAGTTCTGAAGGAAACCAGCAGCTGACGTCACAGCTGGTTTCCATGACGAAAATGATCACCTGACCGATTTCCTGGGAGGGAAATTGGGATATTTATGGTTATTTATTATGTAATTAAATGTCTTTTTCAATTTGTACGTTTTGGGTTTTTTCTAGTTCGGTTTATCGGCATCAAACAGAATCTGAGACCATTTGAAATATTTTCAGGATCTGGAGCCAATAAACCTGATCAATTCAGATTATTTACTGCAGCTGTTGGTTTAAATCTGGAATAATGAACATTTTCTCAACAGAACCGACTCATAAAACCAGAACTCTGAATTACATCCTCACTTCCCCCAGAAGGAATCAGTAAGTCTGGTTTATCTGGACTGGACCCCGGTGGTCCGGTCCAGACCCCGGTGGTCCGGTCCAGACCCCCGTGGTCCGGTCCGGCCAGACCCCGGTGGTCCGGTCCAGGGGGGTGGTCCGGTCCAGACCCCCGGTGGTCCGGGGTCCGGTCCAGACCCCCGGTGGTCCGGTCCGGGCTCCGGTCCAGACCCCGGTGGTCCGGTCCAGACCCCGGTGGTCCGGTCCGGAGCCGTCCAGGTCCAGCACCGAGTCAGATGACTGGTTCGTCACCAGCCTGTCCAGAGCTGAATGAAAACTCAGAATATAAATCTGTTCAAACAAACTTTAATGTTCCATTTCAGTGTGTTGTGACTGAAGGCGTGGAGCGCCCCCTGCTGCAGCCAGTGGTCACTGCAGCTGTTCAATCAGCAGGTCTAACATTAAATCTCTCATTAAAGTTTCATTTTCAGGATTTTTCCTGTATTTTCAGAATCCTTTAAACACATTCAGGCCAAAAGAGTTTTAAAGTTAATCCTCCATTTGACTTTTGAAATCAAATGTTTTATTTTCTTAAATAGTGAAATGTACTGAAAAGTTATTTGTTGCATATTACATTTGATATGACACTTAAATCTGTGTCAGAAATCTGAAATTGGACTCAATTCATCTGTTTTGCTCAGAACAATTATGAGAAAAGATTTCCACGACCCAAATCTGGTAATGCAACAGCAAAACGAGGCGTTCACAAGCATCAAATTAAAAAATCAGCAGACAAAGAATCACATCCAGACATCACACTGCAGAGCAAAAACATCCCATAATTTCACATTGACAACAGACAATAACATGTCATTTTGTGAAGTGTCTCATTAGTGGAGTTTTCTAAAAGCAAATGTTTTGTTTTTCCTAAAACTTAGTTTTAATCAGAACCACAGATTCTAGAACTGATAACAGTTCTTGCATGTAACTATTCATCCTCAAACAACTTCATCACTGTTCATTTCTATTTCTTTATTTTGTCTGAAATTCAGCTCAAAAATGTTGTGGTTCGTTTTTAATGTCATCCAATTAAAGACCTTTAAACCCCCTCAAAAGGAAAAAGTGCTGCAGAATAAGCCAGGCAGTAATGATGCACATTAATAGGATAAAAGCACATTAATAGGATAAAAGCACGTGGAGTTTCACCCGGAACATGAACATCCTTCCTAATGTTTTCCCTGGAAGCTGCTTCAATGCCTCTGTGTCTTCTGGTTCTTTTTTTCTCTGTGTTTCATTTGGAAGAATCACTATTTCCATCTGCAGTGGAAGAAAAGAAGAAACTGGTTAGAAAAGACAGATAATCATTTCAGCAGCTGTCCTCCAGGGGGCAGTAGAGATATCAGGGAAATTCATCATTTCATTTTTATACTAACTCCCAGCATGACTGACTCTTTCAGGTTTACAAGAAATCTCAGGGACTTTTAGTTTGTTGTTAAATCCAGGTAAATTTGCTTTTATTGAACCACTAATTAAAAAAGTAGAACTTGTAATTTACTTGAGAGTTTCCAGTCTAAAGTCTGAACTGGCTGCCAGGTCACACAGCTGCTCCACATCTGGGTCCGTCAGCCTGTTGTCAACCAGGTCCAGTTCTGCCAGATGGGACGGGTTGGACCCCAGAGCCGAAACCAAAGACAAACAGCTGATCCCAGTCAAGCTGCAATTCCTGAGTCTGAATAAAAAAATCATTCAATGTGTTTAAAATCACTTTATGTGTAAATACAGTAAAATAATAACTGCTGACATTAAATCGTTGAGTTGATGTTGTTTTTGTTCTGTTGGGTTATATTATGTTTTTTTCTGCTTTTTTATTATAAACTTTGTGTAATATTGTTCACCTGAACATGAGTTTAGACTAAATCCTGTTGGTTTGTTCCTACATTAAACTCAATCAATGATAAGGTTTACCTGTATCAACAACATAAAGGTCACATTTTATTTTCCTGGTATAAGGAATTAAACATCACATCATCATAGCAATTCAATTATTTCTCAGTGCCCAATAATAAAGGCAGTGATGGTGCTTTTACTTTGAAAGTACATTTTTGGTTTTCAGAGTTCACTTTTTAAAGTCACCATGAATGAAATTACAACAGAGAAATTTCATTAATATTAACAATAATCTTTTTTTTTAACCATTTACCAGGTTAATCTGTGAGATATTTTATAGTTTTCAAGCCTTCAGTTTATTCCACAGTGTTGATAACAGACACAGCTAAGATAAAATGACTGATTCTAACATGTGGTGTATCTGCTCCACGTTAATAATATCATTTCTATTGTATCCTGACTGAATACTTTTCACCTGAAGGAAACGGTGTGCAGACTCTGGCCAGGTTCAGATTAAAGTGTGTCTCACCTCAGTGTTTGGAGCTTGCAGTAAGGACTCTGCAGAAAGCCACACAGCTGCTCCACGCCTGCATCCTGCAGCCTGTTGCTGCTCAGGTCCAGATGTTTCATGTAGGAGGGGTTGGACTTCAGAGCTGAGGCCAGATGTGCTCCACTGCTGTCTGATAAACTGCAGTTTATCAGCCTAAATAAATCAGAAAACACAATGTACATACTCACCCACACTTTTACAACTGAAATCAACAGATTAAGTCTTATTTGATCTGTTTCTTTATGACCAGTGTCTATAAAATAAAATATAAAGACTCCATGTCATCTTCTATCCATATAGATAGAAACCATTTTCTTGACAAAATGTGTCCAGCAGTGATAACATGATGTGCACTTTGACCCCAGATGCAACTGATGTCTGATTATTGTTTTCTTTTGTCTAATGGGGAGTGCTTCGTTTAAGCTCAGAAAACAGAGGACTAGAAAAGCAGAGAGACATGAGCCCTTCATTAAAACTTCACCTGAATCGGTGTTTACAGTCAGACCTGGTAAGACTTACAAAATATTAGAACCCTGGAGAAAACACAAAGTATGCCACTGTAATTAAAAGCACAAATAAGAGTGAAAGCCCGACCCCTTGTGGCAAATCTGTGGAAGAGCACATGCCCACTCTGACAATATTGGTAAGACACAAAAGGGGAAACAGAAAAATATTGTCCCTAAATATTCTGTATTTAAGGAACTTTGACCAACAAAGACCTCCTGTGGTATATGCTGCACATTCTCTTGCCAGTTGCAAGGAAAAGTGGAGAAAATGATCTCTTCAAACTAAAACAGAATGGACTCATAGTACAAGTTTAAACAATGAACCAGCTCACTGCAAACCTCAAGATGGACTCCAGTGATTGAATCCTTAAATGTTTGATTCTGTGAAAAATACCGTGTCAAGAATGATTTGTTTGTATCCATGTTTGTTCAATGATTTTTAATCAAAGTAAAAACAAAATTGGACTCTTGAATGGGATTGAAGGCACTGAATGTGACTGGTTTTTTTAAAACAACTGTTTGTAATAACCTGATAGTAAACGTAAATTCAGAAGAATGATCAATAATATTCTTGATTTAGATTTTAAAAGCTGAGTTAAGCATTCCAACATGTTAATATACACAGAACCTAAAAGCTGCAACAGAGACATTAATGTATTACCTCAGATTCTCGAGTCTGCAGTTTGGACTCTCGAGTCCTGCGAACAGAAGCTTCAGTCCTGACTGGGGCAAGCAGCCATAGCTCAGGTCAAGCTCCTCAAGATGGGAGGGGTTGGACTTCAGAGCTGAAGCCACAACTTCACAGTGAGTCTCAGACAGGTCACAGAACGTCAGTCTGCAGAGAGACATACATAACCTACATCTGTCAGGGTTCAGATCATTGCTTGATTCTCTAGTTCAGTTAAACTCTGATATCTTGATTAGAAGGTGCCACCTGCTCAAGAATGTTTTTGATAGTCAAGAATCCTCTGCAGAAAGTAGTTCCAGTAATTTCTGCTGTCTAAGCAACAATTTTCAAAAAGTTTTTTGATTTTTCCAATTAAACATGACATTTTTCTAAATACCAGCTGGAAAGCCTGACACATGAAGACCAGCCGATGCTGCTTGGGATGCTCATGTTCTGACCGTACCTGGTTGCACTAACAGCTTGTTCTTATCTGACTCATTAGCAGTTTATAATAACTGAGTAAGATATTAATCTAAATGAATTTGTTATTCAGACCACAACTCCTGTGCTGCTGTATTCTGGGGTTTCAGGGTTTTTGACTCACACAAACTTC